>OY755237.1:84971558-85507540 GCA_963576725.1 Azorinus chamasolen | reverse complement strand
CATTTATTTCGGTCGAGGTTAACCCTTTCCCCTGTTCTATATCTATTCCAAATTTAAATGCGTACTGAATGTTCATGGACAAACCACGAGTAGTTACAATGAAATATTATACCGGTAGGTGAAACATTGTAGCTATTTTAGAAACTTATGAAACAGGTCTATCAAAATCTATTAGCTTTTATGAAGGAAAGGATTAAATACAGATTACAATAAAACCTTTCTATAAAGGCCACTAAATTGTGTTGGTATAGAGGGGCAGGTTGCTGCTTAAAGCAAGGTGAAAGTAAAACAGAACGCTCCTATAGGAGCGTTCTGTTTTACTTTCACCTTGCTTTAAGCAGCCACCTGCCTTTAACACCAAGTATTTGATGTAATTTAGTTGCTGTTATAGAGAGGTTTTACTGTATACAGTTTTGTAACTACATATGAATTATTACAGAACAGAATATTCAAACATTCGGTGGTAGTGAAAATACAGAATTATACTAGATCTAGTTAGAAATGCGAATGACACAATTTAACTACAATGTATTGACAAGCAAAAAATACTGATTTAGAGAAGTTAACTAATCACAAACTTTGAACAGAAATGTTATAATAAACAAATAGAACTAATGAACAAGTGATATCGCTAAGGTAAGTGTAGTAGCACTGACAATAGTAAATAAGCTGGAGCCATGTCAGGCGTCAGTTAAAAGTAGTATCGCTGACAATTGTAAATAACATGAGCAAGGCCAGACATCAGATAAATGTAGTATCGCCGACAATTGTAAATAACATGAGCAAGGCCATACATCAGATAAATGTAGCATCGCTGACAATTGTAAATAACATGAGCAAGGCCAGACACCAGATAAAAGTAGTATCGCTGACAATTGTAAATAACATGAGCAAGGCCAGACATCAGATAAATGTAGTATCGCTGACAATTGTAAATAACATGAGCAAGGCCCGACATCAGATAAAAGTAGTATCGCTGACAATTGTAAATAACATGAGCAAGACCAGACAGCAGGTAAATGTAGTATCGCTGACAATTGTAAATAACATGAGCAAGGCCAGACATCAGATAAATGTAGCATCGCTGACAATTGTAAATAACATGAGCAAGGTCATACATCAGATAAATGTAGTATCGCTGACAATTGTAAATAACATGAGCAAGGCCAGACACCAGATAAAAGTAGTATCGCTGACAATTGTAAATAACTGGAGCAAGGCCATACATCAGATAAATGTAGTATCGCTGACAATTGTAAATAACATGAGCAAGGCCATACAGCAGGTAAATGTAGCATCGCTGACAATTGTAAATAACATGAGCAAGGCCATACATCAGGTAAATGTAGCATCGCTGACAATTGTAAATAACATGAGCAAGGCCATACATCTGATAAAAGTAGTATCGCTGACAATTGTAAATAACATGAGCAAGGCCCGGCATCAGATAAATGTAGTATCGCTGACAATTGTAAATAACATGAGCAAGGTCATACATCTGATAAATGTAGCATCGCTGACAATTGTAAATAACATGAGCAAGGCCAGACATCAGATAAATGGAGTATCGCTGACAATTGTAAATAACTGGAGCAAGGCCATACATCAGATAAATGTAGTATCGCTGACAATTGTAAATAACTGGAGCAAGGCCAGACATCAGATAAAAGTAGTATCGCTGACAATTGTAAATCCCCTGGAATGAGGCCAGACGCTGGGTAAATATAATTTCGTTGACATTTGTAAATACGTTACAAACCAAGTAAATGTAGCATCGCTGGCAATAGTAAATACTCTGGAATAAGGCCAGGCACAAGATAAACGTAGCATCGCTGGCATTTGTAAATAAGCTGGAGCCAGACCAGACACTAGGTAAATATAGTATCGATGTCATTTGTAAATACGCTGAAGCCAGACCAGACACAAGATAAATTTAGTATCGCTGGCACTTGTAAATACTTTGGAGCCCTACTAGGTCCCGCGTAAGTGCGGTATAACGGACATTTGTACATACCCAGGAGTCAGGTCCGACACCAGGAAAATGTATATGTATAAATCCTGTATCGCTGACATTTATAAATAGCTCTCAATGCCATACCAGACATCAGGTAGAGGTAGTATGATCTCTGTCATTTGCAAATACATTGGAGCCATCCATTGTAGTATCATATACCTTTGTAAATATATTGGACCCAGATAAGACTCCAGGTAATGTAGTATCATTTATATGTGTTAATACGTTTTTGAGCCAGGCAAGTCACTGGGAAAATGTGGTATCGCTTGCATATGTAACACCTTGGGGTCAGAAAATCCATTATGTCGCTTTTCCGTTTTAAAACACAAGTAGAGATCCAAAATTATACTGCAATGTTCTTGAGTACAAATATAACCTGGACGTGAGTGAATGAATGCGTGTCAAGAAGCAGTATTATACTCCAGTCTCATCTGGATCAAAACTGTTTACAAAAGTGATCACAAAAGTCGCTTTCACTTCACTTCTTCATATTTCCCGCATACCACCAAAGGTGCCCGACGCATGCTTGGACTTACCCATGGAACCCCCCCCCCCCCCACAAAAAAATGGGATTGAAGTATGTTAAACTAGTCTAACACTATCTATTTGAACCTTAAACCACTCCGATAAACAAGAAAAACACGACCCGGAAAAAATTAGTTTTAGGCCAGTTGAACATACTTCGATCACAATTTTTTTTTTTTTTTTTTTTTTTTTTTGGGGGGGGGGGGTTTCCATGGATGAGTCAAAGCATGCGTCGGGCACCTTTGCATACCACTGTCGGCCGTAGGGGCATCTTAGCTGACTTCATGACAATCTCTTCCCACTTTGTCCTGTTCATTCAAACCTGTCCAGTCCTGTGTGTTATCTTCCCATCTCTCCCTTTGTCTTCCTGCCCTTCTTGTTCCATAAACTGTGTAAGAGATGTCTGTTTGCTTAATATGATATTACATAGATCTCCTTTCCTACAGTTTTCGCCATGGTAAAAATTCCCTTGTTCATGATACTATTATAATCAAGAGTCCCGTGTGTCGGAGCATTACACACCCGAAGTATGTGCTGTCGTAACATGCACTATATTAATTTAAGTTGAAAGTCACTGTGACCTTGATTTTGACCCCACCGACCTCAAAATCAATTGGGGGTCATTTACTAGCCATGACCAACCTTCCTACTAAGGATGAAGAAACACACCTAATACGTATCAAGTTATTGAGCGGAAAATATTTTTGAGTTCAATGTCATGGTGACCTTGACCTTTTACCGACTGACATCAAAATCAATAGGGGTCATCTACTAGCCATGACCAACCTTATTACTAAGTATGAAAACATCACACCTAATACTTATCAAGTTATTGAATGGACAATATTATTAGTTGAAAGTCACGGTGACCTTGACCTTTTGACCGACTGACCTCAAAATCAATTGGGGTCATCTACTAGCCAGGACATACCTTCCTACTAAGTATGAAGACATTTCACCTAATACTTATCAAGTTATTGAGCGGACATTATTTTTGAGTTGAGGGTCATGATGACCTTGACCTTTGACCGACTGACCTCAAAATCAATAGGGTTCGTCTACTAGCCATGACCAATCTTCCTACTAAGTATGAAGAAAGTACAGCTAATACGTATCAAGTTATTGAGCGGACACGAGTTTTGAGTTGAAGGTCACGGTGACCTTGTCCTTTGACCAATTGACCTCAACATCAATAGGGGCCATCTACTAGCCATGTCCAACCTTCCTACTAAGTATAAAGACAGCACACCCAATAGTTGTCAAGGTATTGAGTGGACAAAGATGTAACTAACGGACGGACAGTCGGATAGACAAGCGACATACCATAATACGACCGAAGTTATCTACGGACGTACAGAAATTAGTTAATATCCACACCGTAAAAGGTCAAGATCATGTAATTTCTTACAAGAATGTTCATGACTTAAGTGTTAAATAATACATAGCTTGTTTCGTTCATTTAGGAAGTACTATAAAGTAATACAAGGCAATGATGCAATCCTGTCGTTACCTGTGTTGCATGCAGTGTAGCACCTGCCATTGCAGTTATCAGAGATATGTATAAAATGCGTAACAAATAACGCTTTCATTTCTCCACAAACCCTTGCGTTTTGACTACTCTTTAAAATCTCATCTTAAAGACAATAACAAAGAGTAGTCATAGTACATGTACGTGGGAAAATGACAATTTTAGTATTTGAAATACGCTCCTTTTATCTCCGGCTCCGATTTATGATATATGGGTTTTATCAAATATTTTCAAGGGGACTTTTTTGCTTTGACAAAAACTGTAGAAATATATATTTATCATGTCAAAAGCAAACAGAGAAGACCCTGATCAGAGGGCTCCTATAGGTCTGGGTCTACTCTAATGCATGAAAAGGTGTTTACATGAAGGAAGTGTTGTTCTTTGTGGGGTGGAAACAATATGGTGAGCTCCTTTGGGAGCTTTTTTCTCAGCTCTTGTCCTGTATTGGGTTGTCGCCTGACTTATAGACCAAGAATTAGACATGGAAATCACTGCAAGTTTATATAAGTATCATACCACCGTGATTTATAGTACTCGTACAGTTGAAAGAAACCTACTGTTTACGAAACATATAATGAAGCCTTCATATCGATCACGACCTAGATGTCATTTGCCAACAACTTGGACTCAGGTGAGACATCGAGTAACGCAGTGTCTCATCAGGATCCAAACTGTTTAACAATCGATCAGTAGTTTCTCAAAAGCTTGAACCAATCAGAAGTAAGTAAAACTTGTTTCACATCAGAGTTTTAGCATACAGTATTTTTATGCAGGGAAAAAATAACATTGTATTAGCTTTTTTCTATACTGAAATTTCTGAGCAGCATATTTTACATAAAGTTCTATACCATAGACGATGTTATAGTAGAACCTGTCTCAAGTGATCGCTTAATAAATAAACTTTGACGTCTTTATAAGCAGGTGGCTGATTAATGCATGCCGAATGCAATGCAGAAATCTCCTGTAGGAGCTTTCTGTATGACTTTCGTCCTGAATTAAGCTACCACATGTATCTGCGATACGAATTGTCCCTCTTTTTGTTGGTCACATTAGAGAGATTTTACTGTACAGTAAAATCTAGTAGAGAAAAAGTTAGATACTTTTAGACAGGTGGCTGCGCAATGCATTTCGAACGTTATACAGAAATCCCATGTAGGAGCTTTCTGTATGACTTTCGTTCTGCATTAAGCTACCACATGTCTCTGCGATACGAATTCACCATTTTTTTGTTGGTCGCATTAGAGAGGTATTACTGTACAATACAATTCCTTTAAACCGGAATTCTAGTAGAGAAGAATTTAGATACCTTTAGGCGGTAGCCTGTTTAATCGTTTCCTTTATATAAACGCGTTTTCACGCATTTGCAAACAGAGTAGACCCAGATCAGACAGCTCCTGTCTGTTTGCTAATGGAAGTTGATAGATCTGTTTCTTTACTTTCTCAATGGTTTTAATGGCCCACCATATTCCACATCTTGTTATAACTATTTTCTCCATGAATATTCACAAAGGCACCTGTCTTAAAGACTGATATTGATACTAAATTGAACGTCCGATTTAGAGAGGTATTACTGTATTGTTTTGCGTGAAACTAATAGGCTCTATGTGCCGAGTGTCTGGGCTATATTTTGTAATGGTAAATACGTTACAATAGAACCCATATTAACCGGACGTTCAACTGAGTATACATATCGGTCTTGGAGACAGGTGGCAGCATGATACAGGGTGAAACTCATATACAGAAAGCTCCTAGAGGAGCTTTTTGCATGACTTTCACCCAGCATTAAGCAGCCATCTGCCTAAAAGTACCTAAATTCTTCCCTACTAAAATTCCGCTATACTATTTTATATCCTAATTATCCGAGAATTCGGACAGACAGGCTCCAGAAAGGACAGTTTGGCAAGGTACTACACCATTTGCTGCTATGCCAGGCTAATTCAAAATTATCTAAACTTTGCAAATCCGTAGTATATGTTATCCGAACACTACGAGTATCCGAATTCTTCTTAGATATACGTAGGACAATTATAGGGTGCACATATCTAATTTAGCCATCTATCTATAGAGAAACCTTTTTGGTGCATTTGCAAAGAAAATAGATCCAGATCAGTTGGCTCTTTTAAGAATTGTTTAATCAGTGTATGTTCTGTTTGCTAAAAAACTGATACAGGTCTGATTGTAAAGTTTCCCTTCCGGTCTGGCCAAAAGTCCCCATATTTATGTACCATAATAAAACTACAGTCAATGACTATTCATGACACGATATATTTTTGACTGATATCCATTAGATAAGAGGCCGTAACTGTGGACAAACTAGTCCTTATCTCCTTGTAAAAATGGTGTGTGTTAACATTTTAACTATTGTGCGTTCATTCAAAAGTTCGATACCTACTGAATATTGATGAAAAATAGATATAACGAAATATGGAAGGTAGAACATTGTAGTCATTTTAGAAAGTAAATAAGTAGATCCCTCAAATTCCATTAGCAAATAGAGCCGACCCCGACCAGACGGTCCCTATAGGACTTGGGTCCACTTTATTTGCAAATGCATGAAAACACGTTTTCCATGCCTTTTACAAACAGAATAGACCCATATCAGACGGCTCCTGTAGGAGCCGTCTGATCAGGGTCTTGACTGTTGGTTTATGATACGAGTATATCCTAATGTAGATAGGATTCTACAGTTTCTGCCATGGCCAAACATTACTGTGTCCGTGTGCTATTATAATAAACCAAACTTAATAATATTCATTACGTCATTATTTCTTACATGGATATTCATGAAATAAAAGATTAACTACAGACCTGGGTTGTTTTACTTACTTCCGATTCGTTCATGATTATAAGACAAAAATATAGAGGGCGTATCAAACAGCTTGCAACTTGATGAGATGCCGAGTTACTCGGCATCTCGAGTTACTCGGAGTCTCATCTGGATCCACGCTGTTTGCAACTGTGAGTAAGACGAGCTTAGTGGGATCAAGGCTGCTTTACTGACATTGGCTCAATGATTTGTAAACAAACAGCATTGTGTGAGTCTTAGTCATGGGCGTAAAAAAGTAGGGCTTCATATAATGACCTGCAAAAACATGTCGTTTGTTTCAATTCTGAATACATGTATAGATTGTGCTCCCGTTTTGCTTTTTCACAGTGGCCATACAGCATGCAGTATATAAAATGATGTAGATGGTTAAAAAATAATACATTATCACAGACACTGATTATTTTGTAGTCCGTGTCTGTTCTTTTTCCTTTTAAAAAAATAATCTAGCATATTTGAGATATATAATGAATAGAAAAAATAGTTACTGATGTGTGAAATATGCAGGAGACGCAAACTAAGTTGAACACTATGCAATATTTATAGCAAAGTCGGGAGCTTAGCTGAACCCAAATGTAATGTTCGCATCGTTGCGATATAGGGATCCGAGGGCATGCTCCCACCCCTATGGAAATTCAGAATCGTGTAGTTTTGAAACCACTGTGATAAATAGAGCATTAAATTTGATCCAATAGGAGCAAATGCTCTATTTATCACAACTGTTTTAAAGGCAACATTTACAGAGGCGTCAAAAGGCGTCAATATCGGGCAATGGATTAAAGCTTACATTCATTAATTGCTTGATTCAATGATAGTTTTTATGCTCTGTCTTTCTCTCTAACATGCACCTTCTCTTTCTCTTACACTCCCCTATTCTCCTCTTTATCCTTTGTCTGTCATTCTCCTACACATTCTTTCTCGTTTTCATTTTTTTCACTTTGTTTTGTTATATACTTACTAGCTGTATGTCATGTAGAAATCGCCATTGTATTTTGATTGTACGCAATTTTGTAGGTGGAGGGTCGAAACTAACGTTGTCAGAACTTGTGACCCAACCCCATTTCCAATATATGTATAGAATGGAAATAAAATATGTTTAAACTAAGCTTACATGACAAAACATATAGAGCGTTTATCAAAGTCTACCCGCTAAGCCTTCAAATGATGTTCTATTTTGGCCATAATGTTTTCATCTTTCAATTGATGTTACGCACGTGCGTAAATGTGTATCGCTAGCTACGCCCCTGATACAAGATACAAGTAATTTTCAGTCGGGTTTACAACAAATAACATTAGCTATATCAGAAGCTATTTGCCGACTATAGAAACATAACACAATAACACTTTAAAACAAAACAGCCTGTAAATATAGGATAAAGTTTAGCATATTGAAACAATACATATAAGATATATTTAGAATCTCAAGTTTTATTTAAATAGTTCTCACTTCTTTATTATTATAAAAAAGTTTCCTAAAAAAAAGATTTAAGATACTATTTATGCTTGTATGTTAAGAGATCACATTTTAATAGATAAAGGGAGATACTGCTGACATAGCAAAAATGTGTCTACAACATATTTGCTTCCCTTAATCACGTGTATAAGAGAAAATAGATCAAGCTTGAATTTAAGCACGGAATTATTCCATAATTTAGACTGAAAGTCACCAAAGCCCGTGCTCCCCTGTATGATCGACTGATGCAGTTGTTGCAACATCGGTGACTGGTAAACTCATAATACCATTCGGACAAACTGACGCCACCTCCAGTTTCTGGACATAAATCAGTATGAGGGTCCTAGACTATCGCAGCATATCTCACCAAAGGTCCTGCAAGATGTATGCTGATGAGGAACTTAATCAAAAGCTTTTGAAAAGTCAAGAAGGACATTATTTGTCACGCCATAGCTGTCTTTAAACGAAGCTTAAGGTAGCGAGATAGTGAGAATCTAACCTTTAGCTCGTTGGGTAATAATTCATCCTAACATTTAACCTGTCTAAAGCACAGGTGCCCTTCGCATACTATTTCTCCACAACAACAACAACAACAACAACAACAGCAACCCCATCACAAATAGATATACATTATTTTTAACCACATGTCATAAGTATCTAAAACACACCAAAAGATAGTTTTATGACCCAACCAAAAAAAATGAAAAATATATTCGCGAACCCTGCTCTCTATAATAAGTAAAAGGTATTCAACTCCGGTGGAAATATACTCAAAATTCGATGGGTTCATTCGCTGCAACCGTCCTTGAAAGGTTATTTGACCACCGATTTCCATGAACTGTGCCTCATTTATCAAAGAAATCATCACTCTTGATGAGCAGTTATCTAATTCTTCTCAGAATATTAACACGCTTTTACAACGAGTCGCCAAAGTGACAACTACATCCCCCCTCCCCTAGGACACAGGTTGACTCTGAAGTTCCAAATAGAAATATGCTATAATTCAAGTCGAAACACCATATAACTGGTCTATAAGGCATTGTCCCGGTCTTGTAGCATGAATGGATGTCGTGTATTCACAATTTCTTCAAATACTACTTTTCTAAACATCTCTACAAGCTTGATATTGATATCTCTAAAAGTCATTACTTTCGGTTTTATATCCAAACTGTTTACGTTCGACTACAGTTACAAGCGCTATTCCTTTAACATAAATTTAAAGTTTTGCGACAAGCTAACTTTTCGCCCGACGCTTAAAGCTGAAACATTTTCCCACTATATTGGCAAATCATAATGTATTGTAGAGATATCAATTAATCCAAAGTCGGACTAATTTGATTTCGCACCCGTAGAGATGATCGGACCGGAATAAAGAGGGGATGTTCAAGACAGTTTGAGCAAAGGACGATTTTCATAGAAACACAAAAGCTGTCAACAAGCCAACAACTCAGTGATGCAGTAAAGCCTTTCTACAACAGTCACAAAGTGAGTAGGTATTTAACCCTTTCCCCGTTCTATGTTTTTTTATTTTACAAATTTCAATACCTACTGCATAATCATTGACAAAATATTCATACTTATACATTGAAGGTGGAATTTTGTTGCTACTTTAGAAAGTATATAAATATATCTTTCAAATTCCATTAGCAAACAGAGCAGAACCTGTCCAGACGGCTCCTATAGGAGCCGTTTGATCTGGGTCTACTCTGTTTGCAGATGCGTGAAAACACGTTTGTATGGGAGAAAGGGTTAAAAGCAGCTAGCTGGTTCAAGTAGAGTGGGAGTAATACACGAAGATGATAGCTGACTACATAACACTAAGTCTATATTCAGGACGCATCCTCCCCCTCATGATCCACAATTGGACTTCACTTAACCCATTCCTTCATATTGAGGCATATTGACACATCTGTCAAAGTCACTTTTTAACCAATGTGATGATTAGAGCATTTGATCCATAGGAGCAAAAGCTCTATTTTTACAATGGTTTCAAAACTACATAATTTTGAAATTATTATTCCTCTTTTCTAGTAAATACTCCTTTTCAGTAACTTTATTCAAATAGGTTGGGCCTAAAATATCCCCTGAGATACAGCAGAACCTGCCTTAAGCGACCAGCAAAGAGATCTAATTATGGGTCTGTAAAGCAGGTGGTAGCTTAATGCAGGTCAAAAGTAATACAGAAAACTCTTATATGAGCTTTCTGCATTATTTTTGTCCTGCACTAAGCGAGTAACTTCTATATAATACTCATATGTTCAATAAATCAATAAACCGCTTAGGACAGGCTCTACTTAAATTGATTAAGTGTTTGTTGGAAAGAGGTTTACTAAATATCTTAATTACTAGTAGTACAGTAACCGCCCCCCCCCCCGCTAATGCGACCACCTAGAAGAGGTAGATTTCTGGGTGCTAGATAATGGTGGTAGCTTAATGCAGGACAAAAGTAATGCAGGAACTTTCTGCATTACGTTTGCCCTGCATTAAGCAACCACCTGCTTATAAAGACACGCATGTTTATTCATTAAGTGGTCGCATTAGATGGATTCTACTGTAATAATATTTGAATGAGTAAAAGTTTGGTATCCCACTTATCTTAACCGTATACCGCTATCCACGACCTGACTCAAATTTGCAAACAGACTGGATACAGGTGAGATGCCAAACAAATTGACATCCTATCCAGGCTGTTTGACACTCTGTAGATAGTTTCTCAATAGATTCAACGGCTCGGAACTAATCAAAATGTTTATATTGGATGCTCAGGAGGGAAAGATTCGGATACAGAAAACAATGTGTTTTGTTTTTCCAGTCACGCTTTGGATGTCTTGTCACGTACTGATGGCATTTTATAGTTCTTAAACAGTCTACTATCAAGTCCCGATTCACGATTGTGTTTTAGCCATTTCCTTCATATAAACGCATTTTCACGCATTTGCAAACAGAGTAGACCCTAATTAGAGGGCTCCTATAGGAGCCGTCTGACCAGGGTCTGCTCTGCCTGCTTATGATATTATATAGATCTGAGTTTACAGTTTCTGCCTGAGAAACATCGTGTATACAAATGCCGTTATAAAAAATCAGCTAATAGATATTCATTATGTCTTTATTTTTTATTTGAACAATGAACAGGGAAATGTACCACACCAGGTCACATTATCTTGACACCGTACCTTTACACGCCATTGTCTAATCCTTATCCCGCTTGAAAAATGATATCTGTTCAAATATGGATCTGAAGCAATTACTACTTCCGATAGATATTTTAGAGTTACTCGGCGTCACAACTGGATCTAAGCTGTTTGCAAATGTTCAGGGAGAGAAAGTATAAAGTTATTCTGTAGTTCGAATTCCTGTATAAAACTATCCTGACAAAAGTTGGGAACCGAGAAGACGTATATCATAATAATCTCCATTTTTGAGTCAGAGACAGAGTTAAGATATCTGTGGTTGAGTGGTTATGGTCTTCGTCTTACAGTCTCTTCGCCCCTCACCACTGTGGCTCGAATCCCGGTCTGTGTATTAGAATTTTGATGTGAGGAAGATTACCGCTGACTTGTAGTAGGTCGGTGGTTTAACTACCAGGGAGTGGAGCAAGGTGGGTTTTCTTTGCTCGAAACATGGAATTTGTTCTGCGCACGGGAAAACCTCTGGATTCCTCCTCCATTTGTATTTAGCTGGAGGTCGTGATATGACTGAAATATTGTTAAAGCGACGGCAACACAACCAAGAGTTAATATGTATTCGTTCCATAGCAAAAGACGAAAATCAAAATTTAAGTTTTACTCAGCTTTTATTAAATATACTCTATATCTATGTCTAGCTCTGATTATATAATAACGAAAAGAAAACAGCATGATATAGCAACTGTAACCAACACTTTTCACAAACGTTATACAAAATGGCAATCTGATCCGCTTACCGATTTAATTTTAGTATGTGTTTTTATCAAACATAATTACCCTTTTGCGAAATACATTTTCCTAATTTATATTTAGCTGTGATTATATTATAATGAAAAAAAAGAAGCAGCATGACAAATAATCAGAAATTGTAACTAGCCATTGGCGTGAACGTCATACAAAATGTAAACTGGAATCCCTTATCATTGGTTTCTAATCCCGGGCTGGGCATTGGGATTATTCATGTGAGGAAGCTTTCCAGCTGGCTTGCGGTAGGTGGTGGTTCTACTTGGATGTTCTTCTGTGCACGAAACAGAGCAATTATTTCATGCACAGAAGAACCTCTGGGGTCTTCCTCCACCTGTAATTAGCTGGACGTCGTGATATAACAGAACTACTGTTTAAACGACGTAAAGTCCGATAAAAAACAAACCAAAACGCTCATCATCATCTCATTCACTTTTATTGAAGCCTTTTGACGCCTCCGTAAAAGTCATTTTAGAAACCATTGTGATAAATAGAGCATTTGCTCTATAGGAGCAAACGCTCTATTTATCACAACGGTTTAAATCTACGCAATTCTATTTTTTCCCTTTTTCTAGTAAATGCTCCTTTTCAGTAGATTCATTCAAAAAGACTGGGTCTAAAAATAGTCTACGAGGGCATGGGTTAACGCCTGGCTAAGCCTGTGCCTGAAGTACCTAGCCTAACCTTAAGTCTACCGAGGAAAGTTTTGACCACCCATAACACAGCTCGTCTTGTGTTTGTAACATAGCAATTTTTTTCTTTCCAATATTCTTATGTCTTCTTAAGACTTATAACACTTTTGCAACGGTAGTATGAAATCGGATTGGATTGGAAGCAAATATTGCTTATAATAATTTTTAATATGGAAAAAAGTCAAACAGGGCCAGCCATATAAACGAAATGACACCGCACCAAACACCACCAAACAAGAAACAGCACAGCCACAGGACAAACCCCAACAGTACGCACATCAAGACGTGAAACAATAAACATTAAGCATATTAATTTAATGTTGAATTTATATATTCAAACCAGAAATCAGTCAATCTCAAATAATTCAAGATCCATAGGTTTATATACATATTACAACATACATTTGCATTAATAAAATGTCTGCAATGTCTTCGAAAATATGCAAATACTGTCTTTGTAGCAGACAGTATTTTAGGGCATCTTCAATATCAATCCTCTCAATACCAAGTCACATTCGTCTGCAAAAATGTCGTCAGCTTTAGATCCTTAAATAGATTTGCGATCCATAAACGTAATCAGAGTGAAATAACAGCTTAGTCACTGCAGAGATGCAGCATACTCAGCATCTCATGTGGATCTCTATAGTCAGCAGTGTTGAAAGGGTGAGGCGATACAGACGAGTAAAGTGTAACAACATTAAGTCGTTAGCTGTCAAATAATGTCATTTGCAGAAACAGCAAGGACTATATGCAGATGTGTATGCAGATGTGCAGTATTGTAATAGCAGTTCGTGCATTATCTCTCATTGACGTTTGCAAACAGTTTGGATCCTGATGAGGCGCCGAGTTACTCGGCGTCTCATCTGGATCCAAACTATTTGCATAGGTAATCCAATATGCGACATTGGCAGCGAAATAGTTAACAGGAAGTATATCAACTCTATAGTGTTGAGCAATAAACTTTGTACACTTTAACATTGTTATTGTTACTTTCTCCGATGTAAAGCCTGTTTTCACTTTCGTCGTAACTGATACTATAGAGGTTACCCAAACCATCAGATGATGTCAGCAGTACCTTGACCTTTTTGCAATCTGGGGTCATTTGTGTGACGGTTTTGGAGTTGTAAGCGCACACGTAAACCATCCCGGTACTGTCCACCACGGCTTGGCCAGGAGTCTGCAGTTCACTGTCTTTGTACGTAGCTACAACGGAACCATCAAGTCTAAGACACACGACGTTATTTCCTGACCAATTAGACACATACATAACATCATGATCAGGGTTGATAGTCACATGATAAGGTTGATTAAACAGCTGCCGTCCACTGGTGTCGGTATCTATATTTAGGAGCACAGTCCCTTGTAAGTCCATTAGCTGCACTTTGTTAGGGGAGTTGAATGTCACAACCAGTTTCCCATCTTTGTATGCTACACCCCAGCATGGGCCATTTACTGCAAGTTCTCTGTCGACACTTAGAGATGGATCCGTTCTAATGAACACAATTTTTTTGTCGTTCGGAATAGCGACAGCAATAGTTTTGTCCGTAACCTTAGCAACATCTCGGGGCGAGTACGAAAGTTTCATGGTTGAAATCAATTTATGTTGCTTGGTAGAAATAAGATTCAGGTTTTTGTTATGATAGTCAGTTGCAACGAGTTTACTGTCCGGCATCAAGACAGAACACCATATGTAGCAGACAGCTGTGTCTTCAGCAGACTTGACATTGATATCGGCTAAAAAATCAACCTTGTCTATAGTACTTTTTGTAATAAATTTTCCAAGTCCAAAAGGACTTTTCAGCATATCAGCAAGGCCAAAGTTGCCTTCAAATCTCAAACAATTCACATTTTTGTCACTCTCAATAGCTATCAACCTATTCTCCAGAGACAACAGTTTGTCTTCATTTCTAGCCACTGCTATATACAAATCGCTGTGCTGGTGTTTATTCTGAAGAACTTCAATTTCAGTAGTTAGAGTTTGACTAGCTTCTTGTATAGTAATGATTTTGTTGACGACTTCGTTCAGTTTTCCTAAACGTTTCCGCCTTCTCATTTAATTCTTTTTCGAGCTTATCGATGTCATCAAGAATTTTTGTTTTAAAGTCTTTGAACGCTGTAATTGCCTCTGAGTGACTGTTTTCGGTACTATCGATATTTCGTCCGACTTCAGCAAGAAGATCACTTGATTGTTTCGCAGTTAACTGCAACTTTGATGTGTAATTTTTAAACTCTTCCGACCCGGAGAAGCTTTCAGACACCTCTTCTATATGTTTTACGGTTTTACAGGTTTTCTGGTGCTGAAAGAAACACACGTGGCATCCTAAGAACGAATGTGCCTTACAGTGGTATTCAATCTTTTTGTTAACATGGTTTGGACAGTTATTATTGTCACCTGTAGCTACATCCTTGGTCATTTCTTCCTTGTCCAACAAGACATGTTTCCGCGAGATAGTCGGGACCCTGTGACACTTAAAACACTCGACACACAGATATTCCTTACAGTTCACACAATATCCCACTGCTACAAGTCTCTTTCCGTCACCATGGCAAGGTGAACAGACAATGTCGCTTTCCTTTTCCTTATCTCCGGATGCAGAGTTCTTATTCTCTTGGTCTTCTGGTGTGGCCATAGTTTATGACAAAGTACTATTTGTACAGGAATCCAAGTTAACACCCTTGTCAACTGGTATAGATCCGCTTGAAATGAAAACGCTATACATGTAATACAACGTTATATAAGCATCCATTTTTTATCACATAGACTTAAGCGATACACTATCTAAGCGTGTACAGTGAATGGTGTATCTTTCTTGTTCTAATGCATGCATATTGTTGAATCGCTGCCAATTTCAAATACTAATGTGTTACAATAGACGCAAAATGTACATTTTATCTACCTGAGGCACTGGTGATACGTATGTCATTAGTAAATTTGCTATAAGATTTAATGAATTAACAATTGCAATAAACGTTGGTATATATATGTACTGTAATATATGTACTGTAATTTGACTGTACTCATGTACTTGTCAATTTAAATACACGCTATTTATAGCTGTCATGTTATCTTTCGTCGAATATATACATGTGCAGATTACGTTCCTCGAGAATAGCAATATGGATCGTAATATTTTCGTTATCAGTATCTGAACTTAGAGAATGCGCTCTACATTGTGCTTTAACCTTTTATCTCATGAATATTCATATGAGAATTAGTATGCGACAAGTGATTTGAGAAAGCGATCTACACTGTGCTTTATCCCTTTTCCTTATAAGTATTCATGTAAAAATTAATATGTAAAGTCTGTAATCGTATTCAAGTAATTATGTCTCCCCCATTTATGGGACGGCGTATTGTTTTTGCCAGAGTTTTTTGTCCTCCCGTCTGTTCGTCCGTCTGTCTGTCAGTCCGTCCGTCTGTCTGTCACAAACTTGTGTCGCGCATATATCTCTGAAACCAGTAGAGCTAGAGTCACCAAACTTCACAGGATAGTTCACAAACAAGAGTTGTTGTGCATCTGGGTTTTTTTTTAAATGTCCCCCTGATAACCTTGGAGTTATTGTCCATAATGACTTAAATTTACACAAACTTTGTGTCGCGCGTATCTCTGTAACTGATGGGGCTAAAGTCTCAAAACTTCACAGGAATGATGACTAGCATAAGTTGTTGTGCACCTTGGTTTTTTGAATTGTCTCCCCTGATAATTGTTGAGTGATTGCCCCTGATATGATAACTTAAAATTAGAGAAACTTCGTGTCGCACGTATATCTGAAACCAGCATTGCTAGAGTCACCAAACTTCACAGGAATGTTGACCAGCAAGAGTTGTTGTGCACCTGGGTTTTTTTAATGTCTCCCCTTATAACTTTGGAGTTTTTCCCCTGATGACATAAATTTACACAAACTATGTGTCGCGCGTATCACTGAAAACTTCACAGGAATGTTAACCAGTATGAGTTGTTGTGCACCTGAGGTTTTTGAATTGTCTCCCCTGATAATTGTTGAGTAATTGTCCCTTATATGATAACTTAAAATTAGAGAAATCTTGTGTTGCGCGTATCTCTGAGACCGCTAGGAATGTTAACCAAAATAAGTTGTTGTGCACCTGGGGTTTTGAATTATCTCCCCTGTTAAGTTTGGATTTATTGCCCCTGATTACTTAAAATTAGACAAGCATTTTTGTCGCACGTATCTCTAAAACCGCTAGGGATAGAGTCACCAAACTTCACAAGAATGTTGATCAGCGTAAGTTGTTGTGCACTTAGGTTTTTTTAATTGTCCCCCTGACAATTGTTGATTTTTTGCCCCTGATATGGTAACTTAGAATTAGAGAGGCATGGAGTCGCGCGTATCTCTGAACCAGTAGGGCTAGAGTCACCAAACCTCACAGTAATGTTGACCAGCAGAAGTTGTAGTGCACCTGTTTTTTTTAATTATCCCCCCTGATAACTTTGGAGTTATTGCCCCTTCTATGATAACTTAAATTTAGAAATTTTGTGTCGCAGAAATTTCTGAAACCAATAGGGCTAGAGTTACCGAGTCACAGGAATCTTGACCAGTACGAGTTGTTGTGCACCTGGGTTTTTTAACTGTCTCCCCTGATAACTTTGGATTTATTGCCCCTGATTTACACAAACCTTGTGTCGCACGAATCACTGAAACTGATAGGGCTACAGTCTCCAAACCTCACAGGAATGATGACCAGCATGAGTTGTTGTACACATGGGTTTTTTGAATTGGCTCCCTTGATATGATAACTTAAATTTAAAGAAACTTTGTTTCGCTCGTATCTCTTAAACCAGCAGGACTACAGTCCAAAACCTCACTGGAATGTTGACCAGCAAGAGTTGTTGTGCACCTGGGTTTTTTTTAATTGTCTCCCCCTGTGTGCACCTAGGTTTTTGTCAAGAGATGGGTTGTTGAGAAATGAGTGAGGGGAGGCTGTTCCAGAGTTGAATAATATCTGGGAAATTACTTCTAAAAGCAAGGTGTTCTGGCATAAGGGACGAGGAAGCTGAGTCCATGGCATCAAACAGAATTTACTGGTGTGAAAAGTATCCTATATAAATTGGGCACTATGCAATATTTATATCAAAGTCAGGAGCTTAGCTGAACCCAAATGTAATGTGCGCATCGTTGCTATATAGCGATCTGAAGGCATGCTCCCCACCCCTATGAAAATTCAGAATTGTGTAGTTTTGATACCATTGTATAAAATGGAATGTGCATTGGATTAAAGCTTACATGACAAAAACAGAACGTATACTAAAGTCTACCAGCTTAGCCTTCAAATGTTATTCTATTTTGGCTATAATAATGTTTTCACCGTTCGATTGACATTTGTGTAAATATCAATCGCTAGCTACGCCCCTGAAAGTCACCAGGGCCTGTGCAGGCGCGGAGCAATAATACCATTCGGACAAACTGACGCTGCACCATCTCCAGTTTCTGGACATAAATCAGTATGAGGGTCCTAAACTATCGCAGCATATCTCACCAAAGGTCCTGCAGGATGTATGCTGATGAGAAACGTTATCAAAAGCTTTTGAAAAGTCAAGAATGACAATATTTTTTTTCTGGCCATAGCTGTCAATAAACGAAGCTTAATGTTGCGAGATAGTAAGAATCTAACCTTTAGTCCGTTGGGTAATAATTCACCCTAACATTTAACCTGTCTAAAACGGTTATTGAACATAAGAGTACTAAATCGTAGATGATTGCTTAATGCAGTACAAACGTAATACAGAAAGTTTCTATAGGCGCTTTCTGCATTACTCTTGACCTTCATTAAGTTACAACCTGCTTAACTAGATTAGACCTCTTTTTAATGGTCGCTTTAGACAGGTTCTACTGTTTTGCACATCTTTCAAAAATTGTTACCAACGAGTCAAAGACTTTAGACCCTGATGAGACACACTCACTTGTAGCAAGCTGTTGTGTGTAGTTAACCCATTCCCAGTTATTGACGACTTTTGACGACTCTGTAAAAGGCACCTTTTGAAACCATTGTGATAAAAAGAGCATTTGCTCCTATAGGAGCAAATGCTCTTTTTATCACATTGGTTTCAAACTACAAAATTCTAAAGGTTTCCTTTTCTCTAGTTCATGCTCCTTTTTGGTAGATTTGTATCTAAAAATAGCCTATGAGGTAAAGGGTTAAAGAGTTATTGTTTCGACTAAATATGGAAACCACGATGCCCTTCACAAACAGTTGGATCCAGATAGATGAGACACCGAGCAACTCGGAGTCTCATCTGGATCCAACTGTTTGACACTCGTATTATGTTTGAAAAGACACTGAAGACAATTCCATTTGATACCTGAAACAGACATTTATGAGGCGACGAAAGGGTTAAATAACATATGAAAATGGATCGTATGCAATGCAAACAGTGTTGATCCAGATCAGTATATACTGTTAGTCACTCATCAAAAACTAGGGGCATACTCATAGAAAGGGGAAGGGGGGGGGTAAATTTGTATTGCTTATAATATACCATTATCACAAAACTAACCAAGTCTCATATTTACCCCACCTCTTTAATTAAATCTACTGAAAATGAGCATTTACTAGAAAAAGGAGAATTGTACAGTTTTGAAACCATTGTTATAAATAGAGCATTTGCTCCTATGGGACAAATGCTCTATTTATCACAATGATTTCAATAAGTGACTTTTACAGAGACATCAAAAGGCGTCAATATGAGGGAATGGGTTAATGTTACTATTAGTATGTTGGATAAGTTTGCTCTAAGTTTCGTTATATTTATTCAATCTTGGGTATGTTGGACAAGTTGTCGTTTGCTCCAAGCTTTGTTCGATTAATTTATAAATCAAACTATGTTCTCTGAATACAAATGCAGTGTGAGTGTAATGGAAATTGGAACTGGTGAAAAACAGAATGACCTTCAGTCTCATCTGTATCTAGACTGTTTACAATCGACTACGGTTACAAGTGCTATTCCTTTAATATCAATTTTAAGTTTTGCGACAGGCCAACTTTTCTCCCGATGCTTAAAGCTGAAAGAGTTTCCAAAATCATAATGTCTTGTAGAGATATCAATCAATCCAAAGTCGGACTAATTCTATTTCGCATCCGAGATGGTCGGACCGGAATAAAGACGGTTTTCATAGAAACACCTAAGCTGTCAACAAGCCACCAGATCAGTGATACAGTAAAGCCTTTCTACAACAGTCACTAAATGAATTTTAAGGTTGGCAACCCTTTCGCTGCCAATTCCGGATCTGTAATTACCTATGCAAACAGTTTGGATCCAGATGAGACGCCGAGTAACTCGGCGTCTCATCAGGATCCAAACTGTATGTTACTGTTGCTATGTTTTGAAACAAATTGAAGAAAATCAAAATAATGAAAATTTGTAGCAGACGACAGAAGCTAGCTGCTTCAAGTAGACTGGCAGTAATACACGAAGATTATAGCTTACTACATAACATATTAAGGACGCATCCTCCTTCCTATGATCCATAATTAGACTTTACTTAACCCATTCCTTCATATTGAAGCCTTTTGACACATCTATCAAAGTCACTTTTTAACCATTGTGATGACTAGAGCATTTGATCCATAGGAGCAAAAGCTCTATTTTACAATGGTTTAAAAACTACATTATTCTAAAATTATTATTCCCTTTTTCTAGTAAATGCTCATTTCAGTAGATTTATTCGAATAGGTTGGGCCTGAAATATCCTCTGAGGTACAGTAGAACCTGTCTTAAGCGGCCATCAATCAGAGTTCTAATTATGGGTCTGTAAGGAAGATGGTAGCTTAATGCAGGTCAAAAGTAGTACAGAAAGCTCCTATAGAACATTTCTGCATTACTAAGCGATCAACTTCTATATAATGCTCATATGTTCAATAAATGAATGATCGTTTAGGACAGGCTCTACTTTAATTGATTTTAGTATTCTTTGGAAAGAGGTTTACTTTAATTTAATGACTAGTAGTACATTTGAATGGACTAAAATTATGGTATATCATTTATCTCAACCCTTATCCCATTATCCACTGGCTGACTCACATTTGCAAATAGACTGGATACAGGTGAGATGCCAAACAAATTGGCATCCTATCCACGCTGTTTGACACACTATAAATGTTTTCTCAATAGCTTCAACGACTCGAAACTAATCAAAATGTTTTATTGGGTGCTCAGGAGGGAAGGATTGGGATCGAGAAAACAATATGTTTTGTTTTTCATGACACGCTTTGGATGTCTTGTCACGTACTGATGGCATTTTATAGTTCTTAAACAGCCTACTATCAAGTCCCGATACACGATTGAGTTTAGCCCTTTCCTTCATATAAACGCTTTTTCACGCATTTGCAAACAGAGTAGACCCAAATTAGAGGGCTCCTATAGGAGCTGTCTGACCAGGTTCTGCTCTGTCTGCTTATGATATAATATAGATCTGAGTTTACAGTTTATGCCTGAGACACATTATGTATACAAATGCCGTTATAAGACAATCAGCTAATAGATAGTTCTTATGTCTTTATTTCTTAATTGAACAATGAAGAGGGAAATGTACCACACCAGGTCACATTTTCCTGACACCGTACCTTTACATGTCCCTTATCCCGCTTGAAAAATGATATCTGTTCAAATATGGATCTGAAGCAATTACTACTTCCGATAGATATTTTAGAGTTACTCGGCGTCACAACTGGATCTAAGCTGTTTGCAAATGTTCAGGGAGAGAAAGTGTAAAGTTATTCTGTAGTTCGAATCCCGGTATAAAACTATTCTGACAAAAGTTGGGAACCGAGAAGACGTATATCATAATACTCTTCTTGTTTGAGTCAGAGACAGAGTTAAGACCTCTGTGGTCGAGTGGTTATGGTCTTCGTCTTACAGTTACTTCGCCCCTCACCGCTGTGGCTCGAATCCCGGTCTGGGTATTAGAATTTTCATGTGAGGAAGATTACCAATGGCTTGTAGTAGGTCGATGGTTCAACTACCTGGGAGTGGAGCAGGGGAGAGGGGTCTTCTGTGCTCGAAACATGGAATTTGTTCTGCGCACGGGAAAACCTCCTCCATCTGTACTTAGCTGGACGTCGTAATGTTAAAGCGGCGGCAACAAAACCATGAGTTAATATATATTCAATAGCAAAAGACGAAAAGCAAAATTCAAATTTTACTCAGCTTTATTAAATATACTATATCTAGCTCTGATTATATAATAACGAAAAGAAAACAGCATGATAAAGCAAATGTAACCGACAATTTTCACAAACGTTCTACAAAATGTCAATCTGATCCGATTACCAATGTGTTTTATAAAACATATCCTTTTGTGAAATACCTTTTCCTAATTTATATTTAGCTGTGATTACATAATAACGAAAAAGAAGCAACATGACAAATAATCAGAAATTGTAACTAGCCATTAGAGTAAACGTTATACAAAATGTCAGCTGTAATCCCTTATCACTGGGTTCGAATCCTAGTCTAGGCATTTGGATTTTTCGTGTGAGGAGGCCTTCCAGCTGGCTTGTGGTAGGTCGTGTTTCTACCTGGATGTTCTTCTGTGCACGAAACAAAGCATTTTTCAGTGCACAGAAGAACCCCTGGGGTCTTCCTCCACCTGTAATTAGCTGGACCTCGTGGTATAACAGAAATACTCTAAAACAAAAACCGGCGTAAAACCCGATAAAAACCCTTCCCATCATATCGTAAAAGTCAGTTTTTTAAACCATTGTGATAAAAAGATCATTTGCACCATAGGAGTAACTGCTCTTTTATCACAATGGTTTAAAAACAACACAGTTCGATTTTCTTTTCCCTTTTCAGTAAATGCTGCTCCTTTCAGCAGATTCATTCAAAAGGTTGGGTCTAAAAATGGTCCACAAGGGTATGGGTTAACGGCTAAGTCTGTGTCTGAAGTACCAAGCCTAACAGATTGGACCACTCAGAACATAGCCGGTCTTGTATTTATAACATAAGATATTAATTTTCTTTTCAATTGTAACGGTAGTATAAAGTCGGATTGGAGCGGAAACAAAGTTTGCCTATAATCATTTAAACCCAAACCAGAAACAAGTCAATCTTAACCCTTTCCTCCATAGGATATTTTCAGATTCAACCACTTTGAATAAATCTACCGAAAAGGAGCATTAACTAGAGAAAAGGAAATTTTTTAGAATTTTGTAGTTTGAAACCATTGTGATAAATAGAGCATTTGCTCCTATAGGAGCAAATGCTGTGCATGTATTCATCACAATGGTTTCAATAGGTGATTTTTACAGACGCTTAGACAGGCGTATTTATGGAGGAAATGCTTAAGGAATTCAAGATACATAGGCTAACATTCAGATTACAACAAATGTGTAAATAAAATGCAATATTTTCGAAAAGTGAAAATGCATCTTTGAAACAGACGGTATTTTTTGGCACCTTCAATATCAATCCTCTCAACCCATGCAACCGTAAGACCCTACGTCACATCCATCTGCAAAAATGTCGTCAGCTTTAGATCCCAAAAATATATTTTCTTTCCATATTTCTCATTTCAACAAACGTAATTAGTGCCAATCAGTTTAGACACTGCTGAGGTGCAGATGTAATGAGCGTCTCATTTGGATCCAAAGTGATTGCTAATGTCACTCTATAGTCCCCAGTGTAGAGAGGGTGGGGCAATACAGACGTGTATACTGTAACTCTATAGTCGCCAGTGTAGAGAGGGTGGGGCAATACAGACGTGTATACTGTAACAACATTAACTCGTTAGCTGCCAATTAATGTCATTTGCAGAAACAGGACTATGTACAGATGTGTATGCAAATGTGCAGTACTGTAACAACAGTTCGTGGATTATCTCTTATTTACGTTTGCAAAATTTGTCGTCTACTATAATGTTCGCTTATTCAATTTTCTCCAATTTTCTTTGAACAACATTACAATAATAACAAACAGTTTTGATTCGGATGAGACGCCGAGTTACTCTGCGTCTCATCTGGATCCAAACTATTTGCACACGTAATCAAATATGCGACAATGGCAGCGAAAGAGTTAACAGGAAGTTTATCCACTCTAAAGTGTTGAGTAATGAACTTTGTATACTTTAACAATGTTACTGTTACGTTCTCCGATGTAAAGCCTGTTTTCACGTTCGTCGTAACTGATACTTTGGGGGTAAATCAAACCATCAGATGATGTCAACAGTACCTTGACCTTTTTGCATTCTGGGGTCATATGAGTGACGGTTTTGGACCTGTATGCGCACACGTAAACCATCCCGGTACTGTCCACCACGGCCTGAGCAGGAGTCTGCAGTTCACTGTCTTGGTACGTAGCTATAACGGAACCATCAAGTCTAAGACACACAACGTTATGCACTGACCAGTTAGACACATACATGGCATCATGATCAGGGCTGATAGTCACATAGTAAGGATTACGAAACAGCTGTAGTCCACTGGTGTCAGTATCTATACTCAGGAGCACAGTCCCTTGTAAGTCCATCAGCTCGACTTTGTGTGGAGAGTTAAATGTCACAACCAGTTTCCCATCGTTGTACGCTACACCCCAGCATGGACCATTTACTGCAAGTTCTCTGTCAACACTTAGAGAGGGGTCCGTTCTTACGAATACAAGTTTATTGTCGCCCGGAATAGTGACAGCAACCGTATTATCCGTAACCTTAGCAACACCTGCCGGCGAGTTTGAAAGTTTCATGGTTGAAATCAATTTATGTTGATTGGTAGTAATAAGTTTCAGGGTTTTGTTATTATGGTCAGTGGCAGCGAGTTTATTGTCGGGCATCAAGGCAGAACACCATATACGGCAGTCTGCCGCGTCCTCGGTAGATTTTACATTGATATCAGCTGCAAATTCAACATTGTCTATAGTACTGTTCGTAACAAATTTCCCAAGGCCCCAGGGACTTTTCAGCGTATCAGTAAGGCCAAAGTTGCCTTCAAATCTCAAACCATCCACATGTTTGTCACTCTCAATGGCCATCAGCTCGTTCTCTATAGACAGCAATTTGTCTTCACTTCTAGCCACTGCAATATACAGATCGCTGTGCTGGTGTTTGTTCTGGAGAACTTCAATTTCAGTAGCTAGAGTCTCACAGGCTTCTTGTACAGTCGTTATTTTGCTGACTACTTCGTTCAGTTTTGTTGTTTGTGCTTTCCTAAACGTTTCTGCCTTCTCGATTAATTCTTTCTCGAGCTCATCGATGGCATCAATAATTTTGACTTTAAACTCTTTGAACGCTGTAATTGCCTCGGAGTGACCGTTTTCGGTATTGTTGATATTTCGTGTGACTTCAGCAAGAAGCTCATTTGATCTTTTCGCAGTTATCTTCAACTTTGAGGTGTAATTTTTAAACTCTTCGGAGTTGGAGAAGGTTTCCGATACATCTTCTATATGTTTTACGTCTCTACATGTTTTTTGGTGTTGAAAGCAACACACGTGACATCCTAGGAACGAATGTACCTTGCAGTGGTATTCAATCGTTCTGTTGTCATGGTTTGGACAATTGTTATTGCCATGTGTAGCTACATCCCTGGTCATTTCTTCCTTGTCTAGCAAGACATGTTTCCTAAAGAAAGACGGCACCCTATGATACTTAAAACATTCGTCACACAGATATTCCTTACAGTTAACACAATATCCCACTGCTACAAGTCTCTTTCCGTCACCATGGCAAGGTGAACAGATACTGTCACTTTCCTTTTCCGCATCTCCGGATGCAGAGTTCTCGTCTCCCCCTGGCGTAGCCATATTTTATGACAAAGTTCTACATGTATTTGTGCAGGGATCACATATCCAAATTAACTTCTTTGAATCCGCTTGAAATGAAAGCGCTATACATGTTATATAACATTATATAAGCAGCCATTTTCATCACATAGACTTAAAAAGTGATACTGTCTAATCGTGTACGGTATATGTTATATTACACCATTAACATTCTTAGCCTGCATTTATATTAATGCAACTTCTAATATTAACTTTGTGACAATAGACGTACAATGTACACTTTATCTACCAAAGTCAATGGTCGTGCGTATGTCAGAAGTGATATTCGCTGTACGATTTAATTAATGAATAATTGCAGTATACGTTGGCATATACTGCAAATTATTGAACTGTACTCGTGTACTTGTAAGTTTAAAGGTACGCTAAATATAGGTGCCGATTTACCTTTCGTTGAAAATATACATGCTTAGATTACGTTCCCCGAGAATACAAATACGGGTCGTGATATTTTCGTTATCAATATCTGAACTTAGGGAATGCTCTCTACATTGTGCTGTAACATTTTATCTCATGAATATTCATATGAGAAATAATATGCGACCTTATTCATGTAACTGGTGAGTTGAGATTAACCCTGCAAACAGCTTGTATCTAGATTGAAGATAGACTTAACCAATTAATTGCCAGTATTGTGATCTGCTGGGCACAATTTAAGTCTGCTTCAAGTTTTAGAGTGGGTGTTTGTCAAGTTTCTTTATAAAAAGATAAAGATCCTTTTAATACATTTGCAAACAGAATAAACCCAAATTAAATAGCTCATGTAGGAGCTGCTTGAGCAGGGCTTACTCTGTTTGCTTATAGCATAATATAGATATGATCCTACAATTTTGTCTAAATATTCTGAAAATGGGTGATCCTTCGAAATCAAAAGTAGAAATGCAAAAAGAGAAAATTGTAGACTCGGTTTTATTGAGTCTGTTCATGAGTAGTAATTAAAAGTGCAACACTACTCACGCCCACTAGCACCGGCTTAAGCAGTATTCAATTTTCAAAACTAATAACATCAAAAACTAATGACCCCGAAGGTCCGTAAAATATAACAACACTGAGAATGAAGTACGGGGCGACTTTTTTACGGAAGCACTTTTAAAACACCTGCTGTTGTGAAGACAAATATCTCTAACAAATTACATTATAAAAACGATAACGAATTACCATCATGTGACCGATGCATAATGTATAAATGTCTGTTAGGGAAAGGGTAAAGTTAAAATATGAAGAAAACATCATTTGTTCGCTAATGCTAAAGGAAATAAATGTCTTCGATATACACATCGCTCATATCACCCGTATATCTTAATGAACTTGTCTATATGACAAAAGTCATTCGAGGTTAAACCGGTTTAAGGGCGCCCAACCTCAAACTTATTCCATCCACACTCTAAAAGACAAACAGTGTAAATAAACGTATCCCCTCTCCGATTAATATACAACAATCACGATGGCAAATAGTGTTAAACAGTGTTAATTTACTGTCAAAGTGCATGTAAAATGTTTCCTCGTCCGCGACTGTACACGCAATTAACATTCGTTCTGCAGATGTTATTTCCATGTTAACCTACATGTTTACGTTGGGTCAGTGTGGGATATTGTACGGTCTTATTTGTCCGTCGCGATAGCGACGGGCATGACCGTACAATATCACACTTGTCGCCAATTAACCTTACTAATAGGTAAATTCTTACAACTCTACACCATTAAGATAATACTCTCCAGAAAGAAGATAAAACGGCGGAGGTTTTAATTGCTGCTGACAAATGCTGATAAGAGACTGGACTGCAACAAAACATATACATGTATGCCCATTTTCAGAAAAATCTCTATTCACAGTAAACTGTTATGACCCAGATCACTGATACTGTTCTCAGTGTGTGTTAATCAAGATAAGTACATACCAAAACGTTTATACCAATTTCATTAGTATACATGTATCATCATATTGTGAATTTGTCACATTTCATACTCTCATATTTTAGCAGACATCATGTAGCTCTCACATTAAACCTGTAACCACAATGCATTTTCTGTATTAATTACCATGACCATGTGTCGTCTACATAATCTGACTCTTATCCATTTTATTATTGTTTCCAATTAGAGGGTCAGTCATAAGTGACAGGTCTGGCACTAGATTTTGTTGTACAGGAATTTAGACCTAAAAGTTATATCAGTTGATGTATATTTGTCTTATTAGAGTTTCACAGTGATTTACGTATTTTATTGACCTCCTGACATAAGTTAGCTCAGCCACATTAGAGCTTTGATTCACAGTGATGTATTATTGACCCCAATGCTTAAGGTTGGCCCGCGACATTATAGCTTTGATTCACAGTGTTGCATTAATAGTTGTTGTTTACATTGGCTCGGATACGTTAGAGATTTCATTTAAAGGGGATGTCCCTACATTTGACGCGTTTCAAAAACACTTAAAATATACAAAACTCATATGTTTATATGCTGAAAAGTAGTATATCGCAAGAAAATCCATTCAATTACCGTGTATAATGACAAAACATCCATGTGTTTGATATCGCCGATCCCGATTTACTCCCCGATGTTTCAGTTTTATTCGGGTTGGGTTTTAGTTTCGTGACTGTTCGCCCTATTCGCGATTCTCCGACCACTTCCGAGAAAGCTATTACGTAAACAATGGAGGGATCGGGTGATCATCGGCAAAACGCGGAAGAATTTAACGGAAAATGCCGATAATATTGTGTTGTAGAACAAAGATTATCAGTATTGATGAAATCGGTTTATTTGTATCACATGGGCATTTTTCGATATAAGTTCAAATTGGGAACCTTCATAATAATGATAGAGCATAACAAATACCAAGTTTTATGATATTATTGAAAATATGCGATCATTGTAGGGACTTCCTCTTTAAGTGTTGTTATAAAACATTTAATTGCAGATTGACATGACGTCTGTAATTAGTTCAGCAGCACTTGGCGAACGTACGCAACCGGGAGTAGCCAAATAATTGCCACTAGTTTTACGCTATGATTTATCACATGACAATAGTGTTTTCCTTTTTCTTTGTAATGTTGTTTTGATACTTACAACCCTCGAAGCTAGTCTACAAACCGTCTCTACATTGTTATTTGGATTAACGTTTGTCACAAAGTCAATGCTTCGACTTCTTGATAACTTTTGCAAACAGTTTGGATCCGTTTAAACATTTTGCACTTCATTAATTTTGACAATCCTTTCTTGGAAAATGTATGCAGACATTTTTTCTCTCAAGAAACATAACATACCAGGGAGGCTCGTGAATGACTGTAACGACTCTTCTATCTGATTAAAACTCGTCGCTGGTGAGTCTTAAAGATATGATGTAGCTTATGTCAGGACGAATATTATGTAGAAAGCTCCTGCACAAAATAATTAATCTTGCAGACAAATACATGTACGATGCTCAATACTATACACCTCTATTTTAGTTTATCTTATACTGTTGTTAGACCCAATTTCGAATTTCAGGCTTTATAACAATAGGTCAATAGGTTCTGTATTTTCCCATGTAGTCATTTGTCCGTACTAACACTCTATGGAAAAGACAGGATTGCACCAGTTGATAAATGTAAACGGTTAAAACCTCATCACAAATGAAGATCGAATGTACAGTAGAATACAGTAAAACCCCTCTAAACCGGAAGTCCAATTTAGGATAAATATTGGCAATGGAGACAGGAAGCAGCTTAATGCAGGGTGAAAGTCAAACAGAAAGCTTTCTGCATGACTTTCACCCTGCATTAAGCAGTCACCTGCCTTAAAGTATCTAAATTCTTCTCTACTAGATTTCCGGTTTAGAGTAGTTTTACTGTATTGCTTAACACTTCGCTTGCTGAATTTTAAAATACATTTCTCCTTCTTTACCCATGCCCTGTTGTATAATTACATATATCTTAACTGTGTACAAGTATTTCGCTGTGCAATCACTGCTGTGGAGTGCACTGGTTGCACAACTTGTAAATAGTGCATACCCTGATGAGACAGCTCCTGCAGGAGCTGTCTCATCTGGGTCTTCACTGTTTACAGGTAGGTATATTAATGTAAATAGCAAGCGAAGGGTTAAGCGGCCATTAACAAAAGGTCTAGTTATGGGTCTGTTAGGCAGGTGGTCGCTTAATATAGGCCACAGGTAATGCAAAAAGCTCATATTGGAGCTTGCTGTATGACTTTTGCCCTACATAAAACAACCAGCTGCTATTTAATACTCCTATGTTCGATAAGTGAATTGTCGCTTAGGACAGTTTGTACTGTATGTGGGTATAAAGGTTTAAATATATATATAGGTGCACTAAAAAATCTGTCGGTTCATGCTTCGTGGAATAAACACACGCATAGATTACGTTCCTCGGGAATATGAATACGGGTCGTGATATTTTCTTTATCTATAACTAAACTCATGCGCCCTACTAGTGTTACAAGCTTTTAACTCGAGATATGTTACATGTATCTCTATCTTACTTTACATTATATAATTATGCTGTTTGACATAATGGGCAGATTTCAATATTCCAGGCCTTAGACACAATAGGCCAATATGATCTGCACTTTCCCACGAGCGTCCTTGTTTGTAACAAACAATGGAAAAGAACTTGTAAAGCAAATGATGAAACATACAAGGTAAAACTTGCACCGTTGATGACTGAATGTACACACATTTAAGGTACACTAAAATAGCTGCTGTGCATTTTTCGTTAGATACATGCCTAGAAATAGCGATATTTATGTTACTTGTAACTGAAATTTAATCAAAGTTAGGGGATAGAATTAGGGGATAGGTCATTAGGCTAATGTCACCAGCAAAATGTTATACGGTAAATCCTGCCTTAAGTGACAACAAAATCAGGTTTAATTATGAGTGTGTAAGACAGGTTGTAGTTTAATGCTTAATTTTGCAGCTTTACTATTACTACTACTACTACTACTACTATTAGTACTACTACTACCACCACCACCACCACTACTACAGTACTACACTGCTACTGCATTTTTGCGTGACTACTACTACTACACTACTACTGCTACAACAACAACTACTTATACTTTTACTAATTTACTACTACTACTGCTATTACTACTGCTGCTGCTACTACTACTTCTACTACTCCTAATTCAACTCCTCCTCTTCACGCCTCCTCCTCTTTCTCCTTCTCCTACTACTACCACTACTATTACTACAGTTAGTGTTAGTTACTTCTAGTAGTTCTTTTACCACCACTACTACTACTACTACCACTACTATTACATACTACCAATACTATTACTATTACTACTACTTTTACTGTTACTACTACTACTACAACTACTAATATTACTACTACTACTCTACTACTACTACTACTACTACTATATTACTATTAATACTACAGTAAAACCTCTCTATAACGGCCACCTGCCTTGAACATAAAATACCTAATGTAATTTACTACTACTACTACAACTACTACTATTACATGTACTACTACTGCTGCTGCTGCAAATGCGTCTCATTAGAATCCAAACTGACACTCGTGTTATGTTTTAACCATTTTTTTCTTTTATATATAAACGTGACTTCACGCATTTGCAAAACAGAGTAGATCCAGATAATACATTGGAATTTGATAGTTCTGTCTCTTTACTTTCTAAAGTAGCTACAGTGTTCGACCTTCCATACATGGTTATAAATATTTTGTCCATTGATATTCAGTCGTTATGGAAAGTTGGAATAAACATAGAACAGGGAAAGGATTAACAGACATTGAAAATATCTTCATTTAATACCTGAAGCAGACGATAATCTAAACAGACGAAAATTATTTGACGGTGAAGGGATTAAATAATGTACAAGCCGTTCTCTGGGAAAAGGGGCTCATATTGCAGTAAAAACAGTGTAGATCCAGATCAGGGTATATACGGTTTCTCACTCATCCTTTGTTCTGTAGTAATACGAGGGTCCTGCAAAAAGTTCTGTCACTAACGGGTTTCCGTAGTTTTAAACGCTTCACTGCACATGAATAGTGTGTTCACTATCTAACGATATCCGTTTATTTCGTGCAAATTGCTTTACAAATGACAGAGTTATTTCAAACTGAAATACATGCAGTCATATACACTGACCAATTTACGTGTCTCAATGTAAAGTGGACGAAAAGGCTGAAATTCGTAGCCATTTCAATACGCACAGTTTTTAGGTGAGTCAAGGCTTTTAAAGCTGGGAAAATATCTGTTGAAGATGACACCCGTCCTGGTAGACCTATAACCTTTGTTAGTAAAGCAAACATCGCTGCTGTAAAGGTTGTGGTCGAGCAGGATGCGCGATTGTCTGTGAAAGATATAGCTAGTTGTACTGGCATATCAGAAGGCAGCGTGCAAACAATTCTGAAAAAGCGTTTGGACCTGAGAAAGGTTTGCGCTAGGTGGGTACCTCATTTGCACACTGACGAACAAAAGAAACAACACCTTAAATGTGCACGTGAATTTTTGAAAACATACAAAGGTTGTGAAAGTCGGGTTATTTCTAACTTGCTTACAGGTGACAAAACCTGGGTGCACATGTTTGAGCCACAGAGAAGGGCTGATAATAAGCAATGGAAGCGAAAAGATCAGAAACGTCCATGTATTGCCAAGAACCATAAGTTCAAAAAAGATGTTGTACGCAATATTCTTTAATTCGAGTGGGCCAGTCGTTCAAGTGCCTTGCCCATCTGGTCGTACAGTCACCAGACGATTCTACAAGAACTCTATACTAAAGAAAGTCAAAGATTTTTACAATAAGAAACGTCCAAGCAAATGATGGGCAGGTGTCCATCTTATACATGATAACGCCTCCTCTCATAAGTGCGAGGCTGTTAAGTCTTTTCTGGCTTCTGAAATCCATCTTATTCACCTGACCTGAGACCCTGTGACTTTTTCTTATTTCCTAGACTGAAGAAAATGTTTTCTGGAAAGAAATATAAGTCCAGAAATTCTCTGGGCAGCGCTATCTATCAGTGTCTCCAACAGATACCTAAAGAAGACTATTTTTTCGCTTTTCGAGACTGGGTAAAAAAAGTTACAAAAATGTGTTTCGGTAAAGGGGGAAAACTTCGAAGGTTTGTAATAAAAATATTTTTAATTTCACGCGTCACTTAAGAAATCCGAACCCAATGACAGAACTTTTTGCATGACCCTCGTATACTGGTGTTTATCTTATCTTGGTCTACACTGTTGGTAATGCAATAAGACCCTTTGTTTCCGAAAACATCTAACATCTGTTAAGCAGTTGGTAGCTAAATGCAGGTTTCACGGCTTCAACTCAGCCGATAGGGTCAAGTCCTTGCCCCTCTGAACGTGACAACGTATGGGTCCAGACTGCTTTGGTATGGAGGCTGTGCAATAACTCCTTGTTGCAATACAAGACTGTTCCAGATCTTCAGGTAAGTAACATATCTGACTTTAAAGAACCAACCGGCTTAGATGGGTTTGATTCGCTTTTGATATTTTGGACTACTTCTGAAATAGTGATATTGAGAGTCTGTGCCTTGGTCCAATCATTTGCAGTGAGTCCAAAAGAGGTAAGCAATCCTTCCGGAATAGTAACGTCTTTCCCTTGAGTGACTACATGATTGATCATCGGGAAGTGTAAGGTGTCTACCAACGGACCGATATCTACCGTGGCGGCAAAACTAATAGCGCGAAGTACATCCGTCGTGGCTTCATTTGGATGACCCCTTCTCGACAAACCATCTGCATCCTTGATCTGAAATCCACTTCTGTAGATTGGCTTGAAATTATAATTGGCAAGGGCTGCAAGCAATCTCTGATCAGTCGCATCTAATTTTGCAGTCGTTGTGATAAAGGTCAGAGGATTGTTGTCGGTAATGACTTCAAAACTTCCGCCATACAAATAGTCATGGAATTTATCGACGATAGCCCATTTAAGGGCGATCAATTCTAGCTTATGTGCTGGATAATTCTTCTCAGCTGGTTTCAAGCTCCTGCTGGCAAAAGATATCACCCTGTCCTTATCACCTTGATGTTGGTAAAGAACCGCGCCTAATCCTTTAGTTGACACATCCGTGTGGAGCTTAAATAGTAAGCTGTAATCTGCGAAACCTGAAACTGGCGGATTGGTAAGCATGTCCTTTATTTCTTCAAATGCTTTTTTGTTCTTCCCAAACAAAATGTATCTTTTTAACTTGTTTCTTTTTCGTTACTTTGTCCTTTTTGTAATACAGAAAGCTCCTACAGAACATTTCTGCCCTTATTTTTGCCCTGCATTGAGCAACAAACTGCTATTTAAGACTCATATATTCGATAAATGAATGACCGCTCGGGACAGGTTCTACTTTATTTGATTAATTTTTGTTGGAAAGAATTTTAATTTATTTAAATTACTAGAAGTACAGTAAAATCTCGCTAATGTCACCACCTAAAAGAGGTATAATTCTGGGTGCTATATGCAGGTGGTAGCTTAATACAGGACAAAAGTAATGCAGAAAGCTCCCAGAAGAGTTTTCTGCATTACTTTTGTCCTGCATTAAACAACCACCTGCTTATAAAGACGCGCATGTTTATTCATTAAGTGGTGCATTAGAGAGGATCTACTTTATAAATATTTGTATGGACTAAAAGGTATGGTATGCCACTTATCTTACCCCTTTCCCTCATATAAACGTGTTTTCACGCATTTGTAAATAGAGGAGACCCAGATTAGACGGCTCCTAGAGGAGCCGTCTAATCAGGGTCTGCTCTGTTTGCTAACAGAATTTGACAGATTTGTTTCTTTGCTTTCTAAAATGGCTACAATGTTCTACCTTCCATATTTCATTAAACTTTTTTGCCCTTGAATAATCAGTAGGTATTGAAATTTGAAATAAACATAGAACCGGGAAAGGGTTAACCGGTATTCCGCTATTCACGACCTGACTCACATTTGCAAACAGACTGGATACAGTTGAGATGCCATACAAATTAACATCCTATCCAGGCTGTTGACACTCGGTAAACCGTTTCTCAATAGCTTCAACGACTCTGAACTAGTCACAATGTTTATATCTGTTGCTCAGGAGGGAACTATTGGGATACTACAGTGAACAATGTCTTTGGGTTTCCTGTCATGTTTTGTGTTTCTTGTCACGCTTTAGACTTCTTGTCATGTATTGATGGGACTTTCTAGTTCTTAAACATACTATCAAGTGCACGATTGAATTTTTCCGCAAAAAAGTCACATTATCCTGACACTGTACAACTGGCAAACATCTGGAGTCTTCCTCCACCTGTACTTAGTTGCGCGTCGTGGTATGACTGAAATATTGTCAAATCGACGTAAAACCGCAGATATGTACAATCAAAACAAACAAAACATGAGTTATATGTGTTCCAGAGCAAAAGACGAAAATCAAAATTCATTTTACTCAGCTTTTATTTAATAAAAGATATACCTATATCTAGCTCTGATTATGTAATAATGAAAAAAGAAAGAAGCATGATAAAACAACTGTAACCAGTAATTTTCACAAACGTCTTACAAAATGTCAATCTGATCCCTTCGTCGATGTTGACTAAATTGACTCGAACTAACATTTAACATACAGAAGATGACATTTTAGTATATTGTTTTTTCATCAAACATGATATAGAATCAGAAATTATAACCAGCCATAAGCATTAACGTCGTACAAAATGACAGTTGGAATCACTTCCCATTATCACATTCCCTGATAAAAATCAGATTTTGAAACCATTGTGATAAATAGAGCATTTGCTCCATAGGAGCAAACACTTTGTTTATCACAACGTTTAAAAACTATGCAATTATTATGCCCCCATAGACGATAGTCGGGGGGGCATATTGTTTTTGCCCTGTCTGTTTGTTTGTCTGTTTGTCTGTTTGTCAGCAACTTTAACATTGGTCATAACTTTTGAGCCAGTATAGATAGAGACTTGATATTTGACATACATATGTATCTCATGAAGCCGCACATTTTGAGGGGTGACATGTCAAGGTCAAGGTCATCCTTCAAGGTCAGAGGTCAAATATATGGGTCAAATCGCCGACTTTAACATTGGCCATAACTTTTGAACCAGTAGAGATAGAGACTTGATATTTGGTATGCTTGTGTATCTCATGAGGCTGCACATTTTGAGGGGTGACATGTCAAGGTCAAGGTCAGAGGTCAAGGTCAGAGGTCAAATATATGAGGGGGCATAGTGTTTCACAAACACATCTTGTTTTTTATTCCTTTTTTTGCTAGTAAATGCTCCTTTTCAGCAGATTTATTCAAATAGGTTGGGTCTAAAACTTGTGAAGGAACAGGGTTAACTACTAAGGATGTGTCGAAAGTACCAAAATCCAACCTTAGTAACGATAATGTGGGTTGGATCCTGATGAGGCTTGGCATTATTAAATGCAGCATTTCATCTGGATCAACATGGGCCTATAAGTTGTCTATCATAATCAGGTAATCATTTTAAACTCAAACCAGAAACCAACCAATCTAAAAGAATTCAAGATCCATGGGTTTGCATTCGCGTAACAATATTTGTGTACGATATCTTTGAAACAGACAGTATTTAGGGCACCTGCAATATTAATCACACCCGTCTGTAAAATGTCGTCAGTTTAACATCTCAAAATAGATTTTATTTTCATATTTCTCGTTCAACAAACGAAGAGTGTCAAACAGCTTAGATCCTGACCAGCGCCTCATCTGGATCTAAGGTATTTACTAATGCTGACACTCTATATAAACCCAAGTGTTGAAAGAGTAAGACAATCAGAGTGTCAAACAGCGTCGCATATATATCAGAATGTGTCACTTAATAGCCTCCAGTGTTGAAAGGGTAATGTTATCCCATTGTCAAACAGTATATCGGGTGGATCCAGGGTATTTGTTAACGTTGTGTCACCGTGTTTTGACAATACAGTAAAACCTCTCTAAAACGGCCACTAAATTACATCAATTATTTTGAGTAAAAGGCAGGTAGCTGCTTAAAGCAAGGTGAAAGTAAACCAGAACGCTCCTATAGGAGAGTTCTGTTTTACATTCACTTTGCTTTAAGCAGCCACCTGCCCTAAATACTGATTAATTCACACAATACAGTGGCCGTTATAGAGAGGTTTTACTGTATAGTAAACCTGACTTTAAACATTTAAGATATTTACAAAATGGAATCCATTTGATAAATATTTTCTTTAAAAATACCAAATTTCTCTAGTAATGTATTTTTACTCTTTCCCCAGTATGAGCAAATCTGCAATAAACTTTGCAAGCAATCTGGATCCAGATGAGATTCCGAGTAACTCAGTTTACCATTCTGGTACTGATTCTTTTAACCCTTCTCTTGCTGAATTTTGAAATACATTTCTCCTTCTTTACCCATGCCCTGTTGTATAATTACATATACCTTCACTGTGTACAAGTATTTCGCTGTGCAATCACTGCTGTGGAGTGCATTGGTTGCACAATCAGCTTGTAAATAGTGAAGACCCTGATAAGACAGCTCCTGCAGGAGCTGTCTTATCTTGGTCTTCACTATTTATAGGTAGGTATATTGACATGAATAGCAAGCGAAGGGTTAAAATAAACAACGTGAAATGTATTTTAGGCAAACGATGTTTTGCTGACAAAAGTTATTAAGTGATTAAATCGGTAAAATGGTAACCCCAGACATTGTAAATACAACAAGGATATACAATTGTGTAAACTGTAACGACATCAACTCTTTCGCTGCCAAATATTGTCGTTTGCAAAATTTGTTGTCTGCTATAAGTTTCGTTTGTTTAACCCATTTACGCCCAGTGGATTCTATATATTAGATAAGAATATGTTTGATGTAAGGGATGCCTGGCCTAAATTTTCAATTTCGTTTTGTTTTATATTGAAATTTCTATCAGCAAACAGTGTAGACTCTGATCAGAGTCTACACTGTTTGCCTATGTCCCATATATGGAATATGGGCGCAAATGGATTAATTTTCTCCAAATTTCTATTAAAAGCATTACTAGAGTAACAAATAGTTTAGATCCTGATGAGATGCAGAGCTGCACGGCGTCTCCTGTGGATTCAGACTATTTGCATTAGTAATCAACGATACGATAATGGCAGCGAAAGAGTTTACAGGATGTATATCCACCCTATAGTGTTGACCAATGAACTTTGTACACTTTAACATTGTTATATTCTCCGATGTAAAACCTGTTTCCACTTTCGTCATAACTGATAATTGCGGGACAATTTAGACCATCAGATGATGTCAGCAGTACCTTGACCTTTTTGCAATCTGGGGTAATTTGGGTGACGGTTTTGGAGAGGTCAGAGCACAGGTAAACCATCCCGGTACTGTCCACCACGGCCTGACAAGGCTGATACAATTCACTGCCTTTGTACATAGCTTTAACGGAACCATCAAGTCTTAGACACACGACGTTATGTCCACCATAATTAGACACATACATGACACCATGATCAGGGTTGAAAGTCACATAATAAGGACCATTAAACAGCTGCCGTCCACTGGTGTCGGTATCTATACTCAAGAGCACTGTCCCTTGTAAGTTCATCAGCTCGACTTTGTGTGGGGAGAAGAATGTCACAGCCAGTTTTCCATCGTTGTATGCTACACCACAACAGATGCCATTTACCGCTAGTTCTCTGTCAACACTTACAGAGGGGTCCGTTCTTACGAATACAAGTTTTTTGTCGTGCGGTATAGTGACAGCAATGGTATTTTCCGTAACTTTAGCAACACCTGCCGGCGAGTTTGAAAGTTTCATGGTTGAAATCAATTTATGTTGATTGGTATTAATGAATTTCAGGTTTTTGTTATTATAGTCAACGACAACAAGTTTATTGTCGGGCATCAATACAGAACACCACATGTAGCAGTTAGCTGCATCCTCAGTAGATTTTACATTGATATTAGCTACAAATTCAACTTTGTCTATTGTTCTGTTCGTAACAAATTTTCCAAGTCCCCAAGGACTTTTCAGTGTATCAGCAAGTCCAGCATTGCCTTCGAATCTCAAACCATCCACATATTTGTGTCTCTCAATAGCCATCAGCTCATTCTCTATAGACAACAATTTGTCCTCACTTCTAGCCACGGCTATATACAAATCCCTGTGCTGGTGTTTGTTTTGAAGAACTTCAATTTCAGTAGCTAGAGTTTGACTAGCTTCTTGTAATGTCGTGACTTTGTTCATGATTTCGTTCAATATTGTTGTTTGTGCTTTCCTAAACCTTTCTGCGTTCTCAGTTAGTTCTTTCTCGAGCTTATCGATGTCATCAACAATGTTTGCTTTAAAGTCCTTGAAAACTCTAACTGCCTCGGAATGACTGTTTTCGGTGCTGTCAATAGTTTGCATGACTTCAGCAAGAAGATCACTTGATCTTTTCGCAGTTAACTCCAACTTCGATGTGTAATTTTTAAACTCGTCCGACTCAGAGAAGGTTTCCGATACCTCTTCTATATATCTGACGTCTTTACAGGTGGTTTTGTGTTGAAAGCAACACACGTGACATCCCAGGAACGAATGTACCTTGCAGTGGTATTCAATCGTTCTCTGGTCATGGTTTGGACAGTTATTATTGTCATGTGTAGCTACATTCTTTGTCATTTCTTCTTTGTCCAGCAAGGCATGTTTCCTAAAGAAAGACGGCACCCTATGATACTTAAAACATTCGTCACACAGATATTCCTTACAGTTAACACAATATCCCACTGCTACAAGTCTCTTTCCATCACCATAGCAAGGTGAACAGACAATGTCGCTTTCCATTTCAGCATCTTCGGATGCAGAGTTCATATCCTCTTGGTCACCTGGCGTGGCCATACTTTATGACAAAGTACCATTTATAAAGGAATCATATCTCCAAATTCACGTCTTTATGAAGTGGTATAGCTCCGCTTGAAATGAAAACGCTATACGTGTAATATAACATTATTTAAGCAGGAAATAACGTAAGCGATAAACAAATGACAAATGACAAATACGCTAAATATAGCTGCCATTTTATCTTTCGTCGAATATATACATGTGCAGCGCACGTTACGTTCCCCGAGAATAGCAATATGGGTCGTGTTTGTTTCGTTATCAGTATCTGAACTTAGAGAATGTGTACACTGTGCTTTAACATTCTGAACGTACATTGTATGGGCGAATTTGAGATAATCCTAGCAAACAAATTGTATCTAGATTGAAGATCGACTGAACCAATTCATTGCCAGCATTGTTGTCACTGAACACATTTTCGTCTGTTTCAAATTTCAGAATGGGCGCTTGTTCAGTTTCTTAAACTTTCATTATAAAAATAAAACCCAGAGTGTTAAACAGTTACTCTGTGTCTTATCTAGACCCAAACTGTTTGCATATAATATCTTACTATTCCTTGTAAAAGTGTGCAATTAGACACAGTGGGAAGATTCCACTATTCCAGGCCTTTACCAATAGACCGATAGCTTCTGCACTTTCCCGGGACAGCCATTGTTCATCAACAGTAACAATTCATGAAAAAGAAATTATTAAAACAAATTATGAAACATATACGGTAAAACTTGCAGCATTGAAGATCGATTATACGGACATTTAAAGGTACACTAAAAATAGTTGCTGATGCATGTTTCGTTAAATACACACCCGGAAATAGCAATATTTGTGTTGCCTATAACTGAGATTTAAGCCAAGTTAATCAGTGGACAGGTTTTCAGAACTGATCTCACCAGTTATACAGTGGAACCTATCTTACGCGGACATCAAAATGATGTCTATTTATGGGTGTAAGGCAGTTGCCTACTTACTATAGGAACTTTTTGCACCCCTGCATTTAATAACAACCTACGTTTTTAAGGTTCCTACTACTACTTCTACTATTACTACTACTACTATAAATGCTGCTGCTACTTCTACTTCTACTTCTACCACTGCTACGTCTACTACAACAACATCAACAACAACAACTACTACTACTACAACTACTACTGCTAATAGTATTGATACTACTACTGCTACTACTACTTATACTATTACTACTGTTACTACTACCACTACTTCTACTTCAATTACTACTTTTACTACCACTGCTACCATTGCTGCCGCTACTACAACTGCTATTTCTACTACTACTACCACTGCTGCTGTTGCTGTCGGCTGCAACAACTACAACAGCTACTACTACTGCTGCTGCTGCTGCTACTACTACAACTTCTTCTACTAATTCTACTACTACTACTACTACTACGTCTACTACTACCACTACTACTAATGCTACTACTTCTACTACTACTACTACTACTACTACTACTACTACTACTACTACTACTACTACTACTACTACTACTACTTTTACTACTACTATTTCCTAGACTACTACTACTTTTTTCAGTCATACCTACATCTGCTCCTAATCAGTCCTACACCTGCTATATTTCAAACCTTTACCTACTCTCTGTCAAAAATAGAATAGAAAATTGGAAACGAGACATGGCAGTGCATAGCAACAACATAAATACAAATGGAATGCGCGCTCTCGAACGACCTTTGTAAACTCTTCCTTGCCAGTTTCGCACTAACATCATTTAGAACACTGTGACACTAAACACGTCACGCAGTTCCAACGAATATAAAGCAAAAAGGAACTCTACAGACACCGATTCACAGGAAACGAGTAGTGCTCATACACACATCTTGCACATATATCATACACATACACATAAAACTATTCCTCGCATGCTCAACACCGATAGCATAGCTGTACCATTATACCTGCTCTTAATCAAACCTACACCTGCTCTCAAATCTATACATTTTCTCGATCAAACTTATACATGCTCCCAGCCAATATGTACCTGCTATTGTCCCGTACTTCATCCACAGTGTTATTACATATTTTGGTCATTCGGGATCACCAGTTTCTATGATTTTAGTTTTGAAAATTGAATACGACTTAAGCCGGTGCTAGTGGGTAGAGCAGTGTTTTAATTACTGCTCATGGACAGACTCAATAAAACCGAGTCTGCGTTTTTCTCTTTTCGCATTGCTGGTTTTGCTTTCGAAGGATCTCATCTTATCAGAATTTAAACATGCTCTCAATCAAACCTGTACCTGTTATCAATCAACCTTACACCTGCTCTCAGTCAAAGCTATACTTGCTCCCTGTCAAACCTATACTACTCTCAGTCACAGATATACCTGCCCTCAATCAAACATGTGCCTGCTTTCAGTCAATCATACACCTGCTCTCAATCAAAGCTATACTTGCTCCCTGTCAAACCTATACTGCTGTCAGTCAAAGATATACCTGCCCTCAATCAAACCTGTACCTGCTCTCAGTCAACCCTTTAAATTCTGAAAGTAGCACTACAGATCTTTAGAAAGCAAATGCAATAATACCAAAAGAAAAAATTGCAGACTCGGTTTCATTGAGTCTGTCCACGAGCAGTAATTAAAAGTGCAACACTACTCAAGTATCGACACAAGTGGTATTCGATTTTCATAACTAAAACCACTGAAGCTGATTATCCCGAAGGACCAGAAAATATAACAACACTGAGAATGAAATTACTTTTTACAGCCACCACACGAGTATTTTAGTATATGCATTCTGAGAGAAAGCAAAAACAGCAGTCGCTGTTTTATTCAGTCTATTAGTGCAACATTACTCTTGCCCCTAGCTAAAGTGTTATAGCTAAAGTGTTATATACACGTTTAACCTGATGTCGGTCTACTAATTATGTATTAATCCTCTGATGTGGGACTGCATTGTTTGTTTAACCCTTTCCTTTATGTAAGCGCATTTTGACGTATCAGCAAACAGAGTAGACCAAGATCAGACGGCTCCTATAGGAGTCGTCTGATCAGGGTCTGCTCTGTTTGCTTATGGTGTAATATAGATCTGATTCTACAGATTCTGCCTGAGCCGAAATGTCATGTGTTCATATGCCATTATAGAAAATAATCTTATTAATATTCATGACGTCACTATTTCCTACATGAATATTCATCAGGGAAAGGATTAAATCCCGGGTAAGGGTAAATATGTTATGCAGAAACAATTCTCTAACTTTCGAACATACAGATTTTAATACGTTCGGTACGATATGTAAAGGATTACATTTGTATATGCATAAGACTGTCTTAACCTTTAGCATCCTGCAGCTTTGGGGTAAAATTTCGTCTAACCCTTTAATCTGTTGGATATGTTTTCTTCCTAACTTTAAACCAGCTGAATAGGATTTAGTCACATTTCCGTTTACACATTTGATTTACCTGGCAACTCTTTCTAAATAATGAACAGAGTCAAGAGGTTTGTATGCTGAAACATGCGGTCATTCAGTTATTAAGCACAGGCGTATTAAAAAGCAGGTGGTTGTTTAGTGAAGTTAGTGCAGTGCAAAAGTAATACAGAAAACACTGATGTGAGCTTATTTCATTACTCTTGACCTGCATTAAGCTACCATTGCCTAACAGACCCATAATTAGACATATTTCTGACATCCGCTTAACTCTTTCCTCAATGAACATTCTTGCATGAATCGATATTTTCAATACAGTAAACATTTAAAAGTGAACGGTTAGCTTAAATAAAAGTTGTATAATCAAATCTGTACAATTTCAAAAGTAAAGACCATGCTCGGACGGTTCCTGCACGAGCCTGATCGTGGTCTACTATGTCTCGAAAACGGATGAAAAGGCGTTGACGGATAAGTGTTAAGACAGGTTCTACTGTATCATACGCCTTTTCAAATTTGAAAACTGGAAGTCAAAGATTTTGGATCCTAATGAGACACATTCACTGGTAGCAAGTTGTTATGTTTAGTTAGAGAAGAGTTATTGTTACGGTAAACTGTGACAACCGTGATGGCCGTAGCAAACAGTTTGGATCCAGATAAGACGTCAAGTAACTCGGCCTCTCATCAGGACACAAACTGTTTGACATCCTAATTATATTTTAACCATTTCCCTAATAATAATAATAATAATAATAATAATAATAATAATTATAATAATAAAGACTTTATTTAACGAGAGAACTCATTTGATAAAATCAATCTTCCATGAGGCCCTCAACAGTAACATATATACAAGCACATTAAAAACAATCTAGTAAAAGCTACATACATCTTTAAAGATACATATGGTTACTGGTAGAATGAAAGTTTTACTTAATGGTTAGCATAGGGTCTATCATGTTTCAAGGTTTTACCCAGATCCCACAAGACGTCAGCGCAAAGTTGGCCCCATATCTCAATGGCATTGGGTCCAACCACGATCAGACGCTGTGTGGTAACGTATATTCACCAGCTATTGTACATATGCATGGAATCAAAATGAAAGGCTATTTAAAACGCTAGGTGTTATTTAGTGGATATACCGTACAAACAGTTGCTTTTAAGATGAAGTACCAAAGCAATTGGCGTATAAACGCGATTTCATGAATTTGCAAACAGAGTACACCAAGATCAGACGGTTTATTTAGAAGCTAAGCTATTTTGTCCATTCATATTCAGTCGATATTTAAATTGGGAATAAACATAGAACAGGGAAAGGGTTAAAAGACATTGAAAACATCTTCATTGGATACCTGAAGCAGACGATAATCTTAACAGACGAACTTTATTTTGCGGCGAAAGGTTTAAATAGCATATGAGCCGTTCTCTGGGAAAAGGGGATCGTATTGAAATGCAAACAGTGTAGATCCAGATCAGAGTATATCCTGTTTGTCATTTTTTGAAATGTGTTCTGTATCTTTCATTGTAGTGTAAAATATAGATATAAGTCCGATCAGGGTCTGCAATGTTGGCATTCAATAATACCTTTTTTTTCAGATAACATCTCAAAAGCTAGGTGAACGAGGGGTGTTCGAAAAGTATCCGGAAAATGTTTATAACTTATTTATATTAGGACACAATTTTCACAACTCATACTTTGGTATTCTATGCACATAATCAACTAGAAAATAATTATGATACAAATTACTCAGATACAAAATCCTCAGTCACTGTGGTTACGTCGGGTAACGTTGAACGGGCAACGTCATGTAACGTTGAACGGGACATCTTTCTCATGTATTCTCCTGTACTAATACACACTTTTCTCTCCTACGTATCCACTTGTCAAAATATGACCTGAAATGTTCTTGTGGAATTTTACGGATGGTTTCCCTGACTACTGTTGGTAGATCATCAACACCATCAACCTTGTAGTATACTCATAGAAAGGGAGATAAATGTGTACTGCTTATAATATATCAGATAATTATTGTGACGTGGAATCCTGTTTGTTTATCTACTGACATACGAAAACTAACCAAGTATTTTATTTATCATCGCAGAGCAATGGTTAAGCAAATGCAATATTTAACTATTGGTATGCTGGGCAGGTTGCTATGCTGTTTGCTCTTTTTTTCGATTAACTCATCACCTCATAGGCTATTTTTAGACTCCACGTCTACTGAAAAGGAACATTTACTGGAAAAAAGAAGATTTGTAGAATCGTGCAGTTTCGAAAACATCGTGATAAATAGAGTATTTGCTCCATAGGAACAATGGTTTAAATTTGTCAATATATTGTTTCAATACAACAATGGTTTCAATTTGTGACTTCAGAATATATGTACTTCACAACAGCAGATGTTAAGAGATTGTGTGGCGGTCGTAAAAAAGTCACCCGAGCTTCATTTTCAGCGTGCAGGTGCTAGGGGGCGTGAGTAGTGTTGCACTTTTAATTACTACTCAAGAACAGACTCATTAAAACCGATTTTCCCTTTTCACGTTGCTACTTTTGCTTTCAATGGATCTCCCTCTTTCCGAATATTTTTACAGAAGCATCAGAAGGCGTCAATATGAGGGAATGGGTTAATGTTACCCTTAGTATGTTGGACAAGTAGTCGTTTGCTCTAAGTTTCGTTATTTTTATTTAATCTTTAGTATGTTAGACATGTTGTCTTTTGCTCTAAAGTTTCGTTAATTTATCTAAACTTCAGTGTATTAGACAGGTTGTCGTTTGCTCCAAGTTTCGTTTACAAATCAAACCATGTTCTCTGAATACAAATGCAGTGTGAGTGTAATGAAGACCAGAGCTGATAAAAACAAAATGACTTTCGTTCTCATCTGTATCCAAACTGTTTACAATCGACTACATCATTATAAAATGTTACAGGCGTTACTCCTTCAATATAACAGTAGTTTTGCAACAAGACAACTTTTTGCCTGATGTTTAAATCTGAAACATCATTTAATCCAAATCGGTGTTAAGTGCTTGTGTGGCGGCCGTAAAACGTCGCCCCGTACTTCATTCTCAGTGTTGTTATACCTTCTGATCCTTCGATATCATGAATTTCAGTACTTCTTGTTCTGAAAATTGAATACCGCTTAAGCCGGTGCTAGGGGGCGTAAGCAGTGTTGCACTTTCAATTACTGCTCATGAACAGACTCAATAAAACCGAGTCTGCAATTTTCTCTTTTTGTGTTGCAATTTTTGCTTTCGAGGGATCCCCACCCTTCAGAATTTATTATTTTACAGAACAACATATACCCCGTCAACAAGCCATCAGTTCAGTAGTACTGTAAAGCCTTTCTACAACAGTCACTGAATGGATATTGAAGTCGGTGGCTGCTTAAGGTTTAGTGGGGAATGCACGAGTATCTGATGGTAGTTTACTATACACGAGTAACATTCAGTCTGCATTAAGGAACCATCGTCCTTAAGGTCCAGAGTTAGACTTCCTTTAACCCATTCCTTCATGTTGACGCTTTTTGACTCCTCGTTAAAAGTCACGCTGTGATACACAGATCATTTGATCCATAGGAGTTTCAAAATTACACTCTTCCCATTTTCTAGTAAATGCTCATTTCAGTAGATTTATTCAAATATGTTGGGCCTAAACTATCCTCTGAGGTACAGTAGAACCTGCCTTAAACGGACAACAAACATATGTCTAATTACGGTCTGTGAGGAAGATGGTAGCTTAATGCAGGTCAAAAGTAATACTGAAAGCTCCTATTGGAGCTTTCTGTATTACTTTTGCCCTGCATTAAGCAATCAACTTCTATTTCAGACTCAAATATTCAATAAATGAATTACCGCTTAGGACAGATTCTACTGTAATTGGTAAAGTATTCGTTGGAAAGAGGTTTACTTTATTTTAATTACTAGTAGTGTTCATCTTTATATGAACTAAAGCATGGTATCTCACTTATCTTAACCATTAGCCCGCTATTCACGACCTGGCCCACATCGGCAAACAGACTGCATACAGGTGAGATGCCAAACAAATTGACATCCTAGCCACGCTGTTTGACACTCTGTAAATAGTTTCTCAATAGCTTCAACGGCTCAGAACTAGTAAAGTGTTTATATTGAGTGCTCAGGAGGGAAATATTTGGATACAGAAAACAATGTGTTTGGGTTTCCTGTCACGTTTTGTTTTTTTCCTGTCACGCTTTGGACTTATTGTCACGTATTGATGGGATTTTCTAGTTCTTAATCATTATATCAAGTACCCGATTGAATTTACCCTCAGCAAGTCTCATTTTCCTGACACTGTACTTTAACATGCTATGATCTAACCCTTATCCTGCTGTAAAAATATTATCTGCTCAAATCTGGTTCTGGAGCAGTTATGACTACTTCCGGTAGATATGTATTGAACGAGTGTCAAACTGCTTCCATCCTGATGAGTTACTCGGCGTCTCATCTGGATCTAAGCTGTTTGCAAATGCTTGTCAGCGACAGAAGGTTTTAAACCACCCTGATAAATGTTGAGAATCGACGAGACGTTTTTCATAATACAGTAAAACCCCTTTAAACCGCGATTCTAGTAGAGAATAATTTAGATACTTTTAGGCAGGTGTCTGCTTAATTCAGGGTGAAAGACATGCAGAAAGCTCCTTTATAACATAACATGTGGCTTCAGCGTGACGTAACACTATCATTTATTTTTTGATAATCATGGGCATATAATCACTAGTGAATAACATTCGAACGACCGAATGACATTCGAACGATTCATACGCGCTGTCAAAACAAACAAACTGGCGGACGGTGGTCGACCTACCTGTCCACGATTGAGTCACGATAGATGGCAAAGGATTGTTGGCACTTGCGCCTTAATTTCGATAAAATAATACAAATTGTAATCGCTGTCAGGAATCATATACAAAATGTATGCCAAAAAAGACCTACCAGCTACTCTGACCCATACAATCAATTCTACATTTAAATTAAAATGCCTCCTCAACTTTGCATTTTCTTCACCGCATGTCCTTTTGTTTATGCAGATTTCTACTCATACAAATATCTCATCAATCAACAACAATAGTCATCTGAATCCAGCACAGTACAAACATATTTCAAATATGCTATACTCACTAACTCAGCTGATCGCGAAAATCTTCCTCCTGTTCCAACACATTTTATGCAGCAGTTCGTACTGAATCTTTTGTCCATTTCAAACATTTTCACTGAACTTGAATCGAGATTTTTTTTCTCGGTGGAAATGTCCATGTCCATGTGTATACACACAACACTAATGAAGGGCTTAATATACCAAAACGAAGGCGAATTTCGAATCCCATTGACAGTGAGTGTCGGACGTGTTGGCGACTGTATGTAGGTCTTCATGTAAATGGCGCGCTTTACATAGACACATGTTGTGTACAATGACGTCATAATGTGACGTGTTTGTAACTATGTATGTCAAAACTGTAACTCAAAACTTATTTTGACGTGTTTCTGTATGTTTTTGTATCATAAACTATCACAGTTAAATTGAATACCAGAGAGGTCTGAATTAGATCCTGGTTGATATGACAGTAAGTAAAAAATAAAGTTGGAAAATTTGGACCTACTTTGTCCCAGTTACCTAGCGAACCTAATAACACCTTTCATTCATCATTTCTATATGTAAGGAGAATTTATAACAATCCACGTTACTGCTGAAATATTGGCTGCAAATAACATTTGTGTGTGTTATGTTATAAATAGGATCTTGCATTCGTGTTCATGATTATTGGATTTATTAAATTCGTCTTTTTAAAACGATAAAGAACTCGCTTAAGCTCGTTTTTTATCGTTTTAAAAAGACTCATTTAATAAATCCAATAATCAAGAACACTCATGTAAGATCCTCTATCTAGCTTTATGCATGCCTTTCATCCTGTATCAAGCAGTCACCTGTCTCCAAGACCGATTTTCAAACCAAATTAAACGTCCGGTTTATAGGGGTTTACTGTACTTATCGAGTTTGAGTCAGAGACCAAGAGGTGAGGTCTTTGTGGTGGAGTGGTTATGGTCTTCGTCTGACAATCACTTAGCCTCTCACAGGTGTGGATCGAATCCCGGTCTGGGTATTCAAATTGTCATGTGAGGAATATTCCTACTGGCTTGCGGTAGGTCGGTGATTTTACTACCGGGTGAGTGGAGCAGAGAGGAACTTATTTCCTCGAAACAATGCAATTTGTTTTGCGCACAAGAAAACCTCTGGATTCCTCCTCTACCTGTACTTTGATGAACGTCTTGATATGATTGATGAACGTCGTGATATGACTGAAATATTGTTAAGCGTAAAACCGGATACGAACAAAAGAAAAGCATAAAAACAAGAGTTAACATGTGTTCAATAGCAACAGACGAAAATAAAAAATATTTTTACTCAGCTTTTGTTTAATATACGATATATCTATATATATCTCTGATTATAACGTAAATGGAAAGCAACATGATAAAGCAACTGTAACCTGAAAAATTCACAAACGTCATACAAAATGTCAAATCTGATCCCTTCACCAATGTCGCGGTTGTACTTAGTCTAGCCTTAAACATACAGAGGAAGTTTCCTCCATTTAAAGAATAGCTCATGCACATTGTATGACAATTTAGGATATTTTTGTTTTTAATCAAACATATAATCCCTTTGCGGAATACATTTTCCTTCTCGATTTCAAACTGTGACTACATAATAGCCACAAAGAAGCAACATGATAAATAATAATAAAAAAAATGTAACCAGCCCTAAGCATAAACGTCATATACAAAATGTCAATTGGAATCCTTACCATTATCTCATTACCTTATATTGACGTCCTTTGACGCCTCCGTTAAAGTCAGTTTTGAAGCCATTGTGACAAATAGAGGCTAGGCTATGTAGGCTATGGAGCAAATGCTCTATTTGTCCCAACGGTTTCAAAATTATACACTTCTAATCTTATTTCCTTTTTTCTAGTAAATGCTCTTTTTAAGTAGATTTATTCGAACGGGTTTGGTCTAAAACATACTATGGGGGAATGGGTAAAATAGCATATGAGGGAATTGGTGAACGGCTAAGACTGTGTCAGAAGTACCAAGCCTAACCCTTAGTAACGGTAATATGGTTTGGATCCTGAAGAGACTCGGCATCTCATCTCGATCATACAAGAACGTTAGTTATATAGCGTTATCATGTAATCATTTTAAATCCACACCAGAAAGCAGTGGATCTAAAAATTCAAAGTCCACAGGGCGTATAGGTTTATATTCGGTTTACAACCTATGTGTAAGTAAAATGTCTGCAATACTTCCGAAAATATACAAACGATATATTTGAAACAGTATTTTAGGGTGTCTTCAATATGAATCCTCTCACACCCGTCTGTAAAAATGTCGCCAGCTTAGAAGCTCAAAATGGATTTTGCTTCCATATTTCTCCTTCAACAAACGTAACCAGAGTGTCAAACAGCTTAGATCCTGATTAGTGTCCTGGATCCAAAGTGTTTGCTAATGTTGTCACTATATAGTCCACAGTGTTGAAAGGGTAGGGCAATCTCAGTGTCAAACAGCGCCTCGTGTAGATCCAGATTGTTAGCTAATATTATCACTTGCAATACAATACAATACAATATCTTTATTTCCTCCAGTCTAGGAGATTATGCTTTGCTACATGTACCAGCAAAAGTTTAACTGTATTCAACACTATGAGAAAACAAAGTTCCTTACACATATTTACAATCTAATATGATCTATGCATAAATTTAATGGAATCAGGACAGTGTCTTTGTCACATTATTACGTCTTCATGGTGTCAATACACGAGGTTATGGGCGCAAAACGTCCTGTATCAGTGTATATGTACACTGATATATGTATTGGTAAGAGTGCTTTAGAAATAACATGCAGTCGTCATCGTCAAAGCCTCGATCCAATCGGTGCGCCGAACAGTTTAACCCTTTCCCTGTTCTGTGTTTATTACACATTTCAATACCTACTTAATATTCATGGACAAAAATGTTATAATGAAATATGGAATGTGGAACATTGTAGTCATTTTAGAAAGTAAAGACACATATCTTTGAAATTCTACTAGCAAACAGAGTAGATCCTGATCAGACGGCTCCTCTAGGAGCCGTCTGATCTGGGTCTACTCTGTTTGCAGATGCGTAAAAACACGTTTATATGAGGGAAAGGGTTAAGGGCTAGAGATAAAGGATCCATGTTCAACAAGTCGTTCACAAAGTCGGTGCCGCAGCAAGTAACGTCACAAATAAACTGCCAACGTAGGTTTGACGTGATAGAACAATCTGAAATGACGTGTAGAAGTTTATCAACATAAACTGCACTGCATATCCACGCTACAATGTTGCGCAATTAACTTTGTACACTTTAACATTGTTATTATTTTCTCCGATGTAAAGCTCGCTTGCAGTTTCATCGTAACTGATGCTATGGGGGTAACTCAAACCATCAGATGATGTCAGCAGTGTCTTAACCTTTTTGCAATCTGGGGTCAGTTGGGTGACGGTTTTGGAACCGCTTGCGCACACGTAAACCATCCCTGTACTGTCCACCACGGCCTGACCAGGACACTGCAGTTCGCTGTCTTTGTACGTAGCTAAAACGGAACCATCAAGTCTTAGACACACGACGTCATGACCTGACCCATTAGACACATACATGACATCATGATCAGAGTTGACAGTCACATAAAAAGGATAATTAAACAGCTGTCGTCCACTGGTGTCAGTATCTATACTCAGCTGCACAGTTCCTTGTAAATCCATCAGCTCGACTTTGTTTGGGGAGTCGAATGTCACCACCAGTTTTCCATCGTTGTATGCTACACCGTAGCAGTAACCATTTACTGCAAGTTCTCTGTCAACACTTACAGAGGGGTCCGTTCTTACGAATACAAGTCTTTTGTCTTGCGGTATAGTGACAGCAATGGTATTCTCCGTAACCTTAGCAACACCTGCCGGCGAGTTTGAAAGTTTCATGGTTGAAATCAATTTATGTTGATTGGTATTAATGAATTTCAGGTTTTTGTTATTATAGTCAATGACAACAAGTTTATTGTCGGGCATCAATACAGAATACCACATGCAGCAGTTAGCTGCATCCTCAGTAGATTTTACATTGATATTAGCTACAAATTCAACCTTGTCTATAGTACTTTTCGTAACAAATTTTCCGAGTCCCCATGGACTTTTCAGCATATCAACAAGGCCAATGTTGCCTTCGAACCTCAAACCATCCACATTTTTGTCGCTCTCGGTAGCCTTCAGCGCATTCTCTAGAGACAGAAGTTGTTCTCCACTTCTAGCCACTGCTATATACAGATCGCTGTGCTGGTGTTTGTTCTGGAGAACTTCAATTTCAGCAGATAAAGTTTGACTAGCTTCTTGTACAGTCGTTATTTTGCTGACGACTTCGTTCAGTTTTGTTGTTTGTGCTTTCCTAAACTTATCTGCCTTCTCGGTTAATTCTTTCTCAAGCTTATCGATGGAATCAAGAATTTTGTTTTTAAAGTATTTGAATGCTGTAACTGCCTTAGTGTGATTCTTTTCGGTATTGTCGATATTTCGCCTGACTTCAGCAAGAAGTTCACTTGATCTTTTCGCAGTTAACTCCAACTTCGATGTGTAATTTTTAAACTCTTCCGACCCAGAGAAGCTTTCAGACACCTCTTCTATATGTTTTACGGTTTTACAGGTTTTCTGGTGCTGAAAGAAACACACGTGACATCCTAGAAACGAATGTACCTGACAGTGGTATTCAATCTTTTTGTTGACATGTTTTGGACAGTTATTATTGTCACGTGTAGCTTCATCCTTGGCCATTCTTTCCTTATCCAGCAAAACATGTTTCCTCAAGACAGTCGGCACCCTGTGACATTTAAAACATTCGGCACACAGATATTCCTTACAGTTCACACAATATCCCACTGCCACAAGTTTCTTTCGGTCACCATGGCAAGGTGAACAGACAATATCGCTTTCTTTTTCCACCGCATCTCCGGATGCAGAGTTTATATTCTCTTGGTCACCTGTTGTGGCCATAGTTTATGACAAAGTACTTTTTGTACAGCAATCATATATCCAAATTAACGCCTGTGTAAAATAATATTGCTACATTTGAAAAGAAAGCGCTAAACATGTACCGTTATATAAGCAGCCGGTTTTATCACACAGGCTTTTAAAAACGATATACTATCTAATCGTGTACACAGTACATGGTATATCACACCTTTATCTTTTTTAACCCATTACATCATAGGCTATTTTAGATCAAACCTCTTTGAATAAATCTACCGAAAAGGAGCATTAACTAGTGAAAAAAAATGTTAGAATTTTGTAGTTTGAAACCATTGTGATAAATAGAGCATTTGCTCCTATAGAGCAAATGCTCTGTTTATCACAATGGTTTCAACAGGTGACTTTTGCAGAGGCGTCAAACGGCGTCAATATGCGGGAATGGGTTAACCTTATATATACATAGTGTTGGATTGCTGCTAATTTCAAATGTTAACTTTGTTACAATAGAAGCATACTCTACTAAAGACCTTCGTTTTAAGTATGCCAGTAGTAACATTTGCTGTAGGATTTAATCAATGAATAAATGCAATAAACGTTGACATGTACTGTAAATTATTTCACTAACAAAGGTGAGTGGAATAGTAGCGTCATAAATTTGCAATGTAGACGACTGAAATCCCACCCACCCATGCCCTTTCTGTCATTGTTCTTTCTATACGTTTTTTGTATTTTTAGACTGACATATATGTGCCTAGCAGGGTGCCTGTCGCCTTCTTACTTAGTCGATTATGTTACATAATTTTATATGTATGTTAATATATCTGCTGTTGTATGTTATATGTTTCATAGGTATCTCCTTGCATGTCCTATTCCGTAAGCTACTGGTCTCTGCTGTTTGCTCTTATTTTGTTTCAGTTGCTTTGGGCATGCAGCATTTCTGCTTCTATAGAGTAGGCTTAGATCAGACAGTTGCTGTAGGAGCCCTCTGGCCAGGATCTGTTCTGTTTTCTTATGGAATTATATAGATCCGTTTCCATCGTTTCAGCCATTGCTAAAATATCATGTGTTTATTTCATTGATATGAACTAGTCTGATTGTATTCATGACGTTGTTGTTTCTTGTATGAATATCCATGGAGTTAATGAATCATGGGTTAGCTAATAGTGTTGTTAAAAGGTTTAATTCACAAGCCTTGCCCGACGCATTAATATGTTGTTGATATGATGGTGCGCATGTTTCACTACGATAACAGAGACTTAGTGTAGTTTTCAATGGAAATAAGATCTATATGGATGTTGTTTTCTTTAATATATACATATTAACCCTTTTACTCCATGTATACGCCTTTTAATGCTTTTACAAACAGAGTTAACCCAGTTAAGATGGCTCTTGTGGAAGTTGTCTAATCTAGATATGCTCTGTTTGGTTATGGAATAATATATGCAAGGATAAAAAATATCCTTTTTAACTTTAACCCTTGCCCTGTTCTATGTTTATTTCAAATTTCAATACCTAATGAATATTCATTAACAAAATATTTATAAAGAAATATGCAAGGTGGAACATTGTTGACATTTTAGAAAGCAAAGAAGCAGATCTATCAAATTCTGTTAGCAAACAGAGAAGACCCTGATCAGACGGCTCCTCTGGGAGCCGTCTGATCTGGGTCTACTCTGTTTGCAAATGCGTGAAAACACGTTTATATGAGGGGAAGGGTTAAATACATCCCTCAATATTATTATCTCATCAATATCAACATGAATAATGTATTCGATAGAGTACCTAATTATCTTTTTTTTTAATAATCAGCCATGTGCTTTGTCTAAAGACCCGGTTAAGTTGTGTTGCACATGCGTACCGTGCGTACACATGGTCGATATCCGGTGGTGGCATCTGGCTGCACTTCTTGACTAGAGATACAAAAAATCAAACAAGGTTAGACAGCCTGCAATCAGCAGAATTTGTTCCTTTTATTCAGCGTCATGGAGCGCATGGTACCCTCATGCACGATAACACCTGTCCGCATACTGCATTAACGCGATGGTTTTCGGCGGATAATAACGTTGATGTTTTAGACGGCAGCTTAATGCAGGGTGGAAGTCATACAGAAAGCTCCTCTCTGTATGACTTTCACCCTGCATTAAGCAGGCACCTGCCTAAACCAAGCTTGCAAAGAGTAACGTTTAGCATGGTGACACGTTTTACTTTGTAGACTAAGATAGTAAACGTACTTCTGACCTCTGTGATAGCTAATGTCAAAGGTGCCCTTCGCATGCTATGTCTCAGCAACAACAACTCCATCACAAATACATTATTTTTTTTAATCACATGTCATAAGTATCTAAAACATACCAAAATATAGTTTTCTGACCCAACCAAAAAATGAAAAAAAAAAAAACCGCGAACACCCATGCTCTATATAAAAAGTTACTTATTACATGTATATAGAGCAGGGGTGTTCGGGAAAAAAACATTTGTTTTGGTAAGGTCAGAAAACTATATGTTGGTATGTGTTAGATACTTATGACATATAATTAAAGAAATAATGTATTTATGATTGAGTCGTTGTTGTTGTTGTTGTTGTTGTTGTTGATATATAGCATGCAAAGGGCGTCTGCGGTTAATGCAGGTAATATGCAGGTAATATGCTTGTGACGAAGACATCTGACCTCTGTGATAATGAATATATCACCTGACGAGAATAGTTAATCAGCGGAAGACAATGATCCCCGACAATGATCCCCGACCTTTGACATCTCTGATAATGAATGCATCACATGATGAAAATAGGTAATCAGCCAATGACGTGGGTTTTTACCTCTGACATCTGTGATAATAAATGCATCACATGATGCAGATGGGTAATCAGCTGATGGCGTAAGTTTCTGACCCCTGGCATATGTGATGATAAATGCACCACGTGCTGAAACTAGGTAATCAGTTGAAGATACAGACCAATGAAAATGGTGATTGCAATCAGCGTTTGAACAGGACAGCAGCATTATCATTTATTTCGGTCGAGGTTAACCCTTTCCCATGTTCTATATTTATTCCAAATTTAAAATGCGTACTGAATGTTCATGGACAAACCACGAGTAGTTACAATGAAATATTATACCGGTAGGTGAAACATTGTAGCTATTTTAGAAATTAATGAAACATGTCTATCAAAATCTTTTAGCGTTTATGAAGGGAAGGGTTAAATACAGATTACAATAAAACCTTTCTATAAAGGCCACTAAATTGTGTTAATTAGTTGGTATAGAGGGCAGGTTGCTGCTTAAAGCAAAGTGAAAGTAAAACAGAATGCTCCTATAGGAGCGTTTTGTTTTACTTTCACCTTGCTTTAAACAGCCACCTGCCTTTAACACCAAATATTTGATGTAATTTAGTGGCTGTTATAGAGAGGTTTTACTGTATACAGTTTGTAACTATATATGAATTATTACAGAACAGAATATTCAAACATTCGGTGGTAATGAAAATACAGAATTATTTCGGTATACTAGATCTAGTTAGAAATGCATGCGATTGACACAATTTAACTACAATGTATTGACAAGCAAAAAAACTAAAATACTGATAAAGAGAAGACAAACTGATCACAAACTTTGAACAGAAACGTTGCAATAAACAAATAGAACTAATGAACAAGTGATATCGCCAAGGTAAATGTAGTAACACTGACAACAGTAAATAAGCTGGAGCCATGTCAGGCATCAGATAAAAGTAGTATCGCTGACAATTGTAAATAACTGGAGCAAGGCCAGACATCAGATAAATGTAGCATCGCTGACAATTGTAAATAACATGAGCAAGGCCCGACATAAGATAAAAGTAGTATCGCTGACAATTGTAAATAACATGAGCAAGGCCAGACATAAGATAAAAGTAGTATCGCTGACAATTGTAAATAACATGAGCAAGGCCAGACATAAGATAAAAGTAGTATCGCTGACAATTGTAAATAACATGAGCAAGGCCAGACATCAGGTAAACGGAGTATCGCTGACAATTGTAAATAACATGAGCAAGGCCAGGCATCAGATAAATGTAGCATCGCTGACAATTGTAAAGAACTGGAGCAAGGTCATACATCAGATAAATGTAGCATCGCTGACAATTGTAAAGAACATGAGCAAGGTCATACATCAGATAAATGTAGTATCGCTGACAATTGTAAAGAACTGGAGCAAGGCCCGACATCAGATAAATGTAGCATCGCTGACAATTGTAAATCCCCTGGAATGAGGCCAGACACTGGGTAAATATAATTTCGTTGACATTTGTAAATACGTTAGAGCAAGGCTAGACACAAGTTAAATGTACTTTCGCTGATGCTGGAGTCAGGCCACAAACCAAGTAAATGTAGCATCGCTGGCATTTGTAAATAAGCTGGAGCCAGACCAGACACTAGGTAAATATAGTATCGATGTCATTTGTAAATACGCTGAAGCCAGACCAGACACAAGATAAACGTAGCATCGCTGGCATTTGTAAATAAGCTGGAGCCAGACCAGACACAAGATAAATGTAGTATCGCTGGCATTTGTAAATTTATACGCTGGAACCAGACCAGACACTAGATTTATATACATGTAGTATCGCTGGCACTTGTAAATACTTTGGAGCCCTACTAGGTCCCGCGTAAGTGTGGTATCACGGACATTTGTACATACCCAGGGGTCAGGTCCGACACCAGGAAAATGTATATGTATAAATCCTGTATCGCTGACATTTATAAATAGCTCTCAATACCAGACACCAGGTAGAGGTAGTATGATCTCTGTCATTTGCAAATACATTGGAGCCATCCATTGTAGTACATGTATCATATACCTTTGTAAATATATTGGACCCAGATAAGACTCCGGGTAATGTAATATCATTTATCTGTGTTAATACGTTTTTGAGCCAGGCAAGCCACTGGGAAAATGTGGTATCGCTGGCATATGTAACACCTTGGAGCCATAAAATCCATTATGTCGCTTTTCCGTTTTAAAACACAAGTAGAGATCCAAAATTACACTGCAATGTTCTTGAGTACAAATATAACCTGGACGTGAGTGAATGAATGCGTGTCAAGAAGCAGTATTATACTCCAGTCTCATCTGGATCAAAACTGTTTACAAAAGTGATCACAAAAGTCGCATTCACTTCACTTCTTCATATTTCCCGCATACCACTGTCGGCCGTAGGGGCATCTTAGCTGACTTCATAACAATCTCTTCCCACTTTGTCCTGTTCATTCAAACCTGTCCAGTCCTGTGTGTTATCTTCCCATCTCTCCCTTTGTCTTCCTGCCCTTCTTGTTCCATAAACTGTGTAAGAGCTGTCTGGTCAGGATATGCTCTGTTTGCTTAATATGATATTACATAGATCTCCTTTCCTACAGTTTTCGCCATGGTAAAAATTCCCTTGTTCATGATACTATTATAAACAAGAGTCCCGTGTGTCGGAGCATTACACGCCCTAAGTATGTGCTGTCGTAACATGCACTATATTAATTTAAGTTGAAAGTCACTGTGACCTTGATTTTGACCCCACCGACCTCAACATCAATTGGGGGTCATTTACTAGCCATGACCAACCTTCCTACTAAGTATGAAGAAAACACACCTAATACGTATCAAGTTATTGAGTGGACAATATTTTTGAGTTGAATGTCATGGTGACCTTGACCTTTTACCGACTGACATCAAAATCAATAGCATCTACTAGCCATGACCAACCTTCCTACTAAGTATGAAAACAACACACCTAATACTTATCAAGTTATTGAATGGACAATATTTTTAGTTGAAAGTCACGATGACCTTGACCTTTTGACCGACTGACCTCAAAATCAATTGGGGTCATCTACTAGCCAGGACATACATTCCTACTAAGTATGAAGACAGCTCACCTAATACGTATCAAGTTATTGAGCGGACATTATTTTTGAGTTGAGGGTCATGGTGACCTTGACCTTTGACCGACTGACCTCGAAATCAACAGGTTTCGTCTACTAGCCATGACCAATCTTCCTACTAAGTATGAAGAAAGCACACCTAATACGTATCAAGTTATTGAGCGGACACGAGTTTTGAGTTGAAGGTCACGGTGACCTTGCCCTTCGACCGATTGACCTCAACATCAATAGGGGCCATCTACTAGCCATGACCATGCTTCCTACTAAGTATAAAGACAGCACACTCAATAGTTGTCAAGTTATTGAGCGGACAAAGATGTGACTAACGGACGGACAGTCGGATAGACAAGCGACATACCATAATACGACCGAAGTTATCTACGGACGTACAAAAATTAGTTAATATCCACACCATAAAAGGTCAAGATCATGTTATTTCTTACAAGAATGTTCATGAGTTAAGTGTTAAATAATGCATAGCGTGTTTCGTTCATTTAGGAAGTACTATGAAGTAATACAAGGCAATGATGCAATCTTGCCGCTACCTGGGTTGCATGCAGTGTAGCACCTCTCATTGCAATTATCAGAGATATGTATAAAATGCGTAACAAATAACGCTTTCATTTCTCCACAAACCCTTGAGTTTTGACTGCTCTTTAAAATCTCATCTTAAAGACAATAACAAAGAGTAGACAATTTTAGTATTTGAAATATGCTCCTTTTATCTCCGGCTCCGATTTATGCTTTAAGGGTTTATCAAAACTTTTCAAGGGAACATTTTTGCTTTGACAAAAACTGTAGAAATATATCTTTATCATGTCAAAAGCAAACAGAGAAGAACCTGATCAGAGGGCTCCTATTGGTCTGGGTCTACTCTAATGCATGAAGAGGTATTTACATGAAGGAAGTGTTGTTCTTTGTGGGGTGGAAACAATATGGTGAGCTCCATTGGGAGCTTCTTCTCTGCTCTTGTCCTGTATTGGGTTGTCGCCTGACTTATAGAACAAGAATCAGACATGGAAATCACTGTAAGTTTACATAAGTATCATACCACCGTGATTTATAGTACAGTTGAAAGAAACCTAGACTCGTACTGTTAACGAAACATATAATGAAGCTATCCTGTCGATCGCGACCTAGATGCCATTTGCAAACAACTTGGACTCAGGTGAGACACCGAGTAACTCAGTGTCTCATCAGGATCCAAACTGTTTTACAATCGATCAGAAGTTTCTCAAAAGCTTGAACCAATCAGAAGTAAGTAAAACTTGTTTCATATCAGAGTTTTCGCATACAGTATTTTTATGCAGGAAAAATAACATTGTAGGCCTATAAGCTTTTTTTCTATACTGAAATTTCTGCGCAGCATATTTTACATAAAGTTGTATACCATAAACGATGTTATAGTAGAACCTGTCTCAAGCGATCACTTAATAAATAAATAGATAAATAGACGTCTTTATAAGCAGGTGGCTGATTAATGCATGCCGAATGCAATGCAGAAATCTCCTGTAGGAGCTTTCTGTATGACTTTCTTCCTGAATTAAGCTACCATATGTCTCTGTGGTACGAATTATCCCTGTTTTTGTTGGTCACATTAGAGAGATGTTACTGTACAGTAACATCTAGTAGGGAAAAAATTAGATACTTTCAGACAGGTGGCTGCGCAGTGCATTGCGAACGTAATACAGAAATCTTCTGTAGGAGCTTTCTGTACGACTTTCGTTCTGCATTAAGCTACCACATGCCTCTGCGATACGAATTCACCATCTTTTGTTGGTCGCATTAGAGAGGTATTACTGTACAATACAATTCCTAAACCGGAATTCTAGTAGAGAAGAATTTAGATACCTTTACGTGGGTGGCTGTTTAATCCTTTCTTTTATATAAACGCGTTTTCACGCATTTGCAAACAGAGTAGACCCAGATCAGACAGCTCCTATCTGTTTGCTAATGGAAGTTGATAGATCTGTTTCTTTAGTTTCTAAAATGGCTTCAATGGTCCACCATATTCCACATTTTATTATAACTATTTTGCCCATGAATATTCACAAAGGTATTGAACTTCTGACTAAATATAAAACGGGGAAAACGTTAATGCAGGGTGGAAGTCATGCAGAAAGCTCCTATAGGAACTTTCTGTATGACTTTAAGCCTGGATTAAGCTGGCACCTGTCTTAAAGACTGATATTGATACTAAATTGAACGTCCGATTTAGAGAGGTATTACTGTATAGTTTTGCGTGAAACTAATAGGCTCTATGGGCCGAGTGTCTGAGCTATACTTTGTAGTTTTTCTACAGTAGAACCCATATTAACCAGACGTTCAACTGAGTATACATATCGGTCTTGGAGACAGGTGGCAGCATAATACAGGGTGAAAGTCATACAGAAAGCTCCTATAGGAACGTTTTGCATGACTTTCACCCAGCATTAACTCTTCCCTACTAAAATTCCGCTATCTTATATCCTAATTATCCGAATAATTCGGGCAGTCAGGCGCGTACAAAAAAGCAGATCCAGATCAGAAATGGCAGTTTTACCAGGTATTACACCATTTCCTACTATGCCAGGCTAATTCAAAATTATCTAAACTTTGCAAATCCGTAGTATATGTTATCCGAATACTACGAGTGTCCGAATACTTCTTCGATATACTTAGGACAACTATAGGGTACACATATCTAATTTAGCCATTTATCTATAGAGAAGCCTTTTTGGTGCATTTGCAAAGAGAATAGATCCAGATCAGTATACTCTTTTAAGAATTGTTTAATCAGTGTATGTTCTGTTTGCTAAAAAACTGATACAGGTCTGATTGTAAAGTTCCCCTTCCGGTGTGGCCAAAAGTTCCCATATTTATGTACCATAATAAAACTACAGTCAATGACTATTCATGACGCGATAGATTCTTGACTGATTATCCATTAGATAAGAGGCCGTAACTGGGGACAAACTAGTCATTATCTCCTTGTAAAAATGGTGTGTGTTAACATTTTAACTATTGTGCGTTTATTCAAAAGTTCGATACCTACTGAATATTCATGAAAAAATAGATATAACGAAATATGGAAGGAAGAACATTGTAGCCATTTTAGAAAGTAAATAAGTAGATCCCTCAAATTCCATTAGCAAACAGAGCCGACCCCGACCAGACGGTCACTATAGGACTTGGGTCCACTTTATTTGCACATGCATGAAAACACGTTTTCCATGCCTTTACAAACAGAATATACCCAGATTAGACGGCTCCTATAGGAGCCGTCTGATCAGGGTCTTGACTGTTGGTTTATGATATATCCTCATATAGATATAGGATTCTACAGTTTCTGTCATGGCCAAACATTACTGTGTCCTTGTGCTATTATAATAAACCAAACTTAATAATATTCATTACGTCGTTATTTCTTACATGGATATTCATGAAATAAAAGATTAAACTACAGACCTGGGTTGTTTTACTTACTTCCGATTCGTTCATGATTATAAGACAAAAATATAGAGAGCGTGTCAAACAGCTTGCATCCTGATGAGATGCCGAGTCACTCGGCATCTCGAGTTTCTCGGCGTCTCATCTGGATCAACGCTGTTTGCAAATGTGAGTAAGTCGAGCGTAGTGGGATCCAGGCTACTTTACGGACATTGGCTCAGTTATTTGTGAGCAAACAGCATTGTGTGAGTCTTAGTCATGGGCGTAAAAAAGTAGAGCATCATATAATGACCTGCAAAAACAAGTCGTTTCTTTCAACTCTGAATGCATGTATAGATATTGCTCCCGTTTTTCTTTTTCAAAATCATAGATTGTCAAACCGTATCCTGTTGAAACGCAAGGTTACTCAACATCATCTGGATCCAAACTGTTTGTTAATTAGATTAACATGAGCTTGCTCTTAACTTTCAACTATTAACCTTTAGCCTGCTGCGGGCGGATGAGTGATTATCTTTGCAAACAGTTTGGATCCAGATGAGACGCCGAGTAACTCGGTGTCTCATCCGGATCCAAATTAATTGATACTCTGACCTTGCTGTTGAAAAGAAATACAAGATAAATGAACAGTGACAACTGAAATCGATGACATTTTCTACAATCAAAATTTTGCTCAGCAGGGTAAAGGTTAAGGGGGTTTCATATCAGATAATCACTTGAACACACTCGGATATCATTTTAACATAATCGGATGTGGGAAAGATTTTGTTGAATCATCACTTTCCTGTTTAGCCCTTTACATGACAGGGGTACATCAAAACGCATACCGAGAAGACCCAGATCAGACATTCCCTGTAGGAGCCATATGATCAGGATCTTCTCTTTTTGCTTATGAATTAGTATAGATCTCATTCTACAGTTCGAGGGTTGGTGCAAAACTATTGTAACTCCTTCACTTTGTGAAGGAGTTACAATAGTTTTGCACCAAACCCTCGAGTTTCTATCATTGCAACATTCTTGTGTTCATATATACCATACTCAAAACGCATTAAATTAATATTTGATATGTCATTATCTTTTACATGAATATTCACCAGGTAAAAGGTTAAGACACAAATTAGACAAAGTAAAACCGTCTGGATCCGGTTGTGACGAATATCAAACAGGGCCCAAACTTATTTTATATTTTATAATGCAAATGAAGTACAGTAAACCTCTCTAACACCGGACATCCAGATTCGTATCAATACTGACCTGCGAGACAGGTGGCAGCTTGATACAGGGTGAAAGTCATGCAGAAAGCTCCCATAGAAACTGTCTATACATTACTTTCATCTTGCATTTAGCAGCCACCTGCCTGAAACGATCTTAAAGGCATTTCAAAGCTCCTTATATAAGTGACCCCCCCCCCCCTATATACACAGTACCCAGCTGTGCTCCTGCAGTGTCTAGTCAGGGTCCATAGCCATAAGAGGTAAAGTTATGCAATCATACATTGATCCTCTGTGATGGTAGCCCGCCTTATCAGTTTGTGTATCAAATACCTGCAGTCAGATCACGAAATGCACAGCATGGGGTTAATGGGTCAACATTCCTTTCGAAATGCCTTTAACCCTTCCCTTGCTGAATCTTAAAATGCACGTCTCCTTCTTTACCCATGTCCTGTTGTATAATTACATATATCTTCACTGTGTACGAGTATTGTGCTGTGCAGTCACTGCTGTGGAATGCACTAGTTGCACAATCAACCTGTAAATAGTGCAGACCCTGATGAGACAGCTCCTGCAGGAGCTGTCTCATCTGGGTCTCCACTATTTACAGGTACGTATATTTACGTGAATAGCAAGCGAAGGGTTAATTCTTCTTCGCTAAAATTTAGATTGGTTTTACTGTAAATAAAATATGAAAGAAAATGCTTGTTACAAAGAAGGAGAAACATTTCTAACTGCTTCCAGGACTTCACCTTTATCTTACCAAACGGTCTGGCTTGCTTTTGTAAACAGTTTAGATCCAGATTGGACTCTAAAATACACGGTGTCTCATTAGAATTAAAACTACACGTATTTGACTCTGTGTCAGTAGTGTCTCCAAATCTTGGAGTAAAATAAGTAGCCGATACGCCTTTCTACGCCTTTGCAAACAGAGTAGACCCAGATCAGACGGCTCCTATAGAAGCCGTCTGATCAGGGTCTGCTCTGTTTGCTTATCGATATATGGATATGATTACATAGTTTCTACCATAGTCAAGTGGTCCTCTATGTATACCATTATCAAAAATGATCTAATCAATATTCATGATATAATTCTTTCTTACATGAATATTCATGGAGTAAAGGGTTAAGCCGACATCAGACTACAGCAGTGTAAGTATTAAAATTCAATTACAATAGTGTTGCTGTGTGATTGGTCCTTTGTAGAAGTTCTGTAGTGTAAATAAAGTACAAATAACGAAATTAAAATACAAACCAACAACAACAACAACAATATAACAACAACAATAATAATAATAGCAATAACAAGAATAACAAGAGGGCCAGAATGGCACTGATATCGCTCACCAGACAATCAGTGGAGAAGATTTTCAAAGTTTTCACTATATGTTTCTATAGAAAACAAGTCGGCCCTGGGGCGGGGCCAATTTTGACCCCAGGGGGCATAATTTATATAACTTTTGTAGAGGACATGAACATGATGCGATCTGTCAAATATGAAAGCTGAGAACCTTCCGGTTTCAGAGAAGAAGATATTCAAAGTTTTACTATATGTTTCTATAGAAAACAAGACATCCCTGGGGCGGGGCCAATTTTGACCCCAGGGGCATAATTTATAAAATCCTTTGTAGAAGACCTGTACATGATGCTATGTGCCAAATATGAAAGCTGAGAACATTCCAGTTTCAATCGAGAATATTTTCAAAGTTCTATTGAAAACTAACCACCCCTGGGGCGGGGCCAATTTTGACCCCAGAAGCATAATTTATGTAACTTTCGTAGAGGACCTGAACATGATTCTATGTGCCAAATATGACAGATGGGAACCTTCCAACTTTCAGAGGAGAAGATTTTCAAAGTTTTCACTATATGTTTCTATTGAAAACCAGCCACCCCTGGGGCGGGGCCAATTTTGACCCCAGGGGCATAATTAAAATAACTTTTGTAGAGGACCTGAACATGATGCTGTGTGCCAAATATGAAAGCTGAGAACCTTCCAGTTTCAGAGGAGACGATTTTAAAAGTTTTACTATGTTTCTATAGAAAACCAGCCACCCCTGGGGCGGGGCCAATTTTGACCCCAGGGGCATAATTTATATAACTTTTGTAGAGGACCTACAGATGATGCTATGTACCAAAGATGAAAGCTGAGAACCCAGTAGTTTCAGAGGAGAAAGTTTTAAAGGTTCAAATAGTTGACGCGGGACGACGCACGCCGACGGACGACGGACGACGGACATCAGGCGACCACAAAACTTCACCCTGAACACAAAAGTGCTCTGGTGAGCTAAAAACCAAATATAAAACACAACTATAAGAAATACCCAATGCCAAGGTGTTCTTTATTTGACGCAATAATGTGTGAAAAAAATATTTCACCATTTCCCTCATATTTATAAACACCTTTTCAGATATTTGCAAACAGAGTATATCCAGAACATACTGCTCCTGTAGGAGCAGCCTGATAAGGACCTGTTCTGTTTCCTTATGAAATACTATATTTCGTATTCTATAGTGTCTACCAATTCAAAAAAAAGCATGTGTCCATGTGCCATAATAGAAATTCAAATAGTAAATGTTAATTATTTCTAACATGAATATTCAACAGGGAAAGGGTTCAAGAATATCTGGATGTACACGAGCTTGATCCAGAAAAGAGCATGTCCCCCTTCAGAGTTATGGCATGTATTGTTGTCGCAAATATGTATGTGAATAGAGTCGCTGACGTCATTATCCCTTTATTCCATGAATATTCATGTAAGAAACAATGTCATCATGAATATTAATTATATTATTTGTTATAAAAGCACATGGATACAGGAATTTTTGACCATGTTTGCAAAGGCATAGAGAGGCGTATTTATGGAGTAAGGCGTTATATGAGATGAGGTTTGTGGAGCTAAAACATGTCGTCTGCGAGATGTATACATGCATTGGAAATGGGTAATGTTCGGTATGTACAGTAAAACCCCTCTAAACAGGGGTTTTAGTAAAGAAGAATTAAGATCTTATAAGACGGGTGGCTGTTTCATAACTCTAGGTGCGGATTAAGAAGGATGGCGCCGGTGTAACCACCCCCGCCCCCCTAAATTGCCCAAGCAAACTTTATGAGTAATTTTATTTGATCTAGATCTAATAAAACCCAGCACTGATTTAGTCTGAGTTTTATCAATTTTGCAAACTTTGGAAGATATTCAACTGCCTAACAGTCCATTGCGCTCTTTCTTATCATGCATTACATATACACTAGTGATGCCATCCAACTTTTAAAAATCTAGCCCACCCCCTTTTAACTCTTTTGGCGCCAAATTAAAAATAGTCGTCTGCAATAATAATTTCATATTAAATATAATTCTAAATTAAATAATAAATGTATATTAGTAAAACATTTGTTTTTAAAAACCTGTATGCTTTGGCTGAACAAATACAGAAAACAGTGAAGTCCCAGGTCAGATGCCGTCTTGAAAAGGCGACATCTGACCTGGGACTGCACTGTTTTCAATGGTGCAAACAGGCGACATTGGCGCCGAAAGAGTTAAACTGAAATCCTGGATCCGCACCTGAACCTGGCCTCTCACCCGGATCCAATCTGTTTAACACTCAGTCATTTTTTCAAAAGCTTGATCATAGTTACGAGGGCCTCGTACAAATGTATCTGATCCAAATTTGAACAGACACAATTTTAACAGCAGGTTTAAGGATACGCTATTCGACATATCGGATACAGGGAACACATTCTAAAGTGACCGCCTTAAACGAGGACTAATTCTGGGTCTTAAAGGCAGGTAATAACTTCTGCAGGAGCCGTCTGTATTACTTTTGCTGTGCATTAAGCAACTACCTATTTTTAAACGCTCCTATGTTCAATCAATGATTTTCCGCTTGTCTGTGTATTATCTCTTCGTCCTACATGTATATTATGTCCCTTTGATACATATTATTGTATCAATCAGCACATAGTACCTCTATTTGACATATATTGTGTCCTTCGCCACATACTATCTCTAGTTGACATAGAATGTGTCATTAAACATATACGTTCTCTATTTAACATAGAATGTGTCATTCAAGATATAGTATCTCTATTTGACGTACATTGTGTCACTTGTCATATATTATCTCTATTTGACATAGATTGTGTCATTAAACGTATACATGTACTTTCTCTATTTGATATGGAATTTGTCATTTCAAGACATGGTATCTCTATTTGGCATAGATTGTGTCATTCAGCACATATTATCTCTATTTGACATAGATTGTTTCATTTGCGACATATCATCTCTATTTGACATTGATTGTTTCATTAAACATATACTTTCTCTATTTAACATAGAAAGTGTCATTCAACACATAGTATCTCTATTTGACATAGATTGTGTCATTCACCACACATTATCTAAATTTCACACAGATTGTCACCACATATTAATTCTATATGACATGAATTGCATCATTCAGCACATATTATCTCTATTTGACATCGATTGTGTCATTCACTACATATTATCTCTATTTCACACAGATTGTCACAACATATTATCTCTACATAACATTTTGTTATTCAGCACCTATCTCTCTTTGACATATATTGCTTTTAGCATGACCATTTCAATTTGACACATATCTTTGACACATATAGTGTATATTGTTTTCATTCGGCATATATTATTTCCATTTGACACAAATAGTCCCGTTTTATGAAAGACACAAATAGTCAGTATGACCAAAAAATTCATAATTTACGACAACCGATACCACTAATAGAGTCGAAATTATGGCGCATTCTAACATGCAACAAAGCGACAGACACTGTGATAAGTTACTCTATGAATATTCATGTAGGATATAATGACGTCATGAATATAAATTAAATTAATTTGTTAAAATAGCACATGAATACAGGAACTTTGGTCATGACAAAAGGTCATGACAAAAACGTTAAAGTTATATCTATATTATATATACGGCTCCGTTTACTCCCTAAATACGCCTTTCTACGCCTTACAAACAAAGTAGACCCAGGTCAGATGGCTCCTGTAGGAGCCATTTTCCCAGTATCTGCTCTGTTTGCTTGTGAAATAATATAGTTCTGATTCTACAGTTTCTGCCATGGCTAAATTCCTTTGTTTTCATTGGTCTTTATTTGGCATATTCTAATTAATATTCATAATGCCATTATTTCATTGAGAAAAGGGTCACCATCCAGTTGAGATCGTATTATGTTAAAATTTACGACAATCTTTCGTTAAACGGGAACCAGGGGCCCGGTATCACTTCTGTTTGTAACACTGACAAAGAGAACGCTTGACAAAGTTCCGAAACGCAGGATTAAAAAATCCATATACGACTGGATTAAGTGCACTGTTGATAAGATAAGATCTGAGACACACCTGCTTCCAGTTTGTGTACAGGTCGCCAGTGTCTGGTTCCAATATTTGTCCATGGATACTAATGGCTAAATAAGGCATGAAGCTGACAAAAAACACCGCGGTGACTGAAAAACACATAAGTACCTGTCTAATCACCACTCTAGGCATTTGAACGCCGTAGTCACTGGTTGACGTGTTACTGTCATCAGCTGGTTGCGCTTCACCATGTGTGTTCATTAAGTGCGCTTCACCAGGTGTATCCATTGTGTGCGCTTTGTGCACTTCACCAGGTATGCGCGCGCCATTTGTATCTGGTTTCGTATTATTGCGCTGACTTGTTTTTGGAAGTTGTCCAGTTTTACTATCCGACACAACTTTGTCTCTTGTGTTACGGTGACTCATATCTTCACCAGTTTTAGAAACGAAGTCGTTTGTCGTCTCTTCTTTTATGGTGGTAGTTTTCACACTGAATTTCGAAAACGCATCATATATGCATTCTTTAGCTAATTCTACACTGTCTTTGCTTTTGAATCGGACGGAATCCCCCGAGCTACCCTCAGGACCCATACACGTGTTGTGATTATTCTTGCGATTCTTGTAGTACTTGAAAATATTCTTGCACATCTTTCCATATAGAACAACGAATATCATGAATGCGGCCAAAAAAATCGCAAACAGCGTCGCGCTAACAATGAAAATGAACGTTTTCTTGGACGGGTCTTTAGATAATCTGCAGTTGTATCCCATGTCAGTGTGATTCGAGTCTATTCTTACAACACTCGCCGCTGTTTCGTACGTAAAACAAACTGGAATGGCCACTACCATAGCGACAAAGACACATAAAACAATAACCTTGTTAGTCTGACTCAAGGACACCGGGCTGACGAAAAGATTGCGCACTAATTGAGAGCGGATGAATGCGACGACTGTTAGAATTAATCCGGAGGATATAGCAGCCACGTGATTGAAATAGACATTCACTTTGCATAGTATCGTGTCATATCCTCTGTAGGACAAGCACATGATTGCAACATTCTTTGGCATTAGCAGACAAACGATTGTATCTATAGTGGCTAATGCTACCAGAAATCTTGTTGTTGGCGACACACGATCGGGCTGACTGTAGAAGGTGCACACCAGGATATTGCCAAACAATCCCAATATCATTAGAACCGATACATACACGTGTGCCGGAATAAGCTCAAGACACTTGTTCTGACTAATTTCACTTAACAGTTCACTCCTTTCTCGGTGCAGACTGATTTCATGCATGTAGTCTGCATGGATGTTCCCGTGTAGTTGGGTATCAGATCCATCAATAAAGCTGGCCATTGTCATCCAACTTAGCTCCGTAGGCTTTATAACGAGGATATTGTTTATACTAAACAGCGTTTACTTTCTGTCTACTTCAGAAAGTATTGTCAATTTAGCCAATAAAACTAGATAGCTTCTTTACATATTTCCCACAATATGTGTGTCTGTACAACCAATTTATTTCCAAAAACAGCTTCATTCAAAAGTGTTTCCTACTTCAGTCTAGTGAAACTGTAGCGTCCTAATCGTTTCCCCGCCGTTACATATGAACTCAAGTTTGAATCTCCTGCAAGGTTCACTAATTCCGGTTCGATGCAGCTTTTGAGAAACTATTGATCGAGTGTCAAACAGCTTGGATCCTGAAGAGAGACCGAGTGTCTCGGTGTCCGATCTGGATCAAACATGTTTGCAAGTCACATACTGCGATATAAGGGTTAATTTTAAGTAGGTATATAATGTTTACCAGATCACACTCCTGTAAAGGGCATGTGTTATTCACATTTCTATTAAATACTGTTTTAGTGGTTACGTTTGTCTGAATATAAATACAATACAAAACTTGAAAGTGGGGATTCCCCTTAATATTCTGTGAATAAGTGTCACGTGACTCGACTCTGGTGGTGAATTCGTGACTGTTTGTACTCATTTTAGAAACAGTTACTCAGCGTCACAGGTCCTAACCTTTGCCTGATATATACGCCTTTGCAATCATAGTAGATACAGATCGAACTACTCCTGTAGGAACCGTCTGATCAGGATCTGCTATGCTTGTGGAATAATACAGATCTAATTGTACAATTTCTATCTTTGTAGAAATTCCTGTGTTAAACTGCCATTACTAAATTTCAGCTTATAAATATTTATGATGGATCTATGTCTTACATGAATATTCATTAGGAAAATACTTAATTTGACAGTCTGATAGAGATTTTTAACGTTTCCCCTCATATAAACGTGTTTTCACGCGTCTGCAAACAGAGCAATCCAGATCAGACGGCATCGTCTGATCAGGGTATGATCTGTTTGCTAATGGAATCTGATATATGTGTTTCTATACTTTCTAAAATGTTCCACTTTCCATATTTCATTATAACTATTTAATTTGTAATAAATATAGAACAGGGAAAGGGATAATGGAGAAATTGTCAGACGTTTGAAACAGATACTAGCTACAAGAACTAGGATCTACCCTGTTTGCAAAGATTCGAGTCACGTGACAAATATTCACAGGAGCAAACAGAGCTGATCCTGATCAGACGGCTCCTATGGGAGCCGTCTGATCTGGGTCTTCTCTGTTTGCAGATGCGTAAAAACACGTTTATATGAGGGAAAGGGTTAATTAAGAAATACTGTGGGGGCAGAGTTAAATCATTTACCTCGTGAATAATCATGTAAGTATTAATGATTGTGAATATTAATTAGCTGAAATGTTACAAAAGCATTATACACACTTGCATTATTTACCACAGCAGAAACAGTATAATCTAATCTATATATTATTTCATAAGCAAACAGAGCAGACCCAGATCATACGGCTCCTACAGACGCCGTCTGAACAGGATCTACCCTGTTCGCAAAGGCGACAAAAATTCGATCTTAAGATGTACATGTATTGAGTAAACCCTTTCCTTCATATAAATGCCTTTTCATACATTTGCAAACAGAGTAGACCCAGGTCAGACGGCTCCTATAGGATCAGGATCTGCTTTGTTTGCTTTTGACTTTATAAAGAGCTGATTATACAGTTTTTGTCAGAGCAAACCTCTCTTGAACATTTTACATTATATAAATTCAGTTAATGAATATTCATGTTGTCATTATTTCTTACATGAATATTAAACAGGGAAAGGGCTAAACGGACTTAGAATGACTAATGAGGGCTAAGTAGGTATAGAGATAAAGAGAAGAAGTGTACATGAAGATTTCCACGCAATCAGAGTTCACCTTTAACCTTTTACAACATGAACATTCGTATCAGATATAATGATATCATGCATATTGATTAGGTGATTTTTATAATGTCGCATGACCACAGGAAATCTGGGCTTATTAGAAACTGTAGAATCAGATCTACACTGAAACCTGTATTAACTCTATCCCTGTTCTATGTTGAGTACAAATTTCAATACCTACTGAATATTCATGGATTCCATAAGCAAACAGAGCAGACCCTGATCAGACGGCTCCTCTAGGAGCCGTCTGATCTGGGTCTACTCTGTTTGCAAATGCGCGAAAACACGTTTATATGAGGGAAAGGGTTAAGCGAACATCAAAAGGTGTCTAATTATGGGTATGTAAGGCATGTGGTAGCTTAATGCGGATCAAAATGCAGAAAGCTCCAATAGGAGCTTTCTGCATTACTTTTGCCCCGCATTAAGCAACAACCTAACGGTTAACCAGCTATAAAACTATGGGCTGCTCAACTCTAATCTCAGCCATGACATCATTATCTCACTCACTTCAAGTTGACACAGTTCGTGTCAGATACGATATCAACCCTTTATCACGCTAGCCGCGACCAGACTCGCATTTGCCAACAGCTTGGATCCAGATGAGATACCGAGTAACTCGGCATCTCATCATGGTGCAAGCTGTTTGACACTCGGTCAATAGCTTCTCAAATGTTTCAACGCATCTAAAGTACAGCAGAACCTGTCTTAAGCGGTCATTCATTTATTGAACATAAGTTTTAAAAAGCAGATTGTTGCTTAATGAAGGGCAAACGTAATTCAGAGAGCTCCAATGGAACACAGGAGTCTTAAAAAAACAGGTGGTTGCTTAATGCAGGGCAGAAGTAATTTTGACATGAATTATGCTACCACAAGTGGTTGCTTAATACAGGGCATAAGTAATGTAGAAAGCTCCTATAGAAGCTTACTGTATTATTTTTTATCTGCATTAAGCTAACACCTGCCTTACAGACCAATATTTACCCTTTTCATTTTGATGGTCGCTTAAGACAGGTTCTGCTGTAAGTATAAACTGCAGCAGATATGAACTTGGGCAGACATCGTTTATCAGCATGGTTAGCTGTATACTAGTATACATGTACAGTAAAAACCTCTCTATAACGGACACTAAATTGAGTTAAATAGTTGGTATTTAGGGCAGGTGGCTGCTTCAAGCAAGGTGAAAGTAAAACAGAACGAACTTAAGCAGCCACCTGCATTTAACACAAACTACTTGATGTAATTTAGTGGCCGCTATAGAGAGGTTTTACTGTACTAGACTACTAGTAGCCTACTCATCAACTATTCAGATCTGTCATACGCCTCAACATGAAACTTACATGTACAGTAGAACTTGTCTTAAGTGGCCATCAAAAAGAAGTCTAGGGTCGGTGGTAGCTTAATGCAGGTCAAAAGTAATGTAGAAAGCTTTCTGCATTACTTTTGCCCAGCTGCAATAATTAAGCAACCACCTGTTTTTAAAAACTCCTATATTCAATAAATAAATGGCCGCTTAGGGCAGGTTCTACTGTATACTCATTGAAAACACATGCATGTATTTGAATCTGGGTCCATGCTTATAAAGCTTTTAGTTGAGTCTGAGTTTCGTTCTCAGGCTTTTGATTGGTCAGATTTGAGTTCTCAAGCCTTTGATTGGTCAGATTTGAGCCAAAGGCTCAAATCTGACCAATCAAATGCTTGAGAACGTTCTCAGACTCAACTAAAAGTTTTATAAGCAGGGACCCAGGTCTTTCTATGAGTAAAGGTTTCATAACATAAACACGGTCATAGAGTCGTCTATAACGACCACTAAATTACATCAAGTATTTTGTGTTATGTAACTGCAGTATGTTGGCAAATCCTTATAGAGTTTGTAGAATTTTCAACGATTTTGGATCAGATAGACATATACATACACATGTCAGTAGTCCTTCAAAGGGGAATAACTATATTTTACCAATTGTTATAATCGATAAATTATGTCCCTCTGTCAGATTGTAGCTGAAGTTCAAGGATATGCGATATGCTGATATGAGAATGCTGAATTTTCCAACTGGAATGGTCCATCAGGAGAGTCCATTCCATTCGAAAGACTTGAACTTGCTATTGGATTTTGAATGATAAACAGTGCAGACCCTGATCAGAGGGCTCCCCTAGGAACCCACTGGTCTGGGTCTACACCGATTGTAAATGCTATAAAATTCATTTTTCACATTCATCTACGGCAGAGATTAAACGGACAGCAAGTCAAAAGCTTCCAACAAGATGTAACTATAATGGAATCTGTTACAAAATGTCCGCCAAACAAAACGGCCAAGTACTGATGAGCCAAAATGTCTAAATGTTCACCAATCACAGGCCATCAATGGGCGAGTATGAACTTTGAAACACCTGCCATTAAGTACCCATATACCCCTACTTAAGTTTTTTCAGCAAAACCTAATATTTAATTTTTTACCAATCAGAGGCCACCAAACTGTTACCATGGTAACCAACTCTTTTGAAACACTGACGATTGAGTTGGGGGTTCCCCACCACCTTTCAGCAAAATCTAACAATCAATAAATTTCAACCAATCAGAGGCCACCATTAGGTTACCATGGCAATTTAAAAACCAAAAGTTGACTGCACATATTCATGTGAAGTTTCATTTGGATCGGACTACCAGTATTACTTACCAAGAAATGTGTTGGACAAGTTCATAGCGGAAGAAGAAGAAGAGGAGGAAGAGAAGAAAAGAAGAGCAAGAATAAGAATCAGAAGAAAGAATAATAAGAAGAAATGGAGTAAACACAATCTACTTCGCTTGGGGAACATATCTATAAGGATACATCTCATGCAGAAAGAGCAGATATCAAATAGTTGTTTCAGTATTTATTCAAAATACAAATTTACCTGTATGTAATTACATGATTTCAATTTATCTATTCACAAAACTTCCTAATGCTTTTGTCAGTCAACACAGCATGTACTCTACAGTGTCTGCTCTCCAACATGTTGAAACACATTGAACATTCTTGGTTTAAGTGGAGCGACCATCCACAAGATTCAACTTCTTAACCCTTTGAAATCTATGCAATCCTTGTAAAAAAAATTGGATAATTCTAACAGTAGTTTTCTTTTAAAATTAGCCCAGTGTCAAATACCTTTCATCCTGATGACATATATATATCAGTGTCTCATCTAGCTCAACACAGTTGGCAAAGGTTGTAACAAATGTATACATTGTAGCTCCAGATAAGATGCATAAATTAAATTTCATAAATTAATTTTTTTCAAGAATAACTCCTTTATTTCTCCATCAAACCCTATACTGTGACCACTCTTTAGAATTGTCTCTTTGAGACAATTCTAAAGGGTGGTCACAGTATAGGGTTTGGTGGAGAAATGACGATTTTAGTATTTGGGTATGCACCCTTATCTGTAGCTCTGTATACAATGTGTGGATGGGTTTCACAAACAAAAGCACCACATGCAGGTGCCAACGCTCCTCTGTGCACATTAAGGAGAATGACGGGAACGTGGATGCCAGAGTTATGACAATAGCTTGTAATTTTTTCTTCGAACAGATGAGCTAGTAAATTATTCAACAGTACACTTGTTGCCTACCCAGAAATGCTCAGAAAACAGAAAAAACAGCGCGACTTATTGAAAGATATTTCCTGCTTTTCATGTATATGAACAGAAAATAATATTTTGGAAAGCAGGGTTTGTCAATGACAATTTGAGATTGTTTCAAAGCTGAAATAAACAAGATACCAACAATAAAGATAATGTTACTGATCTATAACATTCATGTAAATACTTTCACTTCCTAATAGATCTCTCCCTAAATGAACACACTCAGTTCGTACATTAGTTATCAAAGTTTTTTTTCCATATACAGTATTCCTGATTTGTTTTTAGAGCGTGGTGCAGGTCCGCCTCTGTCAGTATTTTGCCATTTCTTCATCTGTTAGAATAACAGGTCAGTCTAACATGAGTGATGTTCACTTGTCACATGGGTTGACCTTGACACCTTGTCTGATCTGTCCCCAGCCAATTAATCTGAAATAAATAACAGATAACCATATCTTACTGGTTCTACAGTTATATTTGATATTACTTAACACTTCAGTATGTGTGAAGTAATAATTGGCTATGTAACTTAGTTTTAACATTACAATGATATAAACATACTATTGAGTCAACATGTTTATACCATATACAAAAGCTACAGGAAAAGCGAGAGAAGAAGCAAAAGAATAAGCATGCTTAAAATCATGTAAAATGATGTGTTGACCTTGAGAAAAATATTCCAAAATCCTAAATACACATAATCCAACAATTTACAAAACAATTAATAAATCTACTAAGATAATATACTACTGTTTATATGTTACTGAAAATTTTGTCGGTTTATGCATCAGAGCAACAGATAAGGGGAATATTCAGATATTAAAGTCATTATTTCTCCAACAAACCCTATATTGTGACCACTCTTTAGAATCATCTCGAAGAGACGATTCTTAAGAGTGGTCTCATCAAAGGGTTTGGTGGAGAAATAAAGAAGATAATCTTGAAAATGTTTTAATGTATGCATCTTTTCTTATCTGGACCTCGATTCACATTGTTATGTAATTAATATGTGAATAAATGGCCTATCTGTTTATTTGTTACTGTTATGCAATTAATATGTGAATAAATGGCCTATCTTTTGATAGCATCAAAAGAAAAAAGAAAACAGGAATTGTTTGTGAAACACTATGCCCCTGATATGACCTGTGATCTTAACGTATGACCTTGATCTTATTAAGGCACCCCTAAAAATGTTCGCGCCCATAAACTGCACATGTATGTCAAGTCTGAAGTGTGTATGTGCAATGGCAACAGAATTATTACCAATGTTAAAGTTGGGGCCAAACAGACAAACCACCCAACCAACAGACAGACAGAGTAAACACAGTATAACATCCTGTCCCCTGTGATCAGGGAAAGGGGGGGGGGGAACTCTTTCAACTTTAGATAAATTTTATAAGAAGTTTTGTCCATATATGAAATCAATTAACTTCACGTCTGGATCCAAACAGTTGGATACTCTCTCTGGCTGCATTTTGAAAAGAATTAGATTACATTTTGTAAAGGAATTTAAGGGAACTGAAGCAGGCAAGAATCTTTGCAGATCCCCATAACCATTATGATTGTAAACTTTTCAAAGAGTTTCAAAACAACTAAAAAGCTGATGGAGTAAACAGCAACTATGTCAAGCCAAGAAATTTGAATTTTCTTACAGAAGCAGTGACCTAGATCTTTGACACACTGCCTTCATTTTTGATCCACCACTTAAAGGGAACAGCTACAGTAAAATCTGTCTATAGCAACCACCACAAAAAAGTCTAATCTTGGCATTTAAAGACAGGTGGTAGCTTAATGCAGGATGAAAGTTATGCTGAAAACTACTCTAGGAGCTTTTTACACAGCTTTCATCCTGCATTAAGCAACAATCTGGGTACAAGGTCATAAAACATCTGAGTCTGAAATCATTCTCAAGTATCTGAGATACCCCCCCCCCTTTTATGCCTATTCATTACATGGTTGTTTATAAGACAGGTTCAACTGCATTGTGTGAGTAAAACTGTTATATCTAAACACAACTTTGCATTGTCATTGTCAGAACCCTGCATGTGTGTTGTCAAGAGATTGATTCCCTCGCACTGAATGTCATAGGCTTTAACACTTTCCCTGATGACTATTCAAGTAAGAAATGATAACAATATTATCTATTAGCTGAATTTTTATAATGGCAGATGTACACAGGAATTTTTGGTATTGACAGAAACTGTAGTCTGATCTACTTTAATATCATATGCAAACAGAGAAGACCGTTATCAGATGGCTCCTATGGGAGCTGTCTGATCTGGGTATACTTGGTTTGCAAAGGCGCAATAAAACATTTGTACGAGGGAAAGGGTTTAAAGTGGTGGTATTAGCAGCCCTATTCAATAATGCCCCTAAAATAGCCACTACTACAGATTACTTCAGAGGTATAAATGTACACCCATAGTAACTTACCTCCAGTGTTTCTCCACTCTTCGGCTCAAGGCAATCTTCTCACCAATTTCTGTGCATACAGGGTTAGTCAGTCCAATCTTGGCCAAATCAGCCTTCACTGCCAGCACACGTCCACCAGTGGACAAGGAACCAATGTTCACCATCAAAATCTCATTCTTTGTTAACTTTTGTACCTGGAAAACAAGATTTTGTTTCAACATCCTCAGCATCGCCAAATAAAAATTCTAATGAAAAGTAAGAGAGAAACAGACAAACAGTAGAGATATATGATAAACATGTACCATATACAGTTGAACTTCAATATCTTGAACTTCAAGAGACAATGCAAAGTACTTCGAGATAACACATGTTCAAGTCATCCAATTTCTACAGGGTTGCCACAAATCAGAGGAAACAAAATTCCATGACAATTCCCTGACATAATTTCAAATTTCCCTGACACATTTCATCGCGAAATTTGGTCTTTCTGTCATAATTTCTGTAATACATTATGGATCTTTTAAAATATATAACATTCATTCTCATGTTTTCAAAATTCCCTGACAATTCCCTGACATTTGCCTATATTTTCAAAATTCTCTGACAGTTCTCAAATTCCCTGACAATTCCCTGACCTTGAATTTTTTTTAATTTCCCTGACTTTTCCCTGACATGTGGCAACCCTGTAATCTAGTCTGGACAAGTTCACAGCTTAATGCAAGTCTGAGGTAATGCTGAAAACTCCTGTGGCATTACTTTCGACCTACATTAAGCTGTCACATGTGTTTCTAGATATGCATAGTGACACATTTTAGAACAATTCTGTATTGTAAATTTTGGAAGGTCTTAACTTTTATTTGGAGTTATCCCGAAGTTCAAGTTATCCGAGTTCGAGATATCAAAGTTCAATGTATTTCTTAATTAGCACTTTACTTGGAGCTTTTTCCATTGTTTCTAATTGAAGTTGTGTTGGTTGTGAGTTCTTTCAAAACTCGTCCTTTCTTTCACTGACTAATGACTACAATATTAAAAGAATTTCAACAAGATGATCACAAGTTACAAACCCTTGCTCCTCTCTTGTCTCCCTCTGTTTTAACACCTAACAGTCTACGCAACAGGAAGAAGGAGATGGTTAGCTCAGTGTAGATATCTGGCAGGGAGCTCACAGCTCCTAGCACCTGACCAACCATTCTATCTGCTCGACACAGGGTAGGGTCTATCTTTGTTCCTACACCTGTAAACAAGTGATCACAAAGGCAAGAGTTAGACCTAGTATACTGTAGTATAACCTCTGTTGATCGGCACATCTCTTAACTAGAAACCTCTGTTATCCAGCACTGCTGTTTGGTTCCGGCAGTTTCCCTATTTGTTTTATGTATCCAAACTCTCTTGATCGGTACCTCTGTTAACCATTAACCTGCTTACCTGGACAGGTCGATAAAGGCAAATTAGCAGGTTTTCATACCTTGTTGTCCAGACGTTTGCTGACCTGTGATCATTGACAGAAAGCGCCTTACGTTCAGGTAGGGGATAAGTACCGTTATAGGGTAAATTGACCATCCTTTATAATTTATATTGTTATTGTCATTGAAAATACACAAAAATTAACTGAGCGAAATCAATCCTATAATAGCATGAATATAAATGAACACTTTTTACTTGTCTAATTCGGTGTACTTGGACACTATACATGTATTTGTGTGGTCAGTCTGTATCAGTGCGGTGATATGGAAGGAAATCAGAAATGTTTAATCAGAAATAAAATGCAGTACAAATGTGCCGGTGTTTTAGTTGAGACCTTTATATGCGTGTTCGCTTAACAAGATTATGCCTATTGTACATGTAGTTTAAAAAGACAATATAAAAACAGCGTAGATCCTGATCAAAGGGCTCTTATTTAAATAGAACTATCTGATCAGAATCGGTGCTGTTGTACATATTTACATGTAATATGTTGTCATGGAGAAATTCCCCTCGCAGCGAATGAATCTTTGGATGAGTAAACTTGTAAATCTAGGTATAATTCTGCTAACCGACACTCTCTTAACCGACATACTAACATGGAACTATGGGGTGCCGGATAACAGAGGTTATATTGTACTATGGACTTTGTGATAATATAAATCTACCTTGTGATAATATAAATCTACCCTAATTAAACAAGTAATCAGATAGACAAACATAAGCAAAAAGTGCAGACCCTTTTAAAACAGCTCATGAAGAAGCAGTTTCATCAGGATAAAAAATCAGCTAATTAATACTCATGATGTATTTTTTTCTAACATGAATATTCATGGAGTAAAAGATTAACCTGAAAGTCCATATCTTGTTCATTATCAGTTAGTTCTGAAAAGAAGTCAAAACAAAACACACTGAACAATGATCATCATGCTCTTAACCCATCACTCTATAAATATTCATGTAAGAAGTAATGACATCATAAATGTTAATTAGAATCACTCTTATAATAGTACAAGAACACATCTAATTTTGGCCATGGCAGAAATATGCAGAATCAAGATCTATATCATTTCATAAGCAATCAGAGCAGCCCTGATCAGACCACTCCTACAGGAGCCAGCTAATCTGGGTCTACTCTGTTTGCAAAGGCTTAGAAAGGTGAATTTATGGAGAAAAGGGTTAATATCTCTACTTATTTTACAACCATACAAATACATGTAGTTTTATTTACCAATGAGTCCACCAGGCACAGCATACTGTAGGTCATTCTGTTCAGCACAAAGGGAGACAATTCTAGACTTGATAGGCTTGCATGTCAGTTTGCCTTCCTGATCTTTAGAAACCATACCAGGGCGGACCTCAATCTCCATGCCAACCTGATTAAAACAAGAAAGAATCAGCTAACAGGAATACTCATGCAAGAAATAATATCATGTCAGAAATGATGACGGTATGAACTTTATTTAGCTAAACATTTTATAATGGCATAATTTTCACCATGGCAGAAACTGGCGACATAGATCTATACATTATTTCACAAAAAATGGAGCAGACCACAGTCTGACGGCTCCTACAGGAGGCAGGGTTTTTCATGACCCCCTATTTCTATTGAAATGACCCTTAAATTTTACAAATGACCCTCAAAGTTAACCCTTCTCTTGCTGAATTTTAAAATACATGTCTCCTTCTTTACCCATGCCCTGTTGTATAATTACATATATCTTCACTGTGTACAAGTATTTCGCTGTGCAATCACTGCTGTGGAGTACACTGGTTGCACAATCAACTTGTAAATAATGCAGACCCTGATGAGACAGCTCCTGCAGGAGCTGTCTCATCTGGGTCTTCACTATTTACAGGTACATGTACGTATATTGACGTGAATAGCAAGCGAAGGGTTAAGAGGGTCTGTTCTTTACTAATTAGAGAGGGGATCAAGAGGACCCTCAAATTGGACATTTTGAAGGGGTCAAGGGAAAACCCTGCCTCAGGAGCCATTTGATCTGAGTCTACTCTATTTGCAAAGGTGCCAAACTGCGTCTGTATGAAGTAAAAGGTTAATGCATTTGTTACAAATCCCTGATTAATACAAAGGATCAGGGCTTGATTTCACCAACACAAATTCAAATATATCTTTGCAAGTCCGCTTACAGATATATAAACAAGACCAAGGCTTGAGTATTCATCAGTACTTTCTCAATACAAACTATAAAATATCTTCAGCATGTTTGCCATGATCCCTGCGGTAAAGCCTGGGAACCATGCCAAAAGTGATGGTAAGATGGACATCACTGTCATTCAACTCGATCAATAGCCCATATGTATGGACAGCATGCAATACAGGATTACATTATTTTATGGGATCATGGCCCCTTGATTACTGGAGAAATATCTAAAGGGAACTAAATGAACTACTTACAAAATATATATGACCCATCACTACATTGCCATAAGTTTTGGTTGGGTTGGGTTGGGTTGGGGGGTGGTTGGGTTAGAGGTTATTGATAATCTTTACACTTTTCTAACCCATTCCCTCATAGGCTATTTTAGACCCAACCCCTTTGAATAGAGAATTTACTAGAACAATTTTTTTGTAGTTTTGAAACCATTGTGATAAATGGGATCTATCCAAATATCAGGGTGCCACAAACCACAGGACAAAAAAATTCCCTCACATTTCACTGACATAATTTCAAATTTCCCTGACATGTTACATTGCGACATTTGGTCATATTTTATGTAATCTTTTTTTAGGAAGTTTAACACTTTCAATCCTGAATAGAATAGCCCATCTGTGTTTAACTATAGAGTCCATTCAGTATGAAAGGCATAAACTTGCTAGAGGATTTTGCATGACAAACAGTGCAGACCCTGATCAGAGGGCTCCTCTAGGAGCTCTCTGATCTGGGTCTATACTATTTGCCAATAACAGTGCATGCGTCTTCCAGGCTGTAAGGGTTAAAATATATGCCCTTGAATCTCAATTTTTCAAAATTCCCTGTCAATTGCCTATATTTTCAAATTTCCCTGACACTTCTCAAAATTCCGTGACAATTCCCTGGCTTTGAAAAAAAAAAAATTCCTTGACTTTTCCCTGACATGTGGAAACCCTGAACATATTTATTATGACTGTCAGTTTAGCTCACCTGCAGCACGCCTTTCAATATACTGCCACCAGCTACTCCGCCCTTCAGGTCATCCACTTCACAACCTGGCTTGTTTACGTCAAATGATCGGATAACTGGAAAAGGTCAGACTGGTGATCATCTTTCTCATTTAGTTACAAAGAAGCCGTATCCCTTTCCTCCATGAATATTAATGACATCATGAATATTAATTAGATTAATATGTTATAATAGCACATTGACACAGGCAGCTTTGTCCATGGCAGAAACTGTAGAATCAGAGATCTATATTACACCATCTGCAAACAGAGCAGACCCTGATCAGACGACTCATAGGAGCCGTCTGATCTGGGATCTATCCTGTTTTCAGGAGTATATATGGAGTATAGGGTTAAAAAAGTTAATATCAAGTTATAAGAAATGACATAGTACCTAGTAAAGTCCCAAAAATACATTCAAGTTCGCATATTTTCAGAATATGCAATATTCAAACATACTGTTAAGTTGAGAATTATGTAACAGGAGACATCTGATCTGGGTCAGCTCTGTTTGCAAAAGTGTATGCATCCGACTAAGGGTTCACAAGGAGTCATCGTACATCCAATCTCTAAACGATACTTCTCTTACCTATGAGTCTAGGCTCGGACGTGAAATCCCTCTGAGGTACAGGAATTTTCTTTGTAATGTATTCACACACTACGTCTATGTTATACTTCAGCTGGGCTGATATAGGAATTACAGGAGCACCCTCTGCTATTGTACCTGTAAAATAGAGAAGCAACACATTTACTTAACCCTTTCCACCTGAACAAAATTTTATGACCCTATGAATAATCATTGACAGAGTTTTATCATGGAACATGGACAGATTTCTTTCGGCCAAAGAACTGTAGAAACATAGCCATCAAATACCATTAGCAATCAGAGCAGACCCTGATCAGACAGCTCCTACACGAGCTATTTGATCTGGGTCTACTTTATTTGCAAAATGCATCAAAAGGCATCTGCAAGTGCACTGTGGAAATGGGTTAATCTTTTGTAGGCATGCCAGAAATTATGCTATGAAAAATAAATTATTGAATTTCCATGTAACTTCTTTACACTACATTAATAATTTTCACTCACAAGTTGATGTTTCAACCTCTATCACTGAGGCCATCTTCGGAACAACGATCTGCACAGGAATAATTTACAGAGAAAGTGACTGGAGAACGAGAACTATCAAGGAAGCGATCCATATTCGAGTGAGCAGGGAGGTCATGAACAGAGACGAGGGGGGCCATCAGCTATCCAGAGTCTACGATCAGATTTTCGCCACAGTTACGGAAAGTGGCGGAAATCGGCGATCATGAACTGAGTTGCACATGTGCAGATCGTTGTTCTGAAGATGGCCTCAGTAATGGAGGTTGAACAGTCAATAAGTGAGTGAAAATTATTAATGTAGTGTTAAGAAGAAATTCGTAAACAAACCTGATTGAATTGTTTACAAATAGCAGTCAGCATATAAATTTTTTTTTTTTTTACCTCAGCTAACTATAAACCTAAACATCAGTAGGAATCATCTACTCCTCACAACCAACCTCCCTACCAACTATGAGGACTGTAGGACGGATGGACAGACCAACCTACATGTGCAAAGCAATATACCAACTCTTTCCTGTAGTAAACTACAATATACACACAGTCTTGACTCAACTTATGAAAAGGTCGGGATCAGAGCTTTCTTTAACCCATTCCTCCATAGGCTATTTTTAGACCAATTCACTTTGAATAAATGTACCGAAAAGGAGCATTAACTAGAGAAGAGGAAAATTTTGTAGTTTGAACCATTGTGATAAATAGAGCATTTGCTCCTATAGGAGCAAATGCTCTATTTATCACAATGGTTTCATAAAGTGACTTTTACAGGGGCGCAGAAAGACATATTTATGGAGAAAAGGGTTAATTGTTCAGACCTCTCACTGCAGTTTCCTATATCAGTTCTCAGATGCTAGTTACACTAATAACCATAGTATTCCAATCTCCCTTCTCCATCAGTATGTGAAGCTGAATAATTTGTCACCATTCAGATAACCTCAAATAAGACACACAGTAGCAAATAGTGTAAACCTTGATCCCGAAGGAGTCATTTTATCTAAATTTGTTTAAATTACAAATACTTAGGAAAATTAGGGCAACTGATTTTCAACATTCAAAAAGTCTAACCCTTTCCCTGTTCAAATATTCATATCATGAATATTTATTAACTCAATTTTTATAATGTAAACTTTTCCTCAAGGAAACTTTTTGCTGTGATAAAAACTGCAGAATCAGATCTATATGATGTAATAAGCAAACAGAGCAGACCCTGATCAGACTGCTACTACAGGAGCCATCTGATCGTGGTCTTTTCTGTTTGCAAAGACAAGAAAAAGGTGTTTATATGAAGGAAAGAGTTAAAAATATACAATATCTGCTGAAACATATGCCTTCTAACTGATACATACCTTTGACAAATGCCTGAATCTGTTCATACTGTTCTTTGGCTTGACTTTCTTTAACCAAATCTATTTTATTCTGCAGTATCAGAATGTGTTTCAGCTTCATGATTTCTACAGCTGCCAGATGCTCCGACGTCTGTGGTTGCGGACAAGATTCATTTCCGGCTAGAATGGAGAACATAAGTAAACCTTCTCTACATCTACTCAAATGAAGACTACTTCTTGGGTTTAACCCTTTATCTCATAAAAATGCCTTTACACAACTTTGCAAACAGAGTAGAACCAGATCAGATGACTCCAGTAGGAGCTGTCTGATCAAGGTCTACATTGTTAGTTTATGAAATAAGATTCTACAACTTCAGCCAAAGTAAAATATTTCCATGGTCATGATTCAATTATAAAAATTCAAGTCATTAATATTCATTACATCAATATTTCTAACAAAATGAGGTAAAAAACATCCATAATAAATTTAAGAGTAGAAAATAAGTTGTCTGTTCAATGAGAAAAATGTGTTTTCTACCAAAAATGCAAATCCAGGTAGGCGTCCCCATCAGATGTCACATCTGACCAGAGTATCAACTGTTAGTAAGCAGAGCAAACCCTGAACTTTTATTGTCAGTTACATCATAGTAATATAGTGATAGAGTAACTACTCTTGAGCTCTTGTAGGAGTGTGTCTGATCAGAGCCTACTCCGCTTATAGAATCTTAGTCTGAATCTATACTATCTAGCATAGTCATGCATTCAGTTGTTTTAGAAAACAGTATAATACAACTGGTTAATGTTTACAATGGATGGAGTCTGGCATGAATATTCATGGAGTAAAGTGATTCCCTGTTCTAAATTTAGCCCAATATTCAATACCTACTACATATTCATCGCCAAAAGAGATGAAATGAAATATTGTAGACATTTTAGTAACTAAAGAAACAGATCTATCACATTCCATTAGCAAACAGAGCAGACTGATCAGACGGCTCCTTTAGGAGCCGTCTGATCTGGGTCTACTCTGTTTGCAAATGCGAGAAAAGGTGTTTATATGAGGGAAAGGTTAAACAGGTATTGATGACTCACCAAGGTTCAGCTATGGAATTATTTGCACCTTATATATTTAGGATTTTTTGCCAAATATTTCATTTCCAAGTGCCAGGAAATAAGTATAGTTTCAAAGAGCTATCATCAAATAGAGTGTTTTAGAAAACAATGGTTGTTTGTGAAATATGTATGCTCCCATTGGCCTATAATTGTGACCTTTGACTTTGAAGTGTGACCTTAACCTTGACCTTAATCAGGGTTCCCACAAAACAGAAAAAATAAAATTCCCTGACTTTTCACTGACTTTTCCCTGACCGAATTTCAATTTTCCCTGACCCCATGTTAACAGTAGTTTAATTGGTCATCTATGAGCATGATCAATAAATGTTGGCCTCCGTCCTCCCCATCAGCCAATCCTTACCACCTCTCTCTTTATGATAACTATATATACAGCAGTAGTGTTTTGATCATTTAAAAAAAAATGTTTTTGACTTTTTCATTTTTAATTGCTCAATATTGAATGTAACATGCACGATGCCAAACAGGTCCTAATATGCACCCAAAGTATAAAGTCTCTTGAATCTTTTCTACCTCTCTTAACCCTTTCCTCCATTAATTTTTATCAGAGACTCTATCTATCTATCTAATTTTATTTTTAAGCAAAGTTATGAAATATTTTGGCAGTAGACTACAGTAAAAACTCAGATTTATAATATTTTTCTAAGCAAACGGAGTAGACCCTGATCAGGCAGCTCCTACAGGAGCTGCCTGATATGGGTCTATTCTGTTTGCAAAATGTGTATCTATGGTGGAAATGGTTAATCCTTCAGTTTTTCTGTGTAAGCTGAATTTTAAAATAGTACATACAGTGTGTAAGGCACTGATATAGCATGCTATTAAAATCGGGTCAAAATTGGCCCCGCCCCAGGGCCGGCTAGTTTTCTATAGAAACACATAGTGAAAACTTTGAAAATCTTCTCCTCTGATTTTCTGGTGAGCGATATCAGGGCTTTTCAGGCCCTCTTGTTTTGGAATTTAATCAAAATTTTGCATCACTTTTTTTTTGGGCAAAAATAGGTCCTTTTAATGGGTCTCTGTAGATGCCAGATAAGGGTCTGCATTTTCACTGTTTTCATAATAGCAGACCAAATATTGCTGCACTAACAATTGAAGACAGTACAGTAGAATGTCCAACATCTAGCACCGCTGCCCTGCAGCCTGTCCTAACAAGTGAAAACATTACAGTAGAATGTCCAATATCTAGCATTGCTGCCCTATTCTAGCACTGCTGTCAAAATGGATGCTGGAGTCTTGCAGAGGTGCCAGAATTCTCCAATGATTTTGTTTTAACAGACTTCATGACAGATATACTATAAAATTTGGATGTGAAATATACAAAGCTAATCAAAGATGTATAAAGATGTTTGGTTTAGTCAAAATTGAAGAAACTGCCTTAGCCTTTTATTTTCATTCTTTCTCCTTTTTGACATATTTCCTCAGCCCTCATGCTTTGGTTCCAAATTTCCCTGACTTTTCCCTGACTTTTGCCAAATTTCAAATTTCCCTGACCAATTAAAAAATTCCCTGACTTTTCCCTGACCTTGAAAAAAAACATTTTTTCCCTGACTTTTCCCTGCCCGTGGGAACCCTGTTAATAAAGACAATACCCACCCTATTTTCTGAAGAAAAAAGGGTGTATAAGAAGACAATAGAAAAACAGAAAGACAAAGAGCTCAATAGTCTCTAGTAAGAGCATCATTGAGGATTGTGAGTGCAAAGTAAAATCAAGTGAAAATAATCAAATCAGATTTTCATTTCTTATCTTGCAGCTGGACGAATTAAACACTAAAGGCAGACAACTCCATATTATTAAAAATAAACAACACATTCGCAGCCTTACCTATTAATAATAATGCTGCATCCATAACTGCTGCACCGTTCAACATGGTGGCCATAAGAATGTCGTGACCTGGACAGTCAACAAACGACACATGTCTGCAAATAAAAAATAACCTCATGTATGTGCGAAATTCGAATGTAAATGAAACTTAAACAACGCTTTAAACTCTGACTGGTGGTTTTGCACCCTTTCATGGCCTTTTAAAATTTAACTCTTTACTCCACAAATACGCCTTTCTTCGCCTTTGCAAACAGAGTAGACCCAGATCAGACAGCTCATAGAGGAGGCGTCTGATCATGTTTGCTCTGTTTGACCTTGAAATAAAAAATATAGGTATGATTCCACAATTTCTTATTCCTATGTTAATATAAATTAAATGTAATCAATATTCATGATGTCATTTCTTTCATCATCATGAATATTCAGACTGCAACTTAACCCTTTACTTTATTAACCCTTTCCCTGTTCTATGTTTATTTCAAATTTCAACACCTACTGCATATTCATGGACAAAATAGTTATAAAGAAATATGGAAGATGGAGCATTGTAGCCATTTTAGAAAGCAAAAAACCAGATCTATCAAATTCCAATAGCAAACAGAGTAGACCCAGATCAGACGGCTCCTCTAGGAGCCGTCTGATCTGGGTCTACTCTGTTTGCAAATGCGTGAAAACACGTTTATATGAGGGAAAGGAATAATATTCATGTCAGAAATAGTAACTATGAATATTATTTAGCTCAATACTACAATGGCATCAAGAACAAAGGCATTTTAACCACGGCAGAAACTGTACAAAACAAATCTATGTTATTTTATAAGGAAACAGAACAGACACTGATCAGACGGGTCTGTGCTTTGATCAGGGTGTAACCTGTTTGCAAAAGTGCCAAAAGGTGTCTCTATGGAGTAAGCGGGTTAATAAGCTATAACCAGGAAATGGAATATGAATGTTTTGACCAGGCAGTTCCAGGAAACTAGCATACGTATGCATATACAGTAAAACCCTTCTAAATTGGAATTCTAGTGGAGAAGAATTTAGACTCTTAGGCAGGTGGCTGCTTAATGCAGGGTGAAAGTCATGCAGAAAGTTTCTTCCAAGAGAAAGCTGCCACCTGTCTCCAAGACCGATATTTAGGTTTAGAGGGGTTTTATCAGACACCCAATCTCCCCTCTCCATCAACCTGTAAATCTGAACAAGTCCATTTTGCATATTCTTGTTATCTTCAAATGAATTTGATGGAGTAGCAATTAGTGCTGAGCAGAGCAACTGATAAAGGTGTGTATTCAAATACTGAAAATGTCATTTCTCCATAGGTGTATATTCAAATAATGAAATTGTCAATTCTCCATCAAACACTATGCTGTGACCAACTCTGTAGAATCGTCTTGGAGAGATTATTCTAAATTGCTGTCATAAACAAAAGGTTTTCGGTAGAGAAATAAAGGAGCTATTCTTAAAAATGTTTTAATTTACACATCTTATCTGGGCCTCTGCTTTAGACCTTGACCAGCCCAGATGCAGTCTGATCTGGGTCTGCACTATTTGCCTAAATTTGTCTGAACAGGTAAACATTATAAGACTAACAAGTTATATTACTATTTAACCCCTTCACTCATATAAATGTGTTTCAAGCATTTGCAAACAGAGTAGACCTAGATCAGAAGGCTCCTATAGGAGCCGTCTGATCAGGGTCTGCTCTGTTTGCTTATGAAATTGTATAAGGTTCGACACTACAGTTTCTACCAATACCGAAACAAGCCTGTCTACAAATGCCAGTGTAAAAAGTCAGTTAATATGTATTCATGGTATCATTTTTTCTTTCATGAATCCTGAACAGGGAAAGGGTTAACTCAAGCAGTTGCACATAAGAAGGAACTCTATGACAAACATCTCTATATCTCTACAAAACCTCACTATGTTGGCAGGCCCCTTTCAGGCATCTACAGGGGTCTGTTAACCCTTTACTCCATGAATATTCATGTAAGAAATAGTGACATTATGAACAGTCATTAGATTATTTTTTATAATGGAACATGCAAGCAGGATTGTTTGGCCATGACAGAATGCAGAACAATGTCTATATTATTTCATAAGCAAACAGAGCAGACCCTGATCCGCCGGCTACCACAGGAGCCATCCGCACTGAATCTACTCTGCAAAGGTGTGTTTATAGAGTAAAGAGTTAAAGGACACATTCCCAATGCAAAATAGTTAACATTCTTCCCAATTTGGGGGAAAAAATCCCAACAGAAACCGAAAAATGCAAAGTAAGTTAAAATGGGGCAAAAATGCTTTCCAAATCATTGAATTTTACACGCGAAAATATTCTCTTTTAAAATGCATTTTTCAAAAAAAAGGCCTGGCTGGTTCTCTTAAGAATGACTGAGGTGATTCTATTTAGGGTACCAACAAAACAGCCTTCAGTTGAGCAATTGTGCGAATTTGTAAATAGCTTGTTCCCAGATGAGACCTACAGCTCTGCTTACAGGAGTCTGAGACAATGATTTACCTGAGCAACTTGAACCTGCCAGAACAGCCCTGTCTGTCACACGGAAATGAGTCTTCTTTGGAGCTGAGACAAGATCTGTAACAGCCAGGTCGTGGACAGCTGTCATTGTTACATTTGTAGATCTGAAATAGTATACTTGTGTGTTAACCAGTTACCTCATAGAGACGCATTATGCAAATCATGAATATCAATTAGAATTTTTATAATAGAATATTTTAACCCTTTCCCTCTTATAAATGCCTTTTCAAAAAGAGCAGACCCAAATCAGACACCTCCTGTAGGAGCTGTCTGATCAGGGTCTTCTGTTTGCTTACGAAATTATAATAGATCTGACTACAGTTTCTACCAATATTAAAAAACCATGTGTTTATATGCCATTGTAAAAAATAGGCTAATTAATACTCATGATGTCATTATTTCTTACATGAATATTAAACAGGGAAAGGGTTAACACAAGAAATGCTTTTGGCCATGGCAGAAACTGTATATTCCGTCAGCAAACAGAGCAGACTCTGATCAGATGGCTCCTACAGAAGCTGTCTGATCAGAGTCTACTCTGTTTGCAATGGCACTGAAAGGTGTATTTATGAATTTAATCCATTCCCTCAATTTGACACCTCTGTAAAAGTCTATAAAAGTCACTTTCTGACACCATTGTGATAAATCGATAGGAGCAAATGTTCTATTTATCACAATGTAGAGCTGGGATGTATTATCGGTTTATCGGTATATCGCAATACTCACGGGGCACATCTTTCTTGTGTTATATATCATGTAGTGCACCCAGATGTATTCCTATGCAGTAAATTCTAAACAAATAAGTTTTAATCCCCTACAAATAATTATTATACAGTAAATTGCTTAAATCAGGATCAAAGAAATACAGAAAGCTCCTTTCATTCTTTTAAGCCTCTCTTCTTCCGATTAAAGTACAAGGCCCACTCTGGAGCATCGACATACTTGAAAGCCAACACCTGACTTTAATACCACATGGTAATTGTTTTTCTTGTATTACATTCATGTTTTGATTTATAGATTCTATTGAAGTTTTGCCGAGTTCAAACTACTGTGTTATCTTTCATCCCTTGGTCACATTTAAGTAAATGAAAACACAGTAGCCAGTTTAAATTTTAATAACCAACCCTTTATTGCATTATAAAGATATTATTGCAATTCAGCGATTTTTTTTCCTGGGATTGTGAATGGGTCCGGTACCCCTTGAATTGTGAAAAATTAGCGTCGTTTTGGCAAAAATTGTGAAAAAAGTATCGGTGTTTTTACAAAAATTGTGAAAATTTGGATAGGTGGTTAAATTTAGCTGTTTAAGGGGAATACACAAACAAATAAGCAAATATTCTCATCTTGGAACTGTAATTGTTGAATCAGCTGATTGAACTAAATATTTACAATTGGATTTCTCTCTTTTTTATTTGTTTAAAGTTGTCACCTGACCCCGATGCAACCAGATCTATGCTTACAGGTTCGATGTTATTGTCTGTTTTACTTTGCTTCAACAAAAAATCTATTTTTTGACAACCTCTTGAAGCAGACTTGTCAAGCTTTTTAACGTAGTATTTGCTGTTTCGCGACATCTTGCAGCCGGTGTTAATGTAAACAATCAAACGGTGTCGAAGTAACGGTTTTAGGCCGGTATAAAATGTGCGGTTTCAAATGAATTTTAAAAACTGATTCCACATACCAGGTAGTATCAGTAACTTTCGCGAACGCTTTTTAATATCAAGCCATACAAAAATAATTTGAAGGCAATTATATCGCCTGCACATTTCTACAAATTGAATCATCTTTTGAAAGAATTTTCGGCCGAATATAAATTTGCGGATACGTTTTATTCATATTCTTGTAAAAGCATCCGAGACGTGCAAAGAAAAGCGATACGAAATTCGAATACCTCGGACTTTATCCCGAGAAACCGTTTGAGATACAAAACTTTGCAAAGGGGAATATAGCGATGTAAATATTGGTAAAAAAAAGCGGTGTAAGTACAAAGTAAAAGGCCGATTGTGAAATAATTCAACAGCTTTGTGAATGGGTCCAACGGACCCTGCTTGTAAATTGTGAAGGTCCATTTCAAATTGTGACAGGGTCCGTTTTACGGTACCAGAGAAATAGCATATATATAGAAAATCCCATTCAAAATACTGTGATATATATCACAATAATGCTCTGAATATCACGATATATCGTGATACATTTTCCACTGGGGGATACCCAGCTCTATCACAATGGTTTCAAAACTATACAATTCTAAATGTTTCCTTTTCTCTAGTAAATGATCCTTTTCGGTAGATTTAAGCAACAAGATTGGGTCTTAAAATAGCCTATGAGGTAATGGGTTATTCAGAATTAATAGTCTAGTTAAGTAGTGACTTACAAGACTGGGTCTTATCTTGACAATGTATGACTGGTGACCGTCTTATCTTGACATTGTATGACTGGGTCTTACTCTGACATGACATGACTGGTCTTACTGACATGACATGACTGGTCTTACTTTGACATGATATGACTGGTCTTTCTTTGACATGACATGATTGGTCTTACCTTGACATTATGTGACTGGATATTCCTTTGACATTACATAACTAGGTCTTACTTTGACATGACTGGGTCTTACCTTGACATTATATGACTAGGCCTTACCTTTGCATTTGCATATCCTAGCTTGATTGTGATGTTCCTAACCTTCTCGTTCTTAAATCTGACAGTCTGAAAAATAAACATTCATCCATCATTGATGACCCTTTCCCTGTTGTATGTTTATGATAGAAATATTGATATCAAATATGTTTATTAGGTGAATTTTTATAATGACATATATGTATGCAGGATGTTTTGACTCAGGGCTATTCCCTGGTGCAAAAGAAATTTTATTTCTGTTGTTTGGGGGTGGAAATTTGATTCAAATTCTATTGGTGGGGGTATTTCAACATCTGAAATTCAATAGATGGGGTGGTTTGTCAAATTAAACACTTCATGCAAGCAGTTTTCTTCGACAATAACTTCCAGCGAAAATTTCGTTGTGTGAATATTATGGACGTGTAAATAACATTTTGGTTTGCAAGTCGGCTTGACAAAAAGTAACTGTATTAATGTAAACGTTATAGATTATTCACATGACATGCACTAATAATGTAAATCTAAATGTTGAAATATAAACCAAATTACCATGGTTTAATTCTCTAGTCTTTTAGTCTCTTGGTGGGGGGGTGGGGGGAGGGGGTGGGGGGGGTGGGGGTTAAAAATTAATTACAATTCTGTTGGTGGTACCCCTTATTTGGACTGTCGTTCCCAGGTTTGTAATGTTCAAGCTCTTGCTCTTCGTGGTTTCTCCGCGAATTCTAAAAATGGCAGCATCTGTTTTAACTACATGTACTTATCTGTATGTTTTATTTGCATGTTTCTTATAAACTTTTGCAGACCTAACATATTGTCACAACAGTGGAAAGAAAGATGGGAGAGGAGAGACTTTTGCTATATATGAGTGAAACACTTGGCCCTTAGCCAGTAAGTTGTGTCCTGCTGTAGATTGATTACCATATATTATAAACTTTCAAGCTCTGTATGTAATGACTTTATGTATTTTTCATGCAGGAATATTTATTGCCTTCATGTGTATCTTTTACTTGTCATGCGGCTTGCCAGAGAATTACTATTGTCATGTCAGTGCATGATTGTTAACCTGTTAATTAGGAGGCCACTAGATTCAGTGTTGCAAATGATTGCATGTTGTTTATATGTATTTTATGTTAAATGTATGAGTAGAATATTCAGAACACTCAGCTTATGTATATACTGTATCGTTTCATGTTTCAGAGTGTTTCGTGGATATACTTTAAGATATAAATATTATATAAAGTATCAACTGCCACCTGCTGTCACCCTTACTTCATTTCCCCAAGTACCCCGTGATCCCAAGATTATATAGAGACTATAGACTTTTAACCCTTCGCTTGCTAATCGCGTCAATATACCTACCTGTAAATAGTGAAGACCCAGATGAGACAGCTCCTGCAGGAGCTGTCTCATCAGGGTCTGCACTATTTACAAGTTGATTGTGCAACCAATGCTCTCCACAGCAGTGATTGCACAGCGAAATACTTGTACACAGTGAAGATATATGTAATTATACAACAGGACAAGGGTAAAGAAGGAGAAATGTATTTTAAAATTCAGCAAGCGAAGGGTTAATACCTACGTGTATACTCCATATATTACACCATAAGCAATTTGTACATTCATAATGAGCTATAACTGCTTTCGAATCGACTCACCTGTACTCCAGATATGGCTTTCACTAAAGTAGACTTTCCATGGGCCACATGGCCGATTGTACCTACAAAATGATAGAAAATGAATGAAAATGCCTTGAACCACACAAACTAATCTGAAGTACGATTGTAGAAACAACTTTGTCTGAAAACTTGAACACTAGTAGAATTGGCAGGATCTGTACTTTCCTTAGGATTTGAAAATAAATATTACTCTTTGCTTTGTGATGTCGTCTGTGCTGAGTACCCTTTTAACAAAATTTCAGCTAAAATATTTTGAATTTCATTATAATTAATTCTGGTATATAACCAGTGCCTGGTGTACATATAAACGAATCTGCTATACATATACAAATATGGCCAAGGTAAATGTTGGCAGCGGTGATTCCAGATAACAGAATGAAATGAGGACTAATGGTCTCAATGATGGGTTTTGTTTTATGTGCGATTTTCTAGCAGTCATGTATCAATCATGCATGAATGTGTACAATATTGCATGAATCCCACATCTTACAATAGACACTAGAAAAGCCTTTGCCATTAGAGTAGACCCGTAAACAGTAGACAATGCCTCTGATCAGGGTTTGCTGTTTGCTTATGGAACCATACAGCCAAAGTTCCCTTGTTCATGTACTGTTATACTGAAAGGATAAAGAACAGCATAAATAATAATGTATGCACATCAGTGAACAATAACCTGATATCATTTTACTACTGCCTTTTGTTCGAACAGCGATAACAGTACAATACAGCTTTTCCGTGGCTGTATTATCCGTCGCTATGTCACGGTATTCACGTGGATGTCACTTTCCACATGCTCCGCATTTTCGCAACGATAGAATTCAGCCGAACCAAGTTCATTCGAAATCTAGTCATCAGTCAGTAAAAAGTCCACAGAAACATTACTTGTTAGAATAACCATCATCAGGCCATGCCTTCAAGAAGCTGAAAGGCAATGTGCAGTTACCTTACTATTTCAAGGACTGTCACAGTCAGAGGTTGCACGCCAATTTGAAACTAATCAGTCGACTATAATTAGTCTCTGGCAATGTCGTCAAGCCACGCGAAAAACTGCTGACCGCCCTAGAAGTGGAAGCCCCCATGACACGACAACACGTCAAAACCGCCAGATAGTGCTACAACACCTATGGAATCAATTCCGAACTCGGGTAGAAACTGTTTTTGAAACACCTGGACGACATAACAACAGGATCCAGCCAAAGACTGAGGAATTGTTTATGTGAGCACTGCATTAAGCCCTAATGACCTTAGGCTTATAAGGGACTGCCGTTGACTCCCCGATGAAGAGCGGTCCGACGGCAGTGGTTTTATCGTCATCGACCAAATCACTTCACCAGACTTCGCTGGCAACGTGTTTTATTCTCTGATTAAATCAAAATTTTCATTGTTCTGGGCAGACGGGCGTAAACATTTTCAGACGTAAAAACAGAAGTTATGCCGACACATGCGTTATGGAAAGAGACAGATAGGGAGGAAGACTGGTGATGGTTTGGAGAGCAATCGCTCAAGGCTCCAAATTGCATTTAGTGTTAATTGACAGTAACTTAACAGCTGCTTAGTACTGAGATGACATTTTGCTGCCTCACGTTATCCCTATAAAGCAACAGAACACATTGACATTCCAGCAAGACAATACGTGGCTCGTGTTTGCCAGGACTATTTAACACAAAACGGTGCTCAAGAGTTAGGTTGGCTGTCAGTCCTATAGAACATCTCTGGGATGAACTAGATCGATGTGCGTGTCAACGCGTAAATGTACCACAGACGTTGAATAGACTTGCACATGTGCTCAGGGAAGAACGGAACAACATTTCCATGGTTAAAGTCAACAAACACCCGATATTAGGCCATGAACTTTTGTTACGCATTTTGAGTGAAACTGCATTTGCGCCAAGGTGATTTACTAATCTAAGGCAACTAATTACAATGGAACATTTTGTCAGTTATTTCAAATAGACAGTAAAAGTGATTTATGTGTTTCTTTATCCTTTCAGTATATATAAAAAATAAGATGTGTTTGTGAACAAATGCCGGCAATATGGCCATGGCAGAAAGTAGAAATTTATACCTATATTATTTCATAAGCAAGTGAGTGAGTTGGGTTTTACGTCCGACCAACAGTATTTCAGTTATTTGCAGACGGCACCCGCATGAGACAAGTTATAGTGCTGCCTCACTGGAATACTCCTGCCGCAGGTACATGGCAAGGGCACCCCACCCAATCACATTATCCTGACACCGGGCCGACCAGTCCTAGAACTACACCTTTATTGTCGAGCGTAGACAAGGGAGCTACTAGTACCAACTTTTAACGACTTTTGGTCTGTCGCGGTCGGGGATCGAACCCACGACCTTCCGCACCGCAGGCGGACGCTCTACCACTGAGCCACGCGGCCGGTGTTATTTCATAAGCAACTAACCTATATTATTTCATAAGTAACTAGAACAGACCTGATCAGAAAAGGAGTTGTCTCATATGGTTCTAATCTGTTTGCAAAGGCACAGAAAGGTGTATTTATTTAGGGTTAAGATTGGACGACACCCACTAACATGCATGCCTGCAGTCAGCAGATGAGAACATAATAGTTCCTATCTGATGGGCATATAACAACTTACCAATATTTATTGTTGCTTGTCGACTTATGACTTCTGGTGTTAGAGGTGTTAGTGTCTTCACATCCTGAAACAGACAGAACTTATCAATGTTTCTTTATTTCTTACACGAAAATTCATTGAGTAAAGGGTTAACAGCAATGAACCAGATCTGATTTTTACTAACAAGACACTTTGTTTCTAACCGTAAGATAACTCCTACCTGAGGTGTCTCGTCGGGGTCTACTATGTGTGCAAAGACTCTTAAGGTTGATCAATATAATCTTCTTCAGCCCAGTGTAACATGTATGAGGTCAGTTGTACAGATAGGAATTATCTCTAGACATGTAGAATTCAGGGGCAATTTGAAAAAAAATATTCCGGCGATTAGGTGATTTCACAAAAAAAGCATCTTTAATGTAAACTATCATTGGTTTGGGCTTCACAATCTCAAAACTTTGTCGCTTTGTACAAAACAAACTCATGAAAGAAGTTGAAACTGGCCGACAAGTTACGTTTGTATCCTTTACTGTTATACGAATCTTTTTAGAATGGGGTCAAAATTACTCTCAGAATCTTCGGTCAAAAGTTAATTTACATTTGTTGCATATCGCTATTATTGAAGGCTGGACCGATTCAAGTGCTTAATAAGTATATTAAATGCAAATCTGTTGTTTAAGCATGATAAGTTCATGCTTTTTGCAGACGTAAATAGTCGTGTTTGAAGCTGAAATTGTTACCGGCTCCATCTGAATCGCATCTTAGATGCATGTATCATAGTGCGCGTTCCGATTGGTCAATACTGGAGGTGTGTCCACACATGCGGTTATGGATTTTATGGCATCTCACACAGTAGGAATTGAGTGAGTGAGTGAGTGAGTTGGGTTTTACGTCCTACAACAGTATTTCAGTTATTTGCAGACTGTACCAGCATGAGACAAGTTATAGTGCTGCCTCAGTGGAATGCCCCTGCCGCGGGCACATGGCAAGGGCATCCCACCCAGTCACATTGTCCTGACACCAGGCCGATCAGTCCTAGAACTACCCTTTTAATGTCGAGCGTAGACAGGGGAGCTACTAGTACCAACTTTTAACGACTTTTGGTCTGTCGCGGCCAGGGATCGAACCAACGACCTTCCGTACCGTAGGCAAACGCTCTACCACTGAGCCACGCAGCCCATCAGCAGGAATTGAAAATACATGTCAGGGGTGTAAAAAAATTTCCAAAGCTACTTGCCCTGCAGGACTAGTGACCACTGAAATCCATTCGCCCTTATGCAACTTTCACTCGCCCTTGGTTTTTCATACATATATGTACTCTTTAAAAGCCTGTGTGATCTATATCATATGAAGTTGATTATGAACGAAAATAAAAATTAAAAGCATATACTTTTATTGCCAAAAACAAGCCTGTTTAAACTTCAAATCACTAAGTCATGCAGAATCAGTGCAACCTTGTATCATCTATGATTTATTAAATCAGTGAAATGTTCAGCAAATGGTTGGATTCCAAACTATTTTCGATCAAACAGTCATCAAAATGTGGCATAAACACATCAATTGCTTTCAGGTATGAACATAATAACTGTAATTAACACACCCTCCGCTATTATACTAAACAATTGCCAGTTTGACGAAACCACTTTTTTCATAAAGGCCAGTTTGACGAACCGGTAGTTTGACGAAACCACCATAATCCCTTTAGCCCATTCAAACTCATTGAACCATTTTTCTTGATCTCATACTTTATCATACTGTTTCTGTGGTTCTTTCTTTCTTTTCTCTTTCTATTTCCTTTTTGTCATCACCTCCAACCCATTCCTCCTCACCGGAGAACGAATGAAAGCTTGTTTGTTTGGACATATTGCGGGTAGATCTTACGGTGCTTCCGTTTTTTTGGGCCTCTAATATTTTTACTTGTTTAAATTAGGTACGAAAGCGTCAAAGGTTTAAATCAAGATTTTTTCAAAGTTAAACGGATTATTGTACTGAAAAACATTATACAATTGTTGTGCATATTTTAATTTCTTAAAACGATTGAGTATTTGAACCACCACTCGAAATATTTAACACAAATAAACTTCCTTTGTTGAGCGAAACATTTCTACTTGGGCCGAATATGTCTAGCTAGGTAACAGGTGCGCGTCAATAGGAATGCCTCTAAATTCTTTGTAGATATTATTAAGTGCGAGACAGTGGAAATTGTGTCTTCAATCTGACATTTGCAGAGACTTTTCAGTCGTTTTAATTTGCAATTTAAGGCATTTTACTCAAGGTTATCAATTGGGAAAATGTCAGATAAAAAAATCCACTCGCCCTAAAGGGCACTCGACCGACTCCAAAACCTACTCGCATTGGCCAGTGGAATTTTACACCCCTGCATGTGTCAGCAAGGGATGTTGCTACAGAAATATCCCATGACGGGAAATTTTAAGGCATGTAGCGGAAGTCTTTGACTGAAGGCATGTCGGGTCTGTCATGTGTTAAAACGCTGGGGTTAGCCCCGATAGTGATATGACATATTTGAATATGCTTTCAAAACAATGTGCCTTGGTTTATATTAACATGTATTAGACATGTATGCTATTTGCTTATAGGAGATGGAATTACAAACATTTTTTCATCACAAAGGGTGAATACATGGATGTCGTGGAAATGAATACTTATAAAAATACATTGTTTGGTCCTGAAACATCAAAACTAAGAGAAATATAGTCATAAATATATGAAAAATGAATTGAAATGGAAATAAAGTAGTACAAAAATGCAAAATTTATATTACGAAGTAAAATTGCTGGTACCAAATGGTAAAGGACCTTTGGGATTGCACGAAGTGGCAAAAATATGGCAAGAAATCACATTAATGTACGATGTGGTTATGGTACGAAAAGTGACTAATTGTACAGTACCTATAGCCATACTTTATATTTCTAATGAGGTAACTAAATATTGAAGCTTGTAGATGTTTACTAAAACGGTGGACTTCATGTTTAAAGTTTTTACTCCTCCACGCTTCCATATGTTACCCCTCCCACTTAAACGTCTTTTATCGCGGTCAGCTGTTCATTACCGGTAAGCTTTTGATCTATAAAAGTACGGATCTAAAGAAAAGGAAACACCGAACAGAAAATGAATACCACTATAAGAGTACTAAATACACTTACGAGATTTGATAAGTCTTGTTTAGAAAGATGTGGTTGCAGATTTTTCTGCGTTTGTTCCGTTTCTGCCGTCATCTTTTCTGATGCAAGTTTTCCCACAATTCACTCTCCACATGAATGGAACCCAACGTGCTGGAATTATCAAAAAGGCAATAATGTACCGGAGTTGCGTAAATATTGTCGGGGGTTACATCATTCCACGCATTTCCACGCATTTAAACCGGTTAACTTCCCCAGCAATGAGATTTTTAATATAGAGATTAAAAGGTAAACAAACTCAAAACGACAGTAACAATAATTAAAATCTCCAACTACATTCTACTTCATATATAAATTCACTCTCTGGGCAATGTAAACTTTAATATAATGTGTGAAATACAATCACTATATAATTGCTTTCTAGGCGAATTCACCATTTGGGTTACTATATATCTAATTGTAGGCGAGTTGGTCATTAGGCGAATTCACCAGCACCCACTTTAGAAAGTGACTGTCTAAAGTTATAGCCCAAACAGGAATAACACTTCATTTATAATATTGTCCTATTTTATTGACCTGTCAAAATGTGAATATTCCTACGTCACTGAAAGGATATATTTAGCTTGGGTAAACCTGTGTTTCAAACGTTTTTCACGAGATTCACAATAAATGTACAAGTACTCGAATGAGCCAAGTAGGAAAGCTTTTATCAGCGGAAACAATCGATATCAATCGAAGCTATATATGGCGTGTTCAGCAAGCGTATAATTATTTAAATTTTGACAGGTTAATAAAACAGGACAATACTAATCTATAATGCAAAACAATACAGAACAAACAAGCAAATGTACAATCAGAGTGAAAGGCAGACACTCTTATAGGAAGAAACAAACATATATACAGAAGGTCAAATGTCATCTATCTACCTAACTATATCTATCTGTCTGTCTGTCTGTCTGTCTGTCTGTCTGTCTGTCTGTCTGTCTGTCTGTCTGTCTGTCTGTCTGTCTGTCTGTCTGTCTGTCTGTCTGTCTGTCTGTCTGTCTGTCTGTCTGTCTGTCTGTCTGTCTGTCTGTCTGTCTGTCTGTCTGTCTGTCTGTCTGTCTGTCTGTCTGTCTGTCTGTCTGTCTGTCTGTCTGTCTGTCTGTCTGTCTGTCTGTCTGTCTGTCTGTCTGTCTGTCTGTCTGTCTGTCTGTCTGTCTGTCTGTCTGTCTGTCTGTCTGTCTGTCTGTCTGTCTGTCTGTCTGTCTGTCTGTCTGTCTGTCTGTCTGTCTGTCTGTCTGTCTGTCTGTCTGTCTGTCTGTCTGTCTGTCTGTCTGTCTGTCTGTCTGTCTGTCTGTCTGTCTGTCTGTCTGTCTCTGTCTCTCTCTGTCTCTCTGTCTCTCTGTCTCTGTCTCTGTCTCTGTCTCTCTGTCTCTGTCTCTGTCTCTCTCTCTCTCTCTCTATCTATCTGTCTATCTATCTATATGTCTATCTGTTTCTCTCTATATCTATCTATCTATCTATATATCTATCTATCTATATATCTATCTATCTATCTATCTATCTATCTATCTATCTATCTATCTATCTATCTATCTATCTATCTATCTATCTATCTATCTATCTATCTATCTATCTATCTATCTATCTATCTATCTATCTATCTATCTATCCATGATATATTTTCATCACCAACAGCATAAAAAATAACAGCATCAATAACAACAATATCAACAACTTAATGTTTGAACATCATTAATATCATTGTCATCATCAGTCACAGCAGCATCACCAATTGATAGATGCTAACATTTTTCGGGACACCAGTCAGTCCTTTTCGGCATTTATTTACACTGGGGGCTATTAAACAATCAACAAGAAGAGTTTCTGAAAGTATCACATTTTGTTGATATTGATCGTTTAAAACCAACAGTTTTTACGTGATGAAAAGGAATTCTGATGAAATATTTCACACACAGAGATATACATTAATTAGTTTGCTCTTCTGAAGGCTCATGACACATACCCAATCTATATAGAAACGTCTGTTCCATGGAACCGTCATGTTTATATTTATCCCATATCCAGAACTGAAAACATGTGACCATTATCTATTTCCCTGTACCATAAACCTGAGAAGTGAGGCATGAAGAATAATGATACAGACAACATGGATCGCTTTCGTACTTGGTGCTTGGTCAAGTCTGTACCTGATTGATGCCTTCTTAAAGGTAGGGATACATGGTGCTTTACAACCATGTCTTGTTTTAACCCTTTGCCTGTTCTATGTATATTTCAATACCTACTGAATATACATTGACCAAATAGTTATAATGGAAATTGGAAAATTGTAGCCATTTTAGAAAGTAAAGAAACAGATTCTTCAAATTCCATTAGCAAACAGAGTAGACCCTGATCAGATGGCTCCTATAGGATCCGTCTGATCTGGGTCTACTCAGTTTGCAAATGCGTGAAAACATTCAATGGTATATAAATGGCAAATGTGATATGATTGAACGGAATACATGTATATCTGATATTTTTTATTTCATGAGCAATTGGAGCAGACCAAGATCAGACTGATCCTACAGGAGTGCTGAACCTGGATCTATTCTGCATCATATATAGCAACATATATAGCAAGATCTAGAACTATTGTCTAAAAAAGATAAAATATTTTGCATCAGTTAAAATCTTATGCACGGAACTAACTGTGTGTGCGTGTATATTTTCAAGTCGTAATGAATTATTTGGGTATTCATGCAGTTACCAACTCCTTCACCAAAATAGGTCTGAACTTCATTAAACTATTATTCGTTAACAAGTTTGTAAGTAATTCCATTTGTGTTTATGACATTTGCATTCAAATGCCTTATATCAACTCTCGCCAATTGCCAGCTGTTCCTTGGTCGTTTTGGTCCAAATGGTGGCAGAAGGTAGAAAGGGATTGGGTCCGAAACGACCTGGGACCCTTCCAACTTGTTTCTGCCAAAAATCATTGCTGATTGTTTGAGGCAGGCACTTGTCTGGAGACAGGAACAGAAACAGGGCCTACTCCGTTTGCACAGGCATAGAAAGGCATATTCTAACGCAATCTGTCAATTTTCTGCAATCTGATTGGCTCATGTGACCAAATTTGCGGCATATAAAAAGTGTTTTATATGTCGCAAATTCAACCAATCGAAAACGGCCGAATAACACCATGTGCATGTAAATATATTAATGCGCTTTGTTTATCTAACACTTAGATCTACTGATAAATTCGTATGCATACACTGACATATATTCAAGATCAGTCCGGTATTTTGAAAGTTGTTAATTTCCATTCTTTGTCACGACTTGACCGGTCTTTTATATGTCATGTGGAGAATTATTGAGATACTCAAAGCGTTGTTATTCAGATTCAACCTTATTTATCATTCTATTCAAACATAGCGTCGCCATTAAAATAATTTGCGACCGTTAAAAACCTCATATACCGTCGCAAATTTCAAATTACAGTAGGATTAACCCTATATTTATGCAGTAAAGTTAATCTTATGTCCTGGTAAAAGGCTATCATCCTCTGATACTGCAAATGTATGCCCTAGTCTCATCAATGAGTTGTTAACCCTTTCCCAGTTCTACGTTTATTCCAAAGGTGCCCGACGCATGATTGGACTCATCCATGGAAACCCCCCCCCCCCCCCCCCCCCCCCAAAAAAAAAAAAAAAAAAAAAATTGTGATCGAAGTATGTTCAACTGGCCTAAAACTATCTATTTGAACCTTAAACCACTCCGAAAAACGAGAAAAACACGACCCGGAAAAAATTTCCTATCGGGTCTATATATGTATTGATCAATACATATATAGACCCGATAGGAATTTTTTTCCGGGTCGTGTTTTTCTTGTTTTTCGGAGTGGTTTAAGGTTCAAATAGATAGTTTTAGGCTAGTTTAACATACTTCGATCACAATTTCTTTTATTATTATTATTTATTTATTTTATTTTTTTTTGGGGGGGGGGGGGGGGGGGGGGGTTTCCATGGGTGAGTCCAAGCATGCGTCGAGCACCTTTGGTTTATTCCAAAGTTCAATATCTACTGAATATACATCGACAAAATAGTTATTATGAAATATGGAAATTGTAACATTGTAGCAATTTTAGAAAGTCAAGAAACAGATCTATCAAATTCCAATAGCAAACAGAGCAGACCCTGATCAGATTGAGCCATCTGATCTGGTCTATTTTTACTCTGTTTGCAAATGCGTGACAGAAAGGGTTAAGACAGCATGCTAATTTTGTGAAGGTTGTCGCTAGTGGGGATATCGCCAAAACCGAAAGTAGTTCAATATCGCTATTTAGAGTACACATGTGTGGACTAAGTATGTTCTTGCAGTTTGAAGTGTAACACCATATTTTGACTATGTGAATATGTCCTGGTACATCTTTTCCTGTACAATTGTATATACAGTGAACCCTCGTTATACCGGCATTCGTTAAATGGCACCCTCGTTATACCAGCAATATGCATTGAAACAAAACTACCTTTAACTCTTTGAAACAGCCACTGAATAAATAGGTGCAATGCCAATAGCACAGGTGATTGCTTAATGCAGAACACAAGAAGTGCAAAAAGCTCCCTAAGGAGCTGTTTGCACTTCTTGTGTTCTGCATTAAGCGATCGTCTGTTGGTACTAGTTTAAAACTGGCCAAATGGTTCCTTTCATATTTAAACTCGTTATAACGGCAACCTCGTTATACCAGCACAATGTTTGGAAACAAACACCTCGGTTGTAACGAGGGTTCACTGTATATATCAAATTTGTTACAGCTCGGGGTTATGCACCTGCACATTTCCAGCACTTTTTTCAGACTGATCTGCCTTTTATTTCTGGGTTCAGGTTTATTTACTGTACTAAAATAATTCTGGAATATATTAAGTTGTAATGCTTATTTGTTTTATAGACACAGAATTGGTCGGCAAGATGGTACACCAAGTGGTTGGAGAGGACAGGGTTGGCTGTGTCAATATGCCAGTTCCGCTGGTATTCCACTGCTATGAACAGAACATTTGTTAGACTTGCACAATGGAGACCAAACTTCCTGCGAACATGGTTTACTTGTGGCGTGTTCTTCGGTCTTGTAGCAATGCTGATGTCCGTCTTTCTTCTGACTCTGATGGTGTACAACACTTTGACAAAGAACACTGTGGAAAACCAAGTTCTCACACCTGTGGTAAATGTCTGGGAGTGCATTTTTTCCATAATTATATGACTTTATTAAACCTTTAGTCCATAGATATGCCTTTTAATACCTTTCAAAGTCTTTGCAAACAGAGTAGATGTTGGTCCGAACTTGAGAAGGCTCCTGATAGAGCCATCTGATCAGGTTCTTCTCTGTTTGCTCATGGAATAATATAAATCTGATACTGTATTTCCTGTCATGGCAAAAATTCTGTGTAGTTATTAATATATGCCATTTTAGAAATTCATCTAGAATTAATATTTGCGATGTCATTATTTCTTACATGAATATTTATGAAGTAAAGGGTTAAGGGATGTTAAGATCTTTTTTTGAGTAAAGAATCCATTAACTCAGAGCAATTGGTTATTTATCAGGATATTACGGCTTTATTGCAAAGCCTTCGTCAACACACTGAGATGTGGTCAGAGGGTGTCACATGACTTTGAGTCATCATGTGACACTAGGAGAGCACTTCTCAAACTCTGTAAAGCCACAGAGCATCACATTCACCCTCAAAATACCAAGGTCTTGATGTCAGAGGACATGCACTGTAAAAGAGGACATATTCATAAAATAGTGGCGACCATCACTCAATCGGGACGAGGGATTGGAACTTCCAGCAGTGTATGACCCTCTCCTAGTGTCATGTGATGACTCAGAGTCATGTGACATCTACTGACCACATCTCAATGTGTTGACAAAGACTTTGCGATAAAGCCGAAGTACCCAGATCTTGTAATTAACCCCTTACTCCATAAATACACTTTTCTACGTCTTTGCAAACAGAGTGGACCCAGATCAGACGTCTCCTATAACAGCCATCTGATTAGGGTCTGCTCTGTTTGCTTGTGGTATAATATAAATCTAATTCAACAATTCCTGTATGGGCCAAAACGTCTTGTGTATAAATATATATATGCCATTACAAAAAATAGTCCAATCATAATTTCTTACATTAATATTCATGGAGTAAAGTGTTATGATTTGATCCAAGACTAACTCTGGTTGCAGATGACATTTTCCATGTTGGCAAGTATAACACTTTCAAAAGAATTGTGATCTATGTGAACATTTGAAAACAGTCTAGACCCAGATGTATAATAGAGAAATCCTGATAGATTGGACTTATCTTTCTGTCATCATATCACAGAGCATAAACATTTAACCCTTTACATATTTGTGTAAGAAATAATTAATGAGATCATAAATATTCATTAGATTAATTATTACAATAGTACATGGACACAGAAACTCTTGGCCATGGCAGAAACTGTAGAATTGTATCTACACAGTATATCATATCATAAATGATAAGCAAACAGATCAGAGCCTTACCAGACGGCGCCTATAGGAGCTGTCTGATCTTGGTCTTCTGTGTTTGCAAAGGTGTAGAAATGTGTATTTATGGAGTAAAGGGTTAAATGATAAAGATTGGCAATTTTGTTCTAGTATAGAAGGTTGCATTAGACATAATTTAATTGAATACTCTCTATAACGACCACTAAATTACATAAAGTATTTTGTGTTAAAGGCAGGTGGATGCTTAAAGCAAGGTGAAAGTAAAACAGAACGCTCCTATAGGAGCGTTCTGTTTTACTTTCACCTTGCTTTAAGCAACCACCTGCCCAAAATACCAACTAATTAACACAATTTAGTGGTCGTTATAGAGAGGTTTTACTGTACTAGATTGTAATTAGCATGCTTTGATTTACATGTGGTTGTTTTTTTAGATGCCGGGTGTGAATCTGCCAGCAAGCCAAGTGTCTTACTACCTCCTTACCCTTCTGGTCTGTGGGATTTTACATGAAGTAGGACATGCCATTGCTGCAGTAAGGTAAGAAGTTTAGATTATCTCTGGTTTCAGCTCACTTGTGAAAGTGCTTAGGGCATTATTTTGTGAGCGTTCAGCTTTTTGTGTGCTGTTCGACATATGTTTCTAAACATCTTTTAACCCTTTCCCTCATATAAACACATTTTCATGCATTTGCACACAGAGAAAACCCAGGTCAGACAGGTCGTGTAGGAGCCGCCTGATCAGGCTTATATGTTTGCTTATGATATGATATACATTTCATTCTACAGTTTTTGTCAAACCAAATATTTTGCGTGAAAAGTTTATTCTAAATTATATTTAAAAAAATTCAGCATATAAATATTCATAATGTCTGTATTTCTTACATGAATAGTGAACAGGAAAAGAGTTACATTATATTCAACTTAACCCTTTCCCTCATATAAATGTATTTTCACGCATTTGCACAGAGTAGAGCCAGATCAGACGACTCCTAGAGGAGCCGTCTGATCAGGATCTGCTCTGTTTGCTAATGGACTTTGATAGATCTGTTTCTTTGCTTTCTAAAATGTCTACATTGTTCCATCTTCCATATTTCAACTATTTTGCCCATGAATATTCAGTAGGTATTGGAATTTGAAATAAACATAGAACAGGGAAAGGGTTAAGTTATATTCAACTTCAAGTACTTGATAGAAATGTAAATCATGAAAGTGTACATAGACGGCTAGACGCATGTATGGCGGATAAGTGTTAGCAACTGCACTTGTGGCTGCTGCGGTTGAAGTTAACCCTATACCTGATAGAGAAACATATTCATGTTTTTGCAAAGTAGACCTAGATCTTGTTGAATTTTATAGATTTGATCCTGAAGTTTCTGCTGTGGCCAAATATTCCCGTGTTCATACCGGCACACCTTTATAAAAACCCAGCAATTTAAAGATTTTTAATGTCATTATGCCAAAGGTTCCTACGCTACAACTTATCTGACTTTCTACACTTTACAGACAGTATACAGGTACTGCTATCTTGATGGATGTCAAACATCAGATACCATGTCATGCCTGATCTGTGTCTTCACTGTTTGCAATTCACATGTACAATGGAACCTTTCTATGGTGATAAATAATCATTTAGGTCTATATATAGGAGTAGGAGTTTGCTTAACCCATTCCCTCATATTGATGACTTTTGACGACTCCTGTAAAAGTCACTTTGTGAAACCATTGTGATAAATAGAACATTTGCTCCTATAAGAGCAAATGCTTTATTTATCACAATGTTTTCAAACTGCAAAATTTTAAAAGTTTCCTTTTTATTAGTAGATTTATTCGTAGAGGTTGTATCTAAAAATAGCCTATGAGGTAAAGGGCTAATGCAGAACAAAAGTAATGAAGCTAGCTCCTAGTGGAGCTTTCTGCATAAATTCTGTCCTACATTAAGCTACGATCTGTCTTAAAAGATCAGATTACTTTTATTTTGGATGGGTCTCTGTAGACGAATTGTGCTCTACACATTTTCTCACTAAATGACTCATTTATAGATATACATATATGTCAGAGAGCTGCAGATAATTGCGCTAAAATACTAAAACATATATACTAAAATCGTCATTTCTCCACCAAACCCTATACTGTGACGGTGTGACCACTTTTTAGAATTGTCTCCAGGAGACAATTCTAAAGAGTGGTCACAGTATAGGGTTTGGTGGAGAAATAAAGGAGCTATTCTTGAAAATGTTAAGAATTACGCATCTTATCTGGAACTCTGATGTCGTTATACAGAGGTATGTTGAGAACGTTAAGTTTGACATGAGTTATTGTCAAACAGTCAAAGGGAACAACTAAGCCTTTCCACGCTGAATTTTCCAAATTTCTAAAAGGTCAAGCTCTCAGGGATATTTTTCAAGAATAGAGTAACATAACAAACAGCGCAGCCCCTAATGAGAGGGCTCCTGTGAGAGCCTTCTTATCTGGGTCTTCTCTACATTGTTTGCAAAGGACTTTACAAAGCAGCAGATAAAGGTGCGTACCCAAATAATAATATCGTAATTTCTCCTCCAATACCTATACTGTGACCACTCTTCAGAATCGTCTCTTCGAGATGATTCTGAAGAGTGGTCACAGTATAGGGTTTGGTGGAGAAATAAAGAAGTTATTGTTCAAAATGTATAAATTTACGCATCGTATCTGGATCTCTGCATTAGTGACTCATATTCTACACTAAAAGGGTTAATAGTATAGAAATTTTTTACATTGATATGAAAGCTGATATTGACATCTTTTCATACAGGGAGCAAGTGCGGGTGAATGGTTTTGGCTTATTTCTTCTCTTGATCTACCCTGGGGCATACGTAGACCTATCCACGGACCACCTTCAGGTCATTTCACCTCTCAGACAGCTGAGGATCTACTGTGCAGGAGTGTGGCACAACTTTGTCATAGTAATCGTCGCCATAGCAGTATTGTTTACGTTTCCATGGGTACTGATTCCCTTCTACACCACAGAGACTGGAGTGGTGATAACGCATGTCACAGAGGTTCGTTCTTTGAAGGAGTGCATTTATGCTGTGTCCTTTTGAAACCTGTTCGTTTCCATCATAAGGTCCAGATGTTAGTTGGTAAAAGATTTTAATGGCTTACCCAGTTTTACAAAGAAAATTTTGTTAGCATCTTGGCTTAATTGTATAACTTGACAGTTTTTTTTTTTCAAGATAAAAGTCAAAATGCATGTTGAGTAAAACTTTTTTTTAAACTTTTCCTTCATATAACTGTAGAATGGAATTTTATCAAAGTTTATACAAGTGTTTCGTAGATGATCCTCTACATCAGCCTTAACCCATTCCCTCATATTGACGACTTTTGACGACTCTGTAAAGTCACTTTGTGAAACCATTGTGAACGCCTTTCGATGCCTCTTTTAATATCACTTTATGAAACCATTGTGATAAACAGAGCATTTGTGGTTTCAAAACTACACAAATCTAAAAAAGATCCTTTTCTCTAGTAAATGCTCCTTTTTGGTAGATTTATTCAAAGAGACTGGATCTAAAAATAGCCTATGAGGGAATGGGTTAAGAACTTAAAACATGTTCTACTGTACTCCAAAATACTCCTCCTTTCTACTGATCATATTGTTGTATTTTTCAGAACACAGCTGTTTCTGGTCCCCGAGGTCTGGCTGTAGGGGATCCAGTAACAAGTATTGGAGGCTGTAGTGTAACCAACATCAAGGAGTGGAACCAGTGTATAGCACAGAGCATGAAGGAGCAATCCTACGGCAACTGCCTCCCTGTCTCCATGATCAAAGAGCTGGATACTTCCGGTAAAAAAAGAATAGGTAAAGAATTTGTTGTATTAACATATTTTCAGTTTTTGACCAAAATTAACTATCTTCCAGTCCATCGTTTGGTGAGTCTGTGTGGGATGGTGGATCTATCAACATTAACCCTTTCATTCATATAAATGCCTTTTCACGCCTTTGCAAACAGAGTAGGTCCAGATACAATGGCTCCTATAGGAGCTGTCTAATCAGGGTCTCCTCTGTTTGCTTAATAAATAATATAGATATGATTCTACAGTTTCGTTCTAGGCCAAAACTTTAAAAAATAAAATATAAAAAATCATCTAATTAATATTCATGATGTCATTATTTCTAACATGCATAGTCAACAGGGCAATGGTTTTTCAACTCTTTATTTCATTCATGTTAGAAATAATGGCACCATGAATATTAATTAGATGAATGTTTATAATGGCATATAAACACAGGATGTGTTTGCCATAGCAGACACTGTGAAATCAGGGTCCATGCTTATAAAGCTTTTTAGTTGAGGCTGAGTTTGTTCTCAAGCTTTTGATTGGTCAGATTTGAGCCAATGGCTCAAATCTGACCAACCAAAAACTTGAGAACAAACTCGGACTCAACTACAAAGTTTTATAAGCATGGATACGTATCTATATGATATCATAAGCAAGCAGTGCTGACTCTGATCAGACTGTTCCTTCAGGAGCTGTCTGATCTTGGTCTACTCTGTTTGCAAAGGCATTAAAAGGAGTATCTATTTAGTAAAATGTTACATGAAATTAAGCACCTTGGGTATAGTTGTGATATCAGTCTGTCCAATCATGTAAAAGTGTACGTAAATAATGTATATTTGGAAATAATCATTTGCAAAAAATGTCTAAAAACATTTGAGCATATACATGGAATGATGTAGGTTACTGTAAGGATAAAAATAATTGAATTTCAGATTGTAGATTTTTAAACTAAATTTTCTAAACTGAATCAAGTTTTCCCACAACCTAACATACAGATCTCTAGTATGAAAGTGTTTTGACTAAGTAGAATAAGTATAAAGTTCTTGTCTTACACCCTAATTTACAACATGGGACTGGTTGAATCATTTGAGAGTTATGGTCTCTGACTTAATGAAAATTAAAGCATTTCTAAAAAGCAAGTTTGGACAGATGTAATGTAATGTAGAGGGTATCCATGTCATATAGACACAATTCTAGTTTGTTGTTGTTTTTTCAGACACAAAGGCCATGTACATAGACTGTTGTAACGAGACCAGCAGCACTCACCTATGCTTTATGTACCACACCAAGAATACCCCAAATAATGTAAGTACCCATAACTACCTCAGCCTTAACCCTTTCCCTGGTCTATGTTTATTCCGACTTTCAATACCTACTGAATATTCATGGACATAATAGTTATAACGAAATATGGAAGGTGTAACATTGTAGCCACTTTAAAAAGTAAAGAAACAGATCTTTCAAATTCCATTAGCAAACGGAGCAAACCCTGATCAGACGGCTCCTCTAGGAGCCGTCTGATCTGGATCTACTCTGTTTGCAAATGCGTGAAAATGTGTTTAAAGGAAGGAAAGGGTTAAAGTTCAATATATTCAATATTCATGTAAGAAATTATGACATTGTGAATATTTATTAGCTGGACTTTTATAATGTAAACTAGTTAAGGAATTATTTTTTAACTTTGACAAAACCTATAGTCTATAGAATCAGATCTATATCATGTCAAAAGCAAGCAGAGCAGACCCTGATCAGACAGCTCCTAGTCCTATAGGAGCCATCTGATCTGGGTCTAATCTGTTTGCAAATGCTTGTAAACATGTTTATATGAAGGAAAAGGTTAACCCATAAATTCTTGAATTTCTCCTCCAAACTCATAAATTATTGATAGGTTGTTATGCCCCTATAAGGTGGGAGGCATATAGCCTGGCTCTTGTCTGTCTGTCTGTCCGTACATAAGGATGTAGGAACGTCCTGCAAATTTTGTCTGTCTGTCTGTCCGTACATAATGATGTAGGAACGTCCTGCAAATCTTGTCTGTCTGTTTGTCCGTACATAATGATGTAGGAACGTCCTGCAAATCTTGTCTGTCTGTTTGTCCGTACATAAGGATGTAGGAACGTCCTGCAAATCTTGCATGTCCAACTCTTCATACACCTATGGGAGGAAGATTTATTTCAAACATTCACACATAAACAATCTTGATATGTAGATGTTCATAAAGAAGAGAATTTTTTATCCAACCATTTTTACCATAGTTATGGGACTTTGAAATTTTATTCACTATATTACATATAGTTCAACTTCTATATCTCGAACTTCAAGGGACCATACAAGTTAGTTCGAGATAACAGACGTTTGTGTCGTCCGATTTATAATCTGAGTAATATCTCGGGTTCACAGCTTAATGCAGGTCTAAAGTAATGCTGAAAGCTGCAGTATACTTTAGACCTGCATTAAGCTGTCACATGTGTTTTTAGATATGTGTAGAACAATTCTGTATTGTATATTTTGGGTGGACCGATCCTTTAGTTCGAGTTATCCAGAAGTTAGAGTTATCCAAGTTGGAGATAGCGAAGTTCAATTGTATAGTGAAAAAATATGTGTCCAACTGCTCATACACCAACAGTGGGATTTACTACAAACTTTCACAGATGAAGAACATTGATGTGAAGAAGTATGCAAAGAAGAGAATTTTTGCTCTGACTATTTTTACCAGTTATTGGACTTCTTCATTATATGACATATAGTCCTATGGACACAATTTTCTAATTTTGGTGTGAACTTTAATTGCAGTTAAATTAACCCTTTCTTTCTCAAGCGCGCTTCTATATGTTCGTTGGATCTATTACTATAGCGGACAATTTTAACGAGAAAATCGGTACTACGACACCGTGTAAGCGGAAGTGAATGTCTGTGTAAACAAACGTTTCAAAAACGAAACAAAAAATCGCATTTTTGAGGGGTTTTTTGAATGCAAATAATGACCCAAAGGGTGCGATTTTCTGCCGAGGAAGCTCGGCAAACCATTTCATCAATGCCCAATGGTTCTGATAGCGATTATACTGATTTTTTCGGCGTAAAAGGTGACTTAGAAGACGGGTCTGTTTCGGTACCATCCTTTAGTGATTCGAACAGCTCTGAAACAGATCACACTGTATTTTCAAACCCCCCCCCTCTTCTGCCTCAGGGGTAGGGGTTGCGAGTGGGCTTGGTCCTGGTTGTAGTAGAACAGTATGAGATCGCCGTAGAAGACGATTACTCAGCAGAAATTATCAAATCAGATCCAGAACCCAGTAAATGCATTTCAGACCCCCTCAGACCCAAAATCCTGACTATCAATGTGGTGATTTAGGTCACTGGACAGTTGTAAACAACCCCGTCCTTGGTGGCAACCATGAAAAAAACAGTTCCATTAGGGTCTATATATCCATTTTTATTTTCAAAACAAAGCCCCCAAACTACAAATAACTTTGACATTTGTCATAAAATAAACCTAAACAACATAGTAAAGCTTATTCAGACTGAAATTTGAAAAAAAAATCTGTTTGAAACAGTTTTATAAGAGGAAAAACAGCAAAATGTCATTTTTTTCAGTCGCTGGAGCTCATTTGCATATTATGAATATTAATTATATGCAGATTTTTTGTAATTTGCATATGCCAGTACAAAAGAAAAAATCATAACCTTTCCAATGGTATATAGTTTTATGGGTCTTAGACAAATAACAAACACAGTATTAGTGATTACATACATCAGTATCCTTTAATAAATAATAGTATGCAAATTTCCAAAATAATGCTGAGAACGAAAGGGTTAAGCAAGAAATATAAATGCCTGACATGTGTATATTATGTGCACAGCACTACGCTTGTCTGCCGGCCCGCACAACCACTGACCGGCCAGTGTGCAAGTTCCAAAGTGATTGCTACTCCCCTAACATGGAGATGTCCTGTGTGTATCCATCAGTTGACAACCAAACAAAACTCTTGCGTGTTATACACGGACACAAACCACCACTTCTCTTCCTTGGACATCCTCTAGATCTGCATTATTCAGGTGAGTTATTTCCCTTTATTACTTTTACATTCTTAACAAGCTTAACTTTTTCGCTGCCAATGTCACATCTCTGATTACCTATGCAAACAGTTTGGATCCAGATGAGATGTCGAGAAACTCAGGATCTCATGAGGATCCAAACTGTTCGTTACTGTGACTTTTCTGAAACAAGAATGAAAAAAAGATAAGAAAATAAAAATTGTAGCAGATGACAGTTTTGCAGATGACAAAAATTGACAATGAAAGAGTTTCCTAATTCTAGCAAAATTTATGATATGGAAAATATTATAAACTATATTCTAACACACCTCGCGCACACATCTACATAAACAAAGAAGGGACGTATCTATGTTTGAATTCTCAATAAAACACCGCACGCGCTGTAACAGCTTAACGTGACGTAATATGGCTTCGAAAATTCGTACGACAAGAAACGTAGTGCCGTTGTGGCGGTGCAAATTATAGTTAAATTGAAGTGTTAGAATCGAAATAATAAATTTATACCAGTGTTTTATCGTGCAATCGAACACGGGTAGTCGTTGAGATGCTTATAATTAAATCCCTCGGCCTATCGGCCTCGTGATTTAATTAATACGCATCTTAACTCCTACCAGTGTTCGATTGCACGATAAAACACTGGTATGAATTTATTATTTCTTAAACGTAGACATTTATAAGCGTGCTTAACTCTTTACTCCATAATTACACCTTTTTATGCCTTTGCAAACAGAGTAGACCCAGATCAGACGGCTCCTATAGGAGCCCTCTGATCAGGGTCTGCTCTGTTTGCTTATGAAATAAGATCTGATTCTACAGTTTCTACCATAGCCAAAATTTCTTGTGCTCATGCGCGATTTTAATACATAATCATGATGTCATTATTTCTTACATAAATATTCATGGAGTAAAGGGTTAACCTTAAGCATGTTTAACCTTTGACCAGCATTTTCAAACTTCAAGCTATAATCAGTTTTTGTACTGTAATGCATTCAGGGTGTTAGACAGTTTGGATCATGACAGACAAGACACCGAGATACACAGTGTCTCTTCTGGATCTCCAACTGCTTGATAATCACTCATCGGGCAGGAGCATATTACAGGTTAAAAAAGTTGAAAAATATTAAGTAATAATGAAATCATGAACCTTAATTAGATGATTGTTATATTAATGGCACATGAACACAAAAAAATGTGTCCATGGCAGAAACTGTAGAATCAGTTCTGTATTAATTGATATGCAAACACAGCAGACAAGTATTAGTTGGCTTCTACAGGAGTCGTCTTGTAGGAGCAATCTGATGGGGGCCACGTCTGTAAAAGCATAAAATGTTTCTTTTAGAAGTTGTCTGATCAGGGTCTGCTCTGTTTGCTTATGTATGACACTTCTCTGTGATTTGCCATGGCATTAAATTCCCATGTTTTATATTTTTAATACAAGAATTTAATTGCATGATAATTGATTCATTATGTAACATATATACAGCCTTCAATTAGATATCTTTTGGTCGGTTGTCTGTCTAACCCTTTCCTTCACTGTAAAACTTTTTAATGCCTGTGCAAACAGAGCAGATGCAGATCAGACAGTTCCTGTAGGAGCTGTCAAATCATGGTCTGCTCTGTTTGCTTATTGAATTACTTACCCTACAGTTTTTATACGCCCGTTTGAAAAAACAGGACGTATTATGGAATGGCGCTGTCTGTGTGTCTGTCCGTCTGTAACATCTCTAACTCAAGTTCCGCTTGGTGGATCCTTCTCAAATTTTAACACAATGTTTATCTAGACATCCTTCAGTAGCCTGCCAAGTCCGGGTTTGTTTATCCAAGGTCAAGGTCACACAATTGGACTTAGAATTTGCGTTTTAATAGCAAAAATGTTAACCGGTTTGTCTGTCTGTAACATCTCTAACTCAAGTTCCGCTTGGTGGATCCTTCCCAAATTTAAACACAATGTTTATCTAGACATGCTACAGTAGCCTGCCAAGTCCCGGCTCGTTTATCCAAGGTCAAGGTCGCTTAATTGGACTTAGCATTTGCGTTTAGCAAAAATGTTAACCTCAATTTATGTGGAACAAGTCCACTTATTTACATAACACTTTGTAATAAAGCTCTGAAACTTGAACACTTGTTCACCATCACAACCTTCACCTGTAGGCAAGAGAAAATAACTCTGTCAAGCATTTTGACCGAATTATACCCCTTTTTAACTTAGAATTTTTGGTTAAGGCTTTGTTAAAGTCCATTTATTTACATAACCCTTTGAGATAAAGCTTTTAAACTTAGAGCACATGTTCACCATCACAATCTTCACCTGTAGACAAGAGTACATAACTCTGTCAAGCATTTTGACAGAATTATTCCCCTTTTTAACTTAGAATTTTTATACGCCCACCTAATAAAGGTGGTCGTATATTGTCGTGGCCCTGTCCGTCCGTCCGTTCGTTCGTTCGTTCGTTCGTTCGTTCATTCGTCCGTCAACATTTTGTTTGTCCGCTGTTTTCTGGGAAAACTGTTTGACAGATATTAATGAAACTTCACACAAATGTTAAATGCATCAAGATCTGAAGCTGAGTTGATTCTGAGGTTCATTTGATTTTTCATTTCAGAGTTATGGCCCTTGTCCTTAAAAAATATGCAAATAGTTTGTCCGCTGTTTTCTGGGAAAACTATTTGAGAGATATTAATGAAACTTCACACAAATGTTTAATGCATGAAGATCTGAAGCTGAGTCGATTCTGAGGTTCATTTGATTTGTCGTTTTGGAGTTATGGCCCTTTTACTTAAAAAAATAATGCAAATACATGCAAATAATTTGTCCGCTGTTTTCTGGGAAAACTATTTGAGAGATATTAATGAAACTTAACACAAATGTTTAATGCATCAAGATCTGAAGCTGAGTTGATTCTGAGGTTCATTTGATTTGTCGTTTCGGAGTTATGGCCCTTTTACTAAAAAAATAATGCAAATACATGCAAATAGTTTTTCCGCTGTTTTCTGGGAAAACTATTTGAGAGATATAAATGAAACTTCACACAAATGTTTAATGCATCAAGGTCTGAAGCTGAGTCGATTCTGAGGTTCATTTGATTTGTCGTTTCGGAGTTATGGCCCTTGTCCTTAAAAAATATGCAAATAGTTTTTCCGCTGTTTTCTGGGAAAACTATTTGAGAGATATTAATGAAACTTCACACAAATGTTAAATGCATCAAGGTCTGAAGTTGAGTCGATTCTGAGGTTCATTTGATTTGTCGTTTCGGAGTTATGGCCCTTTTACTTAAAAAATAATGCAAATACATGCAAATAGTTTGTCCACTGTTTTCTGGCAAAACTATTTGAGAGATATTAAATGCATCAAGGTCTGAAGTTGAGTTGATTCTGAGGTTCATTTGATTTTTCATTTCAGAGTTATGGCCCTTGTCCTTAAAAAATATGCAGATAGTTTGTCCGCTGTTTTCTGGGAAAACTATTTGAGAGATATTAATGAAACTTCACACAAATATTTAATGCATCAAGATCTGAAACTGAATTGATTCTGAGGATCATTTGATTTTTCGTTTCACAGTTATGGCCCTTGTCCTTAAAAAATAATGCAAATAGTTTGTCCGCCGTTTTCTGGAAAAACTATTTGAGAGATATTAATGAAACTTCATACAAATGTTAAATGCATCAAGATCTGATGCTGAGTCGATTTTGAGGTTTATTTGATTTTTCGTTTCAGAGTTATTGCCCTTTTACTTAAAAAATGCAAATATATGCAAATAGTTTTTCCGCTGTTTTCTGGCAAAACTGTTTGACAGATATTAATGAAACTTCATACACATGTTTAATGCATCAAGACCTGAAGCTAAGTCGATTCTGAGGGTCATTTGATTTGTTGTTTTGGAGTTATGGCCCTTGCACTTAAAAAAATAATGCAAATCTATGCAAATATGAGGATGGCCATAAGGCATGTTGAATCAGAGAAAGTTTGCAAGTGGGCGTATTATGTACCGTATGCGGTACTCTTGTTGGTTAAGGTTTTGGTTAAAGTCCACTTATTTACATAACCCTTTCAGATAAAGCGTTTAACCTTGGAACACTTGTTCACCATAACAATCTTCACCTGTAGGCAAGAGTACATAACTCTGTCCAACATTTTGACAGAATTATGCCCCCTTTTAACTTAGAAATTTTGGTTATTGTTTTTGGTTAAAGTCCACTTATTTACATAACCCTTTCAGATTAAGCTTTTAAACTTGGAACACTTGTTCACCATCACAAGCTTCACCTGTAGGCAAGAGTACATTACTCTGTCTAACATTTTGACATAATAATTAATTATGACGCTTTTTAGCTTGGAATTTTTGGTTAAGGTTTTGGTTAAAGTCCACTTATTTACATAATCTTTTCAGATAATGCTTTTAAACTTGAAACATTTGTTCACCATCACAAGCTTCACCTGTAGGCAAGAGTACATAACTCTGTCTAACATTTTGACATAATTATGACAGTTTTTAGCTTAACTTGAAAACCAAAACCTTAACCAAAAATTCCAAGCTAAAAAGCGTCATTTTGTGCATGAATATTCAGTAGGTATTGAAATTTGGACTAATTATAGAACCAGGAAAGGTTTAACCCTTTCCTCCATAAATATGCCTTTCTACGCCTCTGTAAAAATCACCTGTTGAAACCATTGTGGTTTCAAACTACAAAATTCTAAAAATAAATTCCTTTTCTCTTGTTAATGCTCCTTTTCGGTAGATTTATTCAAAGTGGTTGGATTTAAAAATTGCCTATGAAGGAAAGGTTTAACATTTTTGTCTCTATGTTTGTTTCAGTGATTCTCAGTAACTACATTCCAAAGAGTTCCTTGATTCCTCTCAACCTTCCATATGCCATCGAGACCTTCAGCAAGTATCCTTTAGTCTCAAATCGGGACAGTTTCGTTATATCACAGAAGTTGTAACACATACCGATACTCAAAGGTTTATGGACTAAGCGTACCATTACCGTAGCGTACCATTACCAAATCGTACCATTTTCGGTCTAAGCGTACCATTTACCAAATATATGAAACTGGTATAAATGTTTTTATTATTGTTATATATGAAAACATAAAAAATGTTATTAATGCATTATTTTATCGTAATGTGTTTTAATTGAGCATAGTATTGTCATGACACACGGTTACCCGTATCCAACGTATGGCCCATACACCGACTTTCCTAGACAAGAGGAAGATCCTAAATACGGTGTCCTATATCATTCATCCATCCAGCGTGTTGGCTACTGCCAAATCACTTTTTATGTACAGCGAATATCGGAAATGTGTAAACTTTCCACTAAGGGTTTCACTGTGTGGTAATTGCCACGTAGAGTTTAAGTTAACAAAGGTCATATGCATACACAAAAAGTATTTGCAAGCAGGTCAGACCCAAAATAAAACAGCCAGAATGCAAAAACAGGATGAGAAATCGTTTTTGAGACAATTTTTATACTTGAACTTAGCTTCGTTCCAATACCGATATTCCCTTACAGTTTCCACTGTTACATGCCAGTGTGTATTTGGCACGTGCCCATAATCACGTGACATTGGGCCACGCGCCAGTGTGTGAATGCCGATGTGTATTGATAACACGATGCGAGAGAACCCCAATTGGATTGCACTAATCTGATATATTAGCCCAATTATTCCATAAATACACGTTTGCAAACAGAGTAGATCCAGATCAGACGACACCTTTAGAGACTGTCTGACCCACAGGGGACGATTTCGTCGGTCTGCATGGTCTAAAAAGTAAAAACAAATTGATTGGGTCGGCCCCTGTGGTCTGACCAGGGCCTACCATGTCTGGTTATGAAATATAACTATACAATCATGTAGTTTACAAATTACAAAATGTTATCTATAGCCTACATGTCTTTACAAAAAATCAGTTAATAATACTCATCATATTTTTTTCTTACATGAATGTTTATTGAGTAAACGTTATAAGCGGGTATTTGTTTCCACAGGCCGTAGCTCATGAAATATGTCTAAAATAAGTTAAAATGTCCCTAAATTGGCGTTTTGTAACATTTGGGGCCGAAAAAATAAAGCTTGTGGCGTTTTGAGACAAAGCTGAAATTTCATATATTCTATATAAGAGAAAATAAACACATATTATTTTTATTGTTTTATTTCAGTCCCGGTTACATGTGGTGGTTCTAAACCTAATATAAATGAATAGAAATACTAACTATAGTTACATACAACAGAACACGGACAGAATGGGTGTACGCTTTTTATGCATTTGCAAACACAATAGACCCTGTGTAGACGGCTCGTATAGGAATCATCTGCTGCTGTTTGCTCACGAAACTATATCGGACTCTCTAGTTTCTGTCATGGCCAAAATTCCTATGGCACTCAGCAGCACATTTCTAAAGACTCGTACCCGTTCACGTTTATTAACCTATTACTGCATGAATACGCTTTTCTACGTCTCTGCAAACACAGTAGACCCAAAGCAGACGGCACTTATAAGAGTTTTCTGATTAGGGTCTGCTCTGTTTGCTTATGACAAGTTTACATTTGCCGCGGAGGCCGTACGATTTCTTTCTCTGCGATTTTCCTACGATTTTGTTTGGCATCGTAGAAGTCTACGGGCTGCGATGTTTTGTGTATACGATCACCGTACGCTTATTTGTGTATACTGATCGAGCGTATCCGTACGTACGATTTTTTTTGCTACATTTGTACATGTCCACCGAAAATCGGTCTTTTTCCGCGCGATCCTCGCGCGGCCTCCGTACGATGCCCGTGCGGAGGTCGTACGATGCCTGTAACCACGTGTTTACCGACTGCGGGCTTGCGATTTTAGAAAATATGTATAACTTTTTTATTACAAATCATAGAGGCTACGGCGTCCGAGAATCCGTAAGAAAATCGTACGGCGACCGTATGCCTCCGTACGGAGACCGAACTGTGTTGGGGAAACTTGTAACCTGTAGATTTCCTGTATGGCGATGTCAAGAAATCGGCATATTGGGTTCTTACACAGAATCTAATACGGCGTCCGAGAATCCGTAAGAAAATCGTACGGCGACCGTATGCCTCCGTACGGAGACCGAACTGTGTTGGGGAAACTTGTAACCTGTAGATTTCCTGTATGGCGATGTCAAGAAATCGGCATATTGGGTTCTTACACAGAATCTAATAATAAGTCGGCATATGATGTCCAATACGTGTAATCTTGTAAGAGTATATTTTTAAAACACTGTATAATACATTAGTATAATACTTAAGTGTTATATTCAAATATAATTATGTTTTTTATTATTGGTACGCTCCGTCCAGGAAATGGTACGCATAATCCAGGTACGCTTCGGCAATGGTACGCTTCGTCTATTTTCCTACTCAAACAAGCAGGACAACAAATGCATGTGTTTTGGTTTGTAAACAGTAACGATGTTAGTTACCCTAAATCTGACCCATTTCCAATACAAAAAAAGATGTCTATTACAGAGTCATAGATTGTGGTGTGTATTCTGGTACTTAACCCTTTGCTCTATAAGTGTGCCTTTCTACACCATTGCAAACAGGGTAGACCCAGATCAATGGCTCCTGTAGGAGCTGTCTGATCAGGGTTTGCTCTGATTGCTTATGAGATGATGTAGATAGGATTCTGCAGTTTCTTCCATGGCCAAAACTTCCCGTGTTTATGTGCTGTTGTAACAATTAATGTACTGAATATTCATGATGTCATTATTTCTTATGAATATTCATGGGGTAAAGGGTTAAGTATCCTTTTTCCACCAATCCCTATGGCCTGCCTATGTTGTGACCACTCTTTAGAATTGTCTCTAAGAAACAATTCTAAAGAGTGATCACAACATAGGTTTGGATGGAAAAATAAGGGGCTATTGTTGAAAATGTTTTAATTTACATATCTCATCTGGGCTTTTGTTAGTAATTTTCGAGTGTATCCGTGGGGTTCCCAAAACAACTTTTGATGGCGGTCGGAATGGCTGATTTTTAGCCAGATGTTACTATACTTTGCAATATTGCTGATCAGCATAGAATCTTCAAGTTTTAACATTTTTACCAAACTGAAGAAGTTTGCCAATAATGTGCGAAAGCGGAGATTGGCAGTATCTAATGATAGATAGTTTACAGTCACTGTACAACTTTCAATGAGGTCAAATTAAGGTCAAGAAGTTTCTCCTACAGGGGCCATCTGATCTGGGTCGGCTCTGTTTGTAAAGGCATGAAAAAGCTTTACACCCTTTAGTCCATGAATATTCATGCAAGAAATAATGACAAATGGCAAGAAAATTGTTATAATAGCACATGGGACACCAGATTTTTGGGCCATGGCAGAAACTGTAGAATCATATCTATATTATAATTTTCTTAAGCAAAACAGAGCAGACCCTGATCAGACCTGATCAGTTCCTACTGTAGGCGTCTGATTTGGGTCTACTCTGTTTGCCAAGGCATAGAAAAGCGTATTTATGAAGGAAAGGGTCCCTCATATAAACATGTTTTCACACATTTGCAAACAGAGTAGACCCAGATCAAACGGCTCCTGGAGGAGCCATCTGATCAGGGTCTGCTCTGTTTGCTAATAAAATTTGATAGATCTGTTTATTTGCTTTCTAAAATGTCAGTCTACAATGTTCCACCTTCAATATTTCATTATAACTGTTTTGTTCAAGAATATTCAGTAGGTATTGAAATTTGGACTAAATATTTAACACAAAGAATTTGGAATGATACCCACCTATTTCATGATTGTAACCATGGAATGTTTGAAACAGATTAACTGGCATCTGCAAACAGTGTAGACCCAGATTAGAGAGTTATTGCAGGATCTGCACTGTTTGTCATGCAAAATATGGGTGCTAGTAGCAACTTGAATCCTTTCATACTGTCAAACAAAGTAGACCAAGATCAGACGGCTCCTATAGGAGCTATGATCAGAGTCTGCTCTGTTTGCTTATGATATACTATAGATATGATTCTTAAGTTTCCATCATGATAAAACATTATTTTGTTAATAGTGCCATAATACAAAATAATTTAATTGATATTCATGATGTCATTATAGTTTACATGAATGGTTAGAAAAATACATGAATATTCATAATGTCATGAATATTAAACAGGGAAAAGGTTTATAATACTCTTATTTCCTTAACAGCTGCTTCAGATACCTGATCTCATTGTCAGGGGCCCTTGTGTTGCTGAATGTTGTTCCTTGCTATGCCCTGGACGGACAGTTCATATGTCAGGCATTTATTGAGATTAGTCTGCGCTCCACTGTACCGGATAGGGAAGTACGGGGAGCCATCTACTCTCTGATTATACTGTTTGGTACCCTGCTTCTCATTCTCAATGTAGTACTAGCTATGTGGATGCTGTTTTTTGGATGAGATCGTGAAAAGATTGAATTACCAAGAAAAGCTATGGAAAAATCAGGAAAAGGTGGGGAACAGCAGTCATGGTGTTAAATTAAAATGAATCGATACAAAGAGTATATAGAACAGTGAGATGGTGAATGTGGAAGTTTTAGAAATGTTGATTGTTTGGAGGAAAACGATTGTCTTCAGTCCGTAAAATTGGTGGAAAATGAATGACTCAAGAGCAACAATTTCACCAGGGGCGATATTTTAAGGATGCTGAAATGTCAAATGTCGGGTAGCTCTTCAAAATAGAATTTTTTTTTTACAAGTTTTGGTTTAGCTTGCTCTTGGTTAAGGTGCGATCGCCTTAGCAAACAAGTTGAACAACGTGGATCCAGATGAGACCCAGGGTATACCAGTGTCTCAGCGAGATATCCGTGTCCAAACTATTTGATGATTTGAGTACATGCATCATATACAGTAGAACCTGTCTTAACCCATTCCTCCATTGGCTATTTTAAGACCCAACCTCTTTGAATAAATCTATCCAAAAGGAGCATTTACTAGAGAAAAGTAAAGTTTTAGAATTATGTAGTTTGAAACCATTGTGATAAATAGAGCATTTACTCCTATAGGAGCGAATGCTCTATTTATCACAATGGTTTCAAGAAGTGACTATTACAGAGGTGTAGAAAGGCATATTTATGGAGGAGAGGGTTAAATGTCATTCATTTATTGAAACATTGGCATGGTTAAAAGCAGGTGGTTGCTTAATTCAGGGCAAAAGTAATGCAGAAAGCTCCTATAGGAGATATTTATCATCATGTCAAGCAAACAGAGCAGACCCTGATCCTATAGGAGCTATCTGTTTGCAAAGGCGTGAAAAGGGGTTTACACGTATACAAAGGAAAGAGTTAGTTTACCTCTGAGCTGTGAATTGTGTGTATTTAGACTGCATGGTGGTGTATTGTACCAGCGTTTAGACAGGTAGATGAATGCCATAGTCATACCCTACAAAAGAATGATGGAAGGAAAGTTAATTGAATAGAAATTAACATTCTTTTACAGGATTTACTATGGAGACTATTGATCCTTTTCCTAATGAATATTCATGATAGAAATAATTACATCATGAATATATACATCTATCTACTAGTTTTTCAAAACGGCATATAAATACAGGAATGGGCGGCCATGGCAGAAACTGAAATATCATATCTATGTATAATTATATATATATCTATATCATATCTATATGCAAACAGAATAGACACTAATCAGACGGCTCCCACAGGAGTAATCTGATCTGGATCTACTCTGTTGCAAAGATGTGAAATGGCATCTCAGGTAAAGGGACAAGGACTAACAGAGATGCTATTCTGAGGACCCTGCCATTCCAAGAAAAGGGGCCATAAAGTGATACTCTGCTCATGTCCTTATTTGAGTATGTGTTTGTGTGTTTAGGCACCAGGTCATTGTTACATTTACCCTTGATATTTACCCTTTACTTGTTGATCATTCATGGAAGACTCTGTCTTTCATGAAAATTAATCATAAATATGTCTTTGCAAACAGAGTAGACCCAGATCAGAGGGCTCCTGTAGGAGGGTCTGTAGGAGCCGTCTGATCAGGGTCTGTCCTATCTGCTGATAATATATTACACAGGTATGGTTCCACAGCTTCTACCATGGCCAACAATTCCTGCGTCCATGTGCTTTTATATTAATTGTTAATTTAATAAGTATTCATGAAGTCATTATTTCTTACATGAATATTTATGGAGTAAAGGGTTAATGAAATTCTTGTATTAGAAATACAATGTATAAGGTAAGGAAAATTATTTCCAAACAGTAGAGAATCATAATATATCAGTAAACAAGCTAGACCCTGATCAGACTTCTCCTATAGGAACTGTCTCATCTGGGTCTACTGTATTTGCACATGTATAAAGGTGTGAGATAAACATGTAAAAGGTTATTTCAAGTATGTTTTCAGTGTGTGAAAACCACCCTTTATTCAGTACATTTGATGTAGACCCAGATCAGCTGTTACCCTTTATGCAATAAAACAACAAAGCAGATCTGGGTCAATTCTGTATAAATTGTTCAAATCATGGTGATACAGAGTTTCACTGGAACAATCAATGATACAGGCCCTGCATCTTTATTGTGACTGTCATACTTCTTTGTTCAAACATGTTCTGCTGGTTTTAGCAATGCATGTTTTGGGTCTTTCTGCTAGCCTATACAGTTTAACTTCGATATCTTGAACTCGGATAACTCGAACTTAAGGATTACTCGAAGTAAAAGTTTGGTCCTTCCAAACTGTACTGTACAGAATTGTTCTATAATGTATTACAGTGTACTGTGCATATCTATAAACATATGACAGCTTAATGCAGGTCTAAAGTAATGCTGAAACATTACCTTTCAGCATTACTTTAGACCTACATTAAGCAGTGAACTTGAGAAACTGTTCAGATTAGATATTGGATGACTGGAGCCTCTGTTATCTCAGTGTAATTTGTAAGGTCCCTTGAAGTTTGAGATATCCAAGTTCAACTGTATATACATTTTCTATGTTATGTTCTGGACTGATTTAACCATTTCCCTCATATAAACGTGTTTTCACGCATTTGCAAACAGAGTAGACCCAGATCAGACGGCTCCTAGAGGAGCCATCTGATCAGGGTCTACTCTGTTTGCTAGTAGAATTTGATAGATCTGCATTTTTGCTTTCTAAAATGTCTACAATATTCCACCTTCCATATTTCCTTATAACTATTTTGTCCGTGATTATACAGAAGGTATTAGAATTTGTAATGAACATAGAACAGGGAAAGGGTTAAACATATTGTTGTGCAATATACATGTACATGTAATGTGTTAATGAGTGTTGGAACATGCACAGCTTTTGATCAGTTGTCTGGATAGATGGTAACATGCCTATTTCTGAAGTGACAGTAAGACTTCTTCGAACCATGCTGCAAGAAAATCAACAGCATATTGGTGCCTTTCGACGCCTCTGTAAAAGTCACTTTTTGAAACCATTTTGATAAAACGAGCATTTGCTCCTATGGAGTAAATGCTCTGTTTATCACAATGGTTTCAAAACTACTCAAAGCTAAACAATTTCCTTTTTTCTAGTAAACGCTCCTTTTCAGTCTCTTTATTAAGATGTTGGTTTTAAACATAGCTTATGAGGGAAAGGGTTAACAGTGTCTGATGCCTTTCCAAACACAAAGACCCAGGTCACGTGGTTCTTGTAGGATCTATCTGATCAGGGTCTGCTCTGTTTGCTTGTTTAATAATATAGATCTGATGATTCAGATATTGCTGTGTTTGAAATCCTTCGTCCATAATGCAATTATGAAAATTCAGCTAATCAATATTTATGATATTATATTTTTACATGAATATTCATCAGTTAAAGGGTTCAATAATTCAGTTTGTCAAGCTGGTGAGACATATGTCAATAGCCGGAGTTCAGTTGTGACAGTCGCTGCTGTAACCCTTTCCCTCATACACATTTGTAAACAGAGCAGACCCAGATCAGACGGCTCCTAGAGGAGCCGTCTGATTAGGGTCTCCTCTGTTTGCTATTAGAATTTTGAAAGATCTGATTCTTTACTTTCTAAAATGGCTACAATATTCCACCTTCCATATTTCATTATAACCATTTTGTACATGAATATTCAATAGGTATTGAAAGTCGAAATAAACATAGAACATGGAAAGGGGTAATAGCTTACTGTGTAGGATTTGATGATGTTTTTGTCTGGTTTTATATTCAGAACTGATCATCTCAAGATTAAATGGCATACACTTATTAAGAATTAAGTATTCAATGTAATTGTTGTTATGAATTTCTATAAATGTCATTATTATTATTATTATTTTGTCATATATAACTTCAGTAATTTTTGTTCTTGTATTTTGTATTGATAATCATGATTTTTTTTGTATGTGGAGAGATTCTACATAGAAAAGCTCTCTTTATATGTAAGTCATAATTTTTTATTCTAATCTGCCATTTTGTATATTCAGTTATTCACCACCATTATTCATTTTCATTCATCTAAAACAATACAAAGGCATAAATGAGATGCTTTATAATAAATGTTTTTCAAGAATAGCTACTTTTCTCAATCAAACCCTATGGTGTGACCACTCTTTAGAATCATCTTGAAGTGATGATTCTAAAGAGTGGTCACAACATGGGGTTTGGTGGAGAAATGTTTTCCCTTTCCTCCATGAATATTCATGTAAGAAATAAGGACATCTTAAGCATTCATTAGATTAGTTGTTATAACAGCACATGGACACAAACAGTTTTGGCCATTGCAGAAACTGTAAAATTATATCTAATTCATAAAAAGAAACAGAGTAGACCCAGATCTGGAAGGCATATTTATAGAGTAAAGGGTTCATGATGATTTTAGTTTTTGAAATACGCCTTCTTATTATGTATAAGGTGCAGGTTAGGTGTTTGTATATTATAGTGTCTACCTCTACTGAAAAGGGCCAGCCAATTCGGTTTATAAGACATCTTATTCTCTTGCACAGTACCTCCCTCACAGTACCTCCTGTCCTCCCTCACAGTACCTCTACTGGCAGGTAGGCAGTCAGTAACCATTCTTTACTCCATAAATACACCTTTCTACACCTTTGCAAACAGAGTAGACCCAGATCAGTAGGATCCGTCTGATCAGGGTCTGCTCTGTTTGCTTATGATATACATGTAGATGTGATTCTATGGTTTCTGCCAAAGCAAAATATTCCTGTGTCCATGTGCTTTTATAACAATTTAGCTAATTAATATTCATGATGTCATTAATTCATACATGAATATTCATGGGGTAAAGTGTTAAACTAGCTGGCAGCTCACCAACAGGCCATATTGCTAATGGGTAATGAACCTTTGTCCTGTAGGTCCCGAGGCAGGTCCCTTATCCACTAGGCCACGGGATGTATTTGTAGTAGTTATGATACCAATGAATTGCATATATGTACAGTAGACGCTCTCTTTGATGGTGGCTTAACCCATTCCCTCCTAGACTATTTTAAGAAACAACCGTACACTTTTGGAACCAATGTGATAAATACAGCATTTGCTCCTATGGTTTCAACAGAATGAATTTTACAGATGCATCAAAAAGCACCAGTAGAAGAAGTAAGAAAATAAAAAAGAAATATTGACATTATGGATAGCAATTAGATTAATTGCAAAGAGACACAGGAGAGTTTTGCCATGGCAGAAACTGTAGAATCATATCTGTATTATATGATAAGCAAACAGAGCAGACCCTGATCAAACGGCTTCTATAGGGCAAGGGTTAACCCTTTCCTCAATGAATATTCATCTAAGAATTAATGACATCACAAATACTAATTACTTTAAGTTTTATAATGATACAAGGACAAAGGAGTTTTTTGCCATTGCAGAAACTATATAATCCTATCTATGTTACTGCCATAAGCAAACAGAGTAGACCCTGATCAGACGGCTCCTACAGGAGCCGTCTGATCTGGGTCTACTCTGTTTTCAAAGGCGTAGAAAAGTCAATTTATGGAGTAAAAGGTTAAAGACTCAGAATTAGACCTCTTTTTGTTGTTGTCATTGTAGAGAAGTTTTAACGTATTTGTTGGCTATTATTTCATTTTTGAAAAGGGGCCAGATATATTCCTACATTGTCTCAGTGTATTGATACCTGCATATTAATTGATGAGTGTAAACTGTGTGACTTCTGAATGAATGTAGTTACAATGTTATTTTCATTGAAAGGTGGGCATCTGATTTCAATTAAGCAAATTACTACATGAAGTTTGTTCATAAAATGTATAAGAAAGCTTTAACATAACTAATATCACTCTGAATTGGATTACATGTATAATAAGACAGACTTTATTTTTAATTTGTATATCAATCTTCCACCAACACTTCTGTTGCATTTATGGCCAAGACGAGAATTAAATAGCTAAACATTGATATGTTTTTGTATAACTTTACATTTTATAACAGAATTTCTTGCGCTAATAGTAATGCTTTGTGACTGTAAATTATTAACCCTTTCCTTCATATAAACATGTTTTTGCACATTTGCAAACAGAGTAGACCCAGATCAGATGGCTCCTATTTGCTATTGGAATTTGAAATATCAGTTTCTTTACTTTCTAAAATGGCTACAATGTTTCACCTTCCATATCTCATTGTAACTATCTTGACCATGAATATTGAGTAGGTAGTGAAATTTGGAATAAACGTAAAACGGGGAAAGGGTTAAGTAATTTTGCAAGATCAAATTCATAACGCAAGTGTCAAACAATTCTGATGAGTTGAGGATTAGTTCGGCTTCTTATCTGGATCCAAACTGTTTACAAAAGAAATTGCCCTTTAGTCTGTAATAAGCTAATGGTTAAGTGTATTGTCTTCATCATTATATATCAAGGGTTCAGCCCATTATATCAATGGTTCAGCACTAAATATGAAGGGTTGAGTGCTATATGTCAAAGGTTCAGTGCTAACTGTCGTAACTACAATCTATGGGGCACGCTAATGATGAACTTTGCAAACACTCTGGATCCAGATGAAAGGCCGAGTAACTTGATGTCTCATCTAACTTGATGTCTCATCTAACTTGATGTCTCTTCTGGATCCACATTGTTTTGACACTCGGATAGGGTTTTTCTGTAAAACTGAATTAAAAATCAACTGTGACAATTTTATGAAAATTAAATATCTACATATATTCTAAATGCTTATAAAGGTAAACACTTAATATAGTACACATTTAACCCTTTCCCTGTTCTATGTTTAATCCAAAGTTCAATGCCTATTGAATATTCATGCACAAAATAGTTATAATGAAATATGGAAGATGGAACATTGCAGCCATTTTAGAAACTAAAGAAACATATCTATCACATTCCATTAGCAAACAGAGCAGATCCTGATTTAGACAGCTCCTATAGGAGCCATCTGATCTGGGTCTACCATGTTTGCAAATGCGTGAAAACATGTTTGTATGAAGGAAGGGTTAATTTGTTTTTCATTCTATCACTTCCAATGTTTGGAACTATTGGTTTACCTACCATTTGACTTGTTTTTCAAGCCAATACCATACTGCAGGGGCATCTATGTGACAGAGACACTGTCCACTGTCCAGCCTAGTTATGCCCCCACAAAGTGGAGGCATATAGGGTTACTCTTGTCCGTACGTCCGTCCGTACATAAGTCCGTACGCACATCTAGAAAAATTTGTCCGGGCTCTTTCTTAGAAAATATTTGTCCAATCCACACCAAACTGTACAAACATTTTTGTGGCCATTATATCTTGTTGAAGTTCGATAGCCATGTAAATTGCTTCAGTCGTTTAGGAATTGAGGCCCTTTATTTGCAAAAATGACTTTAAAAATATCTTGTCCGGACTCTTTCTTGGAAAGTATTTGTCCAATCCACACCAAACTTTACACACATGTTTGTGACCATTGTATCTTGTTCAAGATTAAAAGTCATGTAAATCGCTTCAGTCGTTTAGGAGTTGCAGCCCTTTATTTGCAAAAATGGCATAAATCGCATCAGTCGTTGCATACATGATTATGGCTCTTACTTTCTGTGACAAAAATTTTTGAATTCTTACTCAGAATTTTGACCTTCAAAATGAACACTTAGCCATTCGCATGCCTAACAGAATTTCATTGGTAGAATGCATCTACCTTTCGTGCATTTCTCCTCAAAATAGGATCAGTGTAAAACAGCTTGACTCCAGATCAGAATGTTGAATTACCTGGCATCAAATCTTTGCCAACATCTGCAAAAGGTTAATCTTTTGCCTGATGAATATTCATGTTATAAATGATGACATCATGAATCTTTATAAGCTAAAACATTTATAACGAATTTGAAACAGGACTTGGGGCCATGGCAGAAGAAATATCTACAGTAAAGCCTCTCTATAACAAACACTAAATTTGTGTTAATTAGTTGGTATTTTGGGCAGGTGGTTGCTTAAAGCAAGGTGAAAGTCAAACAGAACGCTCCTATAGGAGCGTTCTGTTTTACTTTCACCTTGCTTTAAGCATCCACCTGCCTTTAACACAAAATAGTGGTCGTTATAGAGAGGTCTTACTGTAATTCCATAAGCAAACAGAGTAAACACAGGTCAGACTGTTTCTACAGGAGCTGTCTGATCTGGATCTACTCTGCTATCAAAAAGGTATCAGATAAACACCTATTCATGTTAGGAATAATGACACCATGAGATTTAGTTTGATTATTTTTTATGACACATGTAGTAAAAACTAAGCAAACAGAGCAGACCCTGGTCAGACAGGAGTCGTCTTATCTGGGTCTACCCTGTTTACACAGGTGTAAAAATGAGTATTTATGAAGTAAAGAGTTAAAGACAATGAATTCATTCAGTACTGATCAACTAATAGTAAGTGTGACTGCTTTGGCAGATGGATGATTGGACGTTACTGCTCCATATATGATTATTTATTACACAGAATCATTTTTATAATAAAATGTTGAAATGCATGCAAGGTTTGTCATTTGTTGTGTAAAACCATTACCTCATAGGTTATTTTTAGACCCAATCTCTTTGAATAAATCTACCCAAAATGAGTATTTACTAGAGAAAATGTGTCTTTTTTAGAATTGTACAGTTTTGAAACCACTAATAAATACAGCATTTGCTCCTAAGGAGCAAATGCTCTATTTATCATTTCAAAAAATGATGTTCACAGAGGCATCAATATGAGGGAATGGGTTAATTACATTTTACCATTCTGTTAGTAATTTTGTAAATGTGTTTACAAACAATTCATATTTTATCGGATATGCAAGCTTTGCTAGGAACAACTGGAGAAATCCATAACATTGTATTCTATTGCTATGCAATGAATACAATTATTATAATATGCAGATCCAAAACTTCTAGAAAAGAAATGAAAGGACAGGTCAATTTCTGCCTGATGAGGCAGCATAATCTATTGTTTGACAACCATAACATCGTGACAAAAAGGGCTGCAGATACGTAAAATAAGTATTTTTTACATTCCTCTGATGAATCCTATCTTGCTGGTACTCATTAAAATCACCTCTAACCCTTTCCCTCATATTGACACCTTTTGATGCCTCTATTTCAGTAACTTTTTGAAACCATTGTGATAAATAGAGCCTTTGCTCCATAGGAGCAAATGCTCTACTTATCACAATGGTTTCAAAACTACACAATTCTAAAATTTTACTTTTCTGTAGCAAATGCTCCTTTTGGGTAGATTTATTAAAATAGGTAGGATCTAAAAATAGCCTATGATGTTGAGCTAATAAAACTTGTCTGCTGACATCTTTCCCTTGTGAAACTTCACTGGATTTACTCATATTGCTTGGAAACTGATTGTATATTCTAGGCTAGTATATTCTGACCAATATTTTGATTAAAAGTACATGTACATGTAAATACAGAGAACAATAATTACATCACAGGAATAATGCCATTATTCCAAACAGCCATCAGAAAATATTATCTCTTACTCCATATACATGTATATGTATGACTTTTGATGCCTTTGTAAACAGATTAGACCAAGATCAGACAGCTCCCCGAGTCCTGTAGGAGCTGTCCTATTCTGTTTGATAATGGGATAATATAGATCTGATTCAACACTTTTTGCCATGGCTGAATCTCCTTGTGTTCATGTGCTGTTATAAAAATTGATCCAATTAATGGTAACATTCAGGATTAGATGTCATTACGTGTATACCCAAGATGAATGTTTCACATTATTATACTAAAGTAATATCCTCGATTTTGATTGGTCAATTAGCCATGTATAAAAGTCGTGTATCCCTCAAAATTCTTATGTATATACGGAGTCATAAGCACCAGTGGAATTTCACCCGTCAAGGGCCTCATTTGATTGCTCCAACAACAAAAAATGGCCAACCGGCTTCAAAATCATCCATTGAGAAACATTTTTGTTATAGTTGTTGTATAACAATGTAAATGAAGTTAATGAACCCGATACGTGGCGAATGTCTTATTCTGCTCTGATGCTGCAAATGTTGTCAAAGTGTTTGTGCATGTACCGATTAGCCCCATAACCTCCACTTTTATAAAAACAATCCACGCCCAATTTGATTCAAATTTTATTTATACACATGCATAGTACACGTACCTGTAAATTGCAGTATAGCCGCTCCTTCCAATGCCCATTTTTTGAATATTATAAAACCATCATTTTGACGTCAGAATTGTGCCATTCCCTTAATTAAGTTTCACCATTCTCATGCTGAAAAATAGTGTCTGCTTAATCTCTGATCTGCTGAAAGTTTTACTAACGACTGATTCTTTCAATCTTTTGAGAAACTAATGCACTTGGAAGATCCCTTTCTATCCACAAATGTAATATAAACAGGTAATTATACGGAGAACTAAGGTCGCAGAGTGCTACAAGCCCATACCTTACAATATGAGGCGCCTGAGGGGAAGCAAAACGACGCCTACGTTAACAATGCTAATTAACTGCTAAAAAAATTAAACTTTTCAGTATAATATAATCGTCGGGCAACATGATTTTCCTCAGCAGGGAATAACAAGAGGGCCAGAATGGCCCTGATATCACTCACCAGACAGAGGAGAAGATTTTCAAAGTTTTCATTATATGTTTCTATAGAAAACTAGCCGACCCTGGGGCATAATTTATATAACTTTTGTAGAGGACCTGAATATGATGCTATCTGCCAAATATGAAAGCTGAGAACCTTCCAGTTTCAAGGGAGAAGATATTAAAAGTTTGAACTTTATGTTTCTATTGAAAACAAGGCACCCCTGAGGCATGGCCAATTTTGACCCCAGGGGCATAATTTATAGAACTTTTGTAGAGGACCTGAACATTATGCTATGTGCCAAATAGGAGAAGATTTTCAAAGTTTTTACTACATGTTTCTATTGAAAACTGACCACTCCTGAGGCGGGGCAAATTTTGACCCCAAGGACATAATTTATATAACTTTTGTAGAGGACCTGAACATGATGCTATGTGCCAAATATGAAAGCTGGGAACCTTCCAGTTTCAGAGGAGAAGATTTTCAAAGTTTTACTACCTGTTTCTATTGAAAACTTCCCACCTCTTGGGCGGGGCCAATTTTGACACCTGGGGCATAATATATATATCTTTTGTAGAGGACCTGAATATGATGTTATGTAAATGAGCCAAAGATGAAAGTTGAGAACCCTGTAGATTCAGAGAAGATTTTTAAAGGTTCAAATTGTTGACGACGCACGGCGCACGACGGACATCAGGCGATCACAATAGCTCACCCTGAGCACTTTGTGCTCTGGTGAGCTAAAAAGTCAGATACCCCGCCAATGATCTGTATAACTAATAGTGTATGGTGTTCAGGTATACATGATCAACAATACACAACAACAAAAGTTCAGTTCTAAAATCTATTTTTTCTTCAGTTTGCATCATTTTATACAGTTTTTATAAAACAGAATCATGAGTCTTAACAAAAATTCAATAATGCCATGTGTTGCATGGCTATTTACAGAATGATTTGTCATTGTTTTAAAATGAAGATGATTGATCAAACTTAAAATGATATGTTTAGAACTTAACAACATACAGTAAAATCTCGAGAGTTCGAAGTAATAGTAATGAAGAATTGAGAACTTTGTTGGCAGGTGGCTGCTTAATGCAGGGTGAAAGTCATGCAGAAAGCTCCTCTAGGAGCTTTCTGCTTGACTTTCACCCTGTATTAAGCTGCCACCTGTCTTACAGACCGATGATACCTTTCTTCATGTTCAAACTGTAGGGATTTTACTGTATAAAATATCTGATGATTGTTGATCAAAGGATGACTGCCTTGATTATGGTACTAACAAAGTCCTATCAATAACCCCTTACTTCATAATTATGCATATTAATTAAATTCTTGCAATAAAGACAAATAAGCAAATTTATTGCCATGGCAATAGATTAGCTAATCTGTAAAACATATGCAAACAAAATTGACCCTGATCCGACAGTTCCTAGAGTAGCTGTCTGCTCTATGTCTACTCTATCAACAAAGGTGTAAAAAGGCGGAATTATGTAGTAAAAGGTCAATTTTAAGCACATTAGTGGCAAATTTCTGATTATCATTGAGAACAGTTTGGTGCCAGATGAGATGCTGAGTGACTCCGTGTCTCACTGGGATCAAAACTGTTCGACATTTCCATATAATTTTTGGAGGAAAGAGTAATACATGTATTAGAATTGATGTAAAAAGCAATGATTTTGTCGTCGGACAAGAATTTGATCTCGCCCATGGTGGGATATATAGACATGGACAGTAAGGAAGTAAACCATCTGTGTTCTGACAACTCACTATCATCTATTAGCATAAAATTCTGTGCAATTCAATACAAACATACTGGTATGTACAAAAACTGTATTTACAAATGTTCTAAGAATGTGCAAAAATGGATATACAGATGGTAAAGTTATGTATTAATCTTCTGAACACGCATGTAACAAAATGTTTGGATAAAGATATAAAATATATCTAAAACTGCTTCAATAATAAATATACAAGTAAATGTATAATGTTCTATAATCTTCTAAAAATAGCATCTACTGACAGAAACTGAGTGCTTAAATGACAGATGTTAACATGAAAATGACATGACAATAAAACATTTCTAACTGTATAGCATTCCTAAAAACAGACTTAAATATTCAGCAACAATTGCAATAAAATCATATAGTAATAACATTGTTTCTGTCAACCCTTTACCTCATGAATATTCATGTAAGAAATTATGACTGAATATTAATAAGCTTTTTATAATGGCAAAAGAAAGTCTTAGTCATGGCCAAAACTGCAGAATCACATCTATAATATTTCTTAACCCTTTCCCTCATGTAAACGTGTTTTCACGCATTTGCAAACAGAGAAGACCCAGATCAGACGGCTCCTAGAGGAGCCGTCTGATCAGGGTCTTCTCTGTTTGCTAACAGAATTTTATAGATCTGTTTCTTTGATTTCTAAAATGTCTACAATGTTCTACCTTGCATATTTCTTTATAACTATTTTGTTAATGAATATTCATTAGGTATTGAAATTTGAAATAAACATAGAACAGGGAAAGGGTTAATCAAAGAGGGCTGTCCCTGGTCAGACTGCTCCTACAGGAGATGTCTGATCTGGGTTTACTCTGTACCATTCCAAAAGGCATCTCTATGAGATAGTGGGTTAAATACTCACTATTTATAATAAGATCATCTAAACCAAGGCAGTGTACTGTATTATGATTGAACTGACTGTTGAAATCACAAAATTATAAAACAAACAAACTTGTCTAATATCTGTTCAGCTTTTCAAGTACAGTTAACTACCAAAATAGGTCTACTTCATGGAGTAAGATGAAAATAATGCAGAAAGCTCCAATAGGAGCTTTCTGTATTTCTTTTGTCCTGTATTAAACCTTTCCCTTATGTAAGTGCATTCTCATGCATCTGCAAACAGAGTAGACCCAGATCAGACAGCTCCTATAGGAGCCGTCTGATCAGGGTCTGCTGTTTGCTTACGGTGTAATACAGATCTGATTCTACAGATTCTGCCTGAGCCAAAATGTCCTGTTTTCATATGCCATTATAAAACATAATCTTTTTAGTATTCACGACATCATTTTTTTCTTACATGAATATACAACAGGGAAGGGGTTAAGCAACCACCTGTTTTTAAAGACACCTGTGTTTATTTATCAAGTGGTTGCGTTAGAAGGACTTTACTGTGTGCATGATTTGCAATTTTCGATCAAGTTGTATATAATCTCTCCCAATTACACAAATAGAAATACATAAAAGGATTCAACAAAACAACATATAGCACTTCTAGATATCTAATAAATAAATCAAACAACATTACATAACTTAAGACTCAACTCTTTGCATGTGACAAATTTGTGGTAAAGTATGCAGACAGTTTAAATCCATATGAGATGCCGACTAACTTGATGTCTCATCAGGACTGAACCTGTTTGTCACTCTGGACCACAATGGAGAAAATTGACTTTAAGATTTTGTAGCAGACCACAAAGGAGAAAATCCACTTTATGATTTTGTAGCAGACCACAATGGAGAGAATCCACTTAAGATTGTGTAGCAGACCACAACGGAGAAAATCCACTGAAGATTTTGTAGCAGACCACAAAGTTTGACCACATGCTAATCATGCAAAGAGTTGCACTATCATTCAATCCTTTCCTTTATATAAACACTTTTTCACATCTTTGAAAACAGAGGAGACCCAGATCAGACGGCTCCTATAGGAGTCATCTGATCAGGGTCTGCTCTGTTTGCTTATGGAATAATATAGATCAGATTCTTCAGTTTCTGCTATGGTAAAATACTCTTTCTAAAGAATGCTTTTAAAAATGTGTCTAACTAATATTCATACTGTCATTATTTCTTAAATAAATATTCAACAGGGAAAGGCGGAACAACTACCACATCTATAGCTTTCATTATCAACTTATAGTTGATAGGAATGTCACCTGGCTTTGTTCCTTGTCCCCATGAATATCAAGGTAAAAAAAAAAGACCTGTGTATAATTCTGTTTTTAAACAGAGTAGACCCCCCTGATAAGACAACTCCCACAGGAGCCATCTGATCTGGGTCTACACTGTTTGTAAAGGCTTGAAAAGGTGTCTCTATCAGGTATAGGGTTAAACGTTCTAGGAAACAGTACAACAAATATCAAAGGAAATTGAATTTTTCATTTTCAATCAATCAACAGTTATAACTAACACACATACGGTAGCTAAAATATCTGTACAATTACACAGTAGAAACTACATGTATCATCTATTAAATATGGTGGAATGCTGTGAATTCGGCAACAACATAAACAGATGTCTGCATTACACAAAATCAGAGACAGATATCCTTATACAACACCAAAATTCTCTTATAGTAAAATTGTTGGACGTATAAAAGTATGACCATAATCAGGAGATCTAAATTTTAAATCTCGAAAATGTAAGGGTGTTGTGAAAACTCCTTGAAAATGTATGATTCCATGACATGTATTTGAGAATCATTGAATAGCCTTGAATGGTATTTGAATTTACATATTTCTAAAATCCAGTTTATTCTGAGGAGAAAAAACACAGATGGCCTGATAAGTGCATGAGGTTTATGTAGTTTTCTTGTAGTCCATGTTGCTAGCTCCAGAAATGGTATTACAGTTGTGTTATGCGTTAATAAACATTCTTTCCCATATATCGTAACAATGGAGAAGAGTAAATGGACAAAACATGTGTATTTGTAAGTGATTAGTCCATGAAAAAAGCCCACAATGTCCTGTGTTCAATATCTGTTACAATCTGTTACTTAACCCTTTTCTCCATGAATATTCATGTCAGAAAGAATGACATCATGAATATTTATAAGATTAATTTTTTATGATGGCGCATCGACACAGAAAGTTTTGGCTAAGTAGTAGAAACTGTAGAATCATATCTTTATTATTTCATAAGCAAACAAAGCAGACCCTGATCAGACAGCTTCTATAGAAGCTGTCTGATGATCTGGGTCAACTCTGTCTATCTGTTTGCAAAGGCATAGAAATGCGTAATTAATGGAGTTAAGGGTTTAACAAAAGACTTTATTGACAGGTTTCAAACTCATTAAGTAGATAATATGTAATCACCTGAAGTAATATCCTCGTGCTCTATGAGATATATCGTGTAATTACAAAGCGTAACTACATAGTGTAACTAACTGTTAACATAAACAAATAATAACCCTCTGAATGCTGATAAACTAAGAAATACACTGTACGAAAGGCTTAAAGTTGCTAAGACGCCTGAATGTCAAACTGTGCACACCCTGATCAGAGCCCTCTGATCATGTCAAACTGTGCCCACCCTGATCAGATCCCTCTGATCATGTCAAACTGTGCACACCCTGATCAGAGCCCTCTGATCATGTCAAACTGTGCACACTCTGATCAGATCACTCTGATCATGTCAAACTGTGCACACCCTGATCAGATCCCTCTGATCTGGGTATACACTGTTTGCAAATGCAAGTATACTTGTTTTCCACATTCAAAAGGTTATGTCTTAACAAAAATGATGATAGCTCATGGAAACTGACACATCTAACACTATGTACTAAAACTCAACACTTAAAGCTGCCATGTTTTGTTTACATTTTCACACAATCCTTAACCTTTACCTCATGAATAAAAAGCAACAGAGTCTTCAACGTTTGTGACTGGCTATTCTTCAAAAACCTTTTATGAGCAGACTGAATTATGTAGATGAGCAGCAGAGCTCATTCTCATAGTTCAGCACTGAAAGGGTCAACTCTTTCGCTGCCAATGTCGCATCTGTGATTAGATGAGACACCGAGTAAATTTTGGTGCTATGATAATGTTATTCTTTAAACAACAGAGAAGAAAATTCCAAAATAAAAATTGAGCAGATGACGAATTTTGCAGTGAGAGTTTCAAGGTAAAAAAACCAAACTCCCTGAAATTACTTCCCTTGCTATGCAGTACACAGCAAAAAAACATAAAGGGAGGTAACTGCTACTGGACATTTCATTAGGTACAGCAAACATTATTTCCCCTACAATGCAATCCTCTATTCAAAGAGGAGAAGTCTAAACCCTTTCCTTTATATAAATGCATTTTCACGCAATTGCCAACAGTGTATACCTTGATTAGGCAGCTACTATAGGAGCCATCTGATCAGGGTCTGCACTATTTTGCTTTTGACATACTATAATTCTGATTCTACAGTTTAAATGCCCTTGAAGATTTACAGCAGATGTCATAATTTCTTACATGAATATAAAACGAGGAAAAGGTTTAAACTTTCAGTTACAAGGGGACAAAATGAAACAACAAAACATACTATATGTCACTCTTGTCACCACCACATGGAAGCTCATCAACAGTCGAAAATAATAGCGAAACGAAATATGAGCAACAGAAACAACATATTAGCACAAAACATGAAAACAACCACATCCTCCATGAATATTCAATCCATGTTAAGAAATACAGTAGAACCTGTCTTAAGCGACCATTCATTTTTTAACACAGGAGCTTTAAAAGCAGGTGGTTGCTTAACTCATTACCTCATAGGATATTTTTAGACCTTATCTCTTTAAATAAATCTACCGAAAAGGAGCATTAACAAGAGAAAAGGAAAATTTTAGAATTTTGTAGTTTGAAACCATTGTGATAAATAGAACATTTGTTCCTATAGGAGCAAATGCTCTATTTATCAAAATGGTTTCACAAAGTGACATTTACAGAGTCGTCAAAAGTCGTCAATATGAGGAAATGGGTTAATGCAGGGCATTACTTTTGACCAGGATTAAGTTACCACCTGCCTAATAGGCCTATAACTATGCCTCTTTTAGACTGTTGTTTAAGACTGGTTGTACTGTAATGTATGAATACATAATTATTACTTAGCTTAACTTTTAAATGGCATAGAAACAAGAAAACATTTGGCCATGGCAGAAAATGTAGAATCTTATCTATATCATCCTATAAAATAAAAGAATAGACTCTGATGGCTCCTATAGGAATGATCTGATCTGGATCTACTCTGTTTGCAAAAGTGTCAAATTGTGTCTCTATTGAGCACAGGATAAACTTGCTAGAATTCAAAAATCAATGTAGTAGCCAAATGCAGTAAGAATCATGTTCAAATACTTTTCTGCAAATTTTGAAAAAGATGCTCCTTTTTAAAACAAATCAGAACATGTTGGCAATTTTGGTTACTTAAGTTACTTTGGGTTGAAAGATGTGAAGAGAAATGGAATTTATACCCAGTGCTTGATGTACGTTAAATCTTTTGTTGGGACATTTTTTATCTGCCAGAATTTGTCATCTGCTTCCAATTTCATTAAGAAATTTCTTAATTCTTGTTTAATTTTTTTTTCTAAAAACAGTATCAAACAGTTTTGAATCCTTTGTGACGCCAACTTAATCATCTGGATTGAAATATTTTGTAAAGGCAATCCCACATTCACTATTGGCAGCGAAAGAGTTGACATGACAGAGATAAAATGTTCAGCAAAAATGATTATGCTCAGCATGTTAAGTAGCTAGATGTGTGCTGCTGGTTTAAATCAGGTAGGAAAAGGAAGTCTTTACATCAGTAAAAGAGATCATCCTATTTTAATGGCCTTAATTCTAATTGAAACACAACACCCTGATACTGTAATTTAATCTTCAAATCTAGGCCATCCATCAGATGTCTCATCACAAGGTCATGAATAAAATCTTCTTCATTAACCCTTTCATTCAGACTAGTTTTAGACCAAACCTCTTTGAATAAATCTACTGAAAAGGAGCACTTAATGGTAAAAGTTAAGTTTTAGAATTGTGCAGTTTTAAAACCACTGTGATAAATAGAGTATTTTCTCCAATGGAGCACATGCTCTATTTATCACAATGGTTTCAAAAAGTGACTTTTACAGAGATGTCAATATGAAAGAACGGGTTAAACTTTGAATATGGGAATGAATAAGTGAAATGTTATTTGCAAACACTGTAGGACCCAGATAGTAATCAAAATCCTCTTGCAAACTTTACCCTTTCATATTGAAAGGGACTTTGTTGTTAAACAATGATTGACAATTTAACTTTTTAATATTCTGCATTCAAAGAGTTTAATATTTAGTTCATAGATGCAACTCCTTTGCAAACAGTAGACCCAGATCAGATGACCCCTGTCTGCTCTGTTTGATTATGGAATTTATATAGATCTGATTCTACAGTTTCCGCCAAGGCCTAAAATCCTGTGATCATATGCCATTATAAAACTGAGCTTATAAATATTCATGACATCATTATATTCAACAGGTAATTGTAAAGTCAAATGGTAGGTTACTGGTAATGTGAAAGGAAAGTGATGCAGAAAGCTCTAACAGGTGCTTTCTGCATTACATTCATCTGCATTAACCCTTTCCCTGTTCTGTATTTAGGCCAAATTTCAATACCTACTGAATATTCATTAACAAAATAGTTATAAAGAGAAATGGAAGGTGGAACATTGTAGACATTTAAGAAAGCAAAGAAATCGATCTATCAAATTCTCTTAGCAAACCGAGCAGACCCTGATCAGACGGCTCCTCTAGGAGCCGTCTGATCTGGGTCTGCTCTGTTTGCAAATGCGTGAAAACACGTTTATATGAGGGAAAGGGTTAAGCAACCACCTGCTTTTGAAGATACCAATGTTTTGTCAGTATGTGGTCACTTAGAGGGTTTTGCTGTACATGCATATTAACCCTTTCCCTCATATAACCCCTTTTTTCACACTTTGGCAAACAGAGTAGATCCATATCAGCTGGCTCCTGTAGGAGCAATCTGATCAGGATCTGCTCTGGTTACTTGTGGAGTAATATAGATCTGATTCTACAGTTTATACACAAAACCTGTGTACATATCATTTATGCCATAATACAAAATTCAGTTAATAAATATTCATGATGTCATTACATGTTTTTCTTCCATGAATATTCAACAGAGAAAGGGTTTTACTATCAGTAATAATTATTATTGTCTGCTAAAGAAATGCCTACTACAATCCTGAACAAGTAACCGGTAATTCTTCTTTCATTTCTCCTCAAAATAGTATCAAACAGTTTAGATCCAGAAGAGATGCTGAGTTATGCAGTAACTTATCTGGATACAAGCTGTATAGGTGATCACAATTAACCCTTTCCTTCATACAAACGCATTTTCATGCATTTGCAAACAGAGTAGACCCAGATCAGACGGCTCCTATAGGAGCCGTCTGATCAGGGTCTGCTCTCTTTGCTTTTGACATGATATAGATCTGATTCTATAGTTTTTGTCAAAACAAAAACCTTCCTGGAAAATTTTACATTATAAAAAAGACAGCTAAAAATAAATATTCATGATGTCATAATTTCTTAAATGAATATTGAACCAGGGAAAGGGTTAAGCCACAAGCATGCGTGGAGTTAGACCTGAGAAAATCGCCAATCATCTTCAATTTCTACACTTTTACTTGATTTTGATCGTTTTGGACCTTTAACATGATTAGCATTGGCATCTTTTGTATTACCATTTATCAAACCATATTTGGACTTGGACATACTAGAGATATTTTGCATGTAATCATTGGACGACAAGTCCATATCGATGGATTTCGAAAAGTCCTCAGTATCCTCAAATATTGGATCAAACTGAATATATGTTGATGATCGATTTTGATTGTTTTTATTTGACCTCTTAGTGTCGTTATTGTTGTCCACAGTGGCAACAACTTGTATAGGATCAATATCTTGTTTTGTCACTTTTCGAATACGGCCACCATTTGAGCTTTTTGATCCTGATTTACTGTCTTGAAGCACAGGTTTACTAATCAACTCTTTAGTTCTTTCAGGTCGTTTGCTTTCTCTACTAGATGAACTGTTATGATTGTCTAGGCTTATTGTCTTGAATTTCATACCTACTCCCGATGCAGAGTGCGCGTCCACTGCTGCGCGATATGTTGTGTTTCGTTCATCACCTTCCACAATTCCTTGTGTATTCCGAACAGCAATACGGTACGAGTCAGCCCTGCTCATCACATCATCATCATCATTGGGCTTATGTGGACTCATATCCATAGCCACACGATATGGACCACTTTTCTTGGTTGCTGGAAGAACTGGAAAACTTTTACTTTGATGCATGGCAACACGATAAGATCCATTTCTTAGATTCTCACTTGCCATGGCAACACGATAAGAGTCTGAACGAGATGAAATTGTTCCTCCTTTAGGGTCTCCATTATGCATGGCAGATTGACTGAATTGTGATGAACTACTGGACTGCCTGCCATAACCATTTGAAGTTCCCCTTACAGGTCCATTATGTGAATTACTTGTTGCCATAGCGTTAAAGCCCATAGGGCAAGATTTAGAGGAAGACATACTTGTCTGAGCTTTAGCACTTGTGCTGTAACTGCTGTCTTTTGATGGCACATTTTTATTGTATGAAATGGCATTGACCATGTCTGATGGGAGAGATCTTCTATTGCTGGCAGTGTGACTACGATATGATGGTTCATGCCGTGTGTCTGCACGACTCTGACGTCCTGTTTGTCGTGGAGTTTTACTTGATGGCACATTTCTCTGTTGGGGAGTAGACACAGATCCAAAAGATGAATCCGTAGATATCTGTGTCACTCTTGTCAAGTCTGCTGAATCAGCTGATCTCCTGCCTGATTTATATGAAGCAAATGAAGAGTCAGCACTTTTAGCTTCTGGAGTCCTAAAACTAGAGAATGCTTGCCTGCCACCATTTTGATTTGTCATGTTTGATTGGGGAGCATTGCCCTGAGTGACAATTGGCACAGTCACAGTATGGCCCCCATGATTATGATTATTGTAATGTAAACCTGTGTTAATTTGATATGTATCTGTTTCCAGTTCATTTGTTGGTGTTTTCCTAAGGTCCAATAGAGAGTCCATGGAGCCTGAGGGAGTGCTGCTAATGGAGAACTCCATGTTGGACAGGTTTGGTGAACTCGCTGGGCTGGACATGCTCATGTATGGGGAGTTATCAGAGAAATTGAGACAGTCAGACGACGCAAGTGAGCTACTACTCTCTGCAGATTTGATTGAGGCTACTGATTGCATGTCCATGTAACCTGGGTCACTGGTGTTGGACCTCAGTCCCCGGCTACCTGCATCTTTGGCTGCAAGTACAGGACTTACTGCATACAGCATTGGTGACCTCTTTTCGTTCAATGATGAAGGAGCTGATTGAGGGGTAGACTGGGCTTTAGGCTGTACTTTGGTTGATGCATATATGGGATTCCTTTTGGAATCGTCTGGGGTCAATTTGGTATGAAGTCCTGATTTAGATCTGTCAGACTCCTGACGATCACCTGATCTTGCCCTAGGGGTCACAGTAATGACAGGTTGATATTTTAAGGGGAGATTCGAGGCTTTACCTGCAGAAGATTGTTTTGATTTTGTACGACCCTGAATTGGCACAGTGAGCTTGTAACTTTGGTCTTGAGGTATCTGGGTCTGGAATGAATTAAGATGTGGCACTGTTGAATTATGGAAGCTACTCTCACTTGATGAAGAGTTAGTGGGTGAGGGAAGGGGCAGTTGAACGGAGTTCTGTGCTCCTGGATTGAACAAATTCACCACAGGGGCAAAGTTAAGTGACTTTTGGGGTCTTGATGGGTCTGGCTGTTTCTCTGGGGTTTTGAGAATACCTGAGCTAGGGGTGGATTTGTGAGATCTGGGCCAAGACTGGTAGCTTGTTTCCTTTTTCTGACCAACAGATGGGTAACTGGGTTGATCAACAGTGTCGTAACTTTGCTGTGTACATTCTAGCACAGACTGGGAATGTTTCAAAGAATGCTCTAACGGACAGAAACTGTTTGAATAAGCAAATCCTACAGCAAGTCCTGTTTCACTCCTTGTCTGATTCAAAACCAGTCCCTTTGTACCAGGATGTCTTCGATTCTTCTTGTCTAGCCCGCTGTCTGGCGAACTTTCATCATCACTTGTGGACAAAGCAACCAATGATGGAAAACCAGTGGATGACAACTGTGTTTTATCTTGAACACGCAAAAACACAGCCTCGGCATCCGATTCAGACACTGATGATGAATCTTGTGAGGGAAATGACTGCAGTTCAGGATGATTCAACCCTTTACTGTCCCTTTCACTATCACTGGGTGACTGGTTTGGAGCAGTGGGTGGGGTAACTTTACTTAACACTCTATTCTGGCTTGAGGAATTTCCTTTCCGTAAGCCTGCAAACTTATCACTTTTCTCAGGTCTGTGAATAACACTCTCAGCACTACAAACGCTAATAGAATCCTTTGTTGGGGAATAATCCTCTTCATCCACCAGTGTATTTGTGCTCTTTTTCAAGCCACTATCATTATGGAAAGATGTAAAGAATCCTTCCTGGTCTACTGAAAATGTTGAAGACTCATCTTCTGTTCTCTTTCTTGTGTTTTCATCAGATAGCATAAGATCCAAAGCTAGGATATTTTGTCGAGTGAGGCGAGACAACGTGGAACTGTCAGCCTGTTCCCGTCTCGCAGCTCTCACAGCTAGGCTCTGGATCCAGGCCTCAGTGTCAAGCTGCGTAAAGTCAGATTTTGGGTTGCCAATTGATACAGAATCACTGCTGCCAACTATTGTGCTTGTTCCATCTGCTGCATAGCCAGCGGTGCTTGTTCCATCTGTTACACAACTGAAGAAGATAAAAAAAAAAACTCATCAGGTGGTACAAAAAAACAACACTATAAGTCTAATAAAACCTCTCTACAATTCACTAGGAAGAAGACAGCTTAACCATTTCCCTCATATAAATGTCTCTTCATGCATTTGCAACAGAGTAGACCAGATCAGACAGTTCCTATAGGGGCTGTGACCTGTCTGATCTGGGTCTACTCTGTTTACAAGGGTTAACCATTGTTTAACGATAGATTCCATTCAGTATTCAGCAATTTGTGACAGGAATTTGAATGACAAACAGCGCAGACCCTGATCAGAGGGTTCCAGTATCTGCCAAGAAGAAATATCTGGTCATCACAAAAGCAAGTCTAATCATGCTGACACAGCACTTTGGCATCCACATATTTTGTCTTTTTCTTTGTCAATTCATTGCACCAAGCACCTGTATTTTGCAAAACTGTTGTAACTTAACTGTTGTAACTATCCTTAAAAGCAGTTTATTAAAACTGTTGGCTAAATCTCCCATTGTCTAAATATTTCCTTTCGAAAACACCATCAGAGAATCAAACAGTATGGATCCTGATGAGATGCTGAGTTATCCTATGTATCATCTGGATCCAAATTGTTTGCAAATGTTGTCATAAATATGTTTTGTTCTTAGCCTGGTATTCTAACAATTAACTGTTGACACTAAAGAACAAAATGCAAAATATCCAACAACATAAACGACAAACAATAATAGAACTGTCTGTATCTGTAGCCGCTCAATGATTAACCTTTTACATGTGAGAACTAAGTAACCTGACATTTACAAACAGTGTAGATCTAGATCAGAGGGTTCCTGGTGAAACCTAGCATCAGGGTCGGCACTGTTTGTCACTCTTGCAGATTTTCTCCTTTCAAACTAACGATAGATAAACACTACAATTCAACAGTGATAGACACATTCAACATTTGAAAACATTAGCAAGTAAAAGGTTTAGCTATGATACAAACAGATAAATGCTATAGCCTTACCACTAGTGGCATCAGGTTTAGTCATAAAACAACACAAATTGCTTAATTAAGCACCATTTAATGTTTTCCATGAACAAAACCAAATTGTGAATCCTCCTTTACTTGTTGAAACTTAATGACGCAGAATAAAAACTGATCAGGTCCTGGATCAAATAAAGGTAGCCCTGTTCTCAATGCGGTAATTAAAATATCTCCTATTTCTATTGAAATAAGACTCCATCTTACATAAAAATGTCACAGCACAGATGCTTGAAAAATGTAAAACACATCTGTATAGTTAAGCTTTAAAATGACAACATCCACATTATCAGACTGTAAAAAGCTTACTTTTTTTGTCTCCCTCTCTTTAAATCACATCAGCTAATAGTAACTAAACTTGAGCTATTCTTAGGCCATACACCTTGTATCACTCACAAATAAGACAAGAAATGTTCAATAAAACTCTTTAGTCACTGTGCAGTCTATAACCCTTTTAAACTCCCCACCCTTGAGACACATCATTTTAATTTCTGCCCGGGTTTATTAGGTTGATACATGGGCGGATATATCTGATCTGACATCAATGGCTGTCAGCTGCAATGAGGCATGACTGACGAAGGGATATTCAATTCAGTTGTCCAGACAGCCCGAGTGTGATAACAGTGGATACTGTGAAACTCATTATCACCCTTCTGTCCCTTACCTGAAGCAACATCAGGGGTCAGGCAATGGCCTTTAACCTGTTAATGGTTAGCACTTTACCTCATAGTGATGCCATGTCATTTGATATATTTGCAAACAGAGTAGACCATGTCAGATGGCTCCTGTAGAACCCATCTCATCATGGTCTGCTCCGTTTGCTTATATGGAACTACATGTATATATTCTGGACTCAACAAGACCCATAACCTGCCAAATCAACCCTTTTCTTCATATAAATGCATTTTCACATCTTTGCAAACAGAATAGGCCAAGATCAAACAGCTCCTGTAGGAGTCATTTGATCAGGGTCTACTCTGTTTGCTTATGATATTATAATAGATATGATTCTGCAGTTTCTGCCATGGACAAAAATGCCTGTGTTCATGTGCTATTATAATAAATTAATCTAATTGATACTCATGATGTCATTATTTCTTACATGAGTATTCAACAGGGAAAGGGTTAAACCCATTTAGATATAATCCCTTTGAATAACAAGTAACTTTCATTTACAAAAAAATTCCTTTCACTCTAAAAAAAATAATTGACTACAAATAGGTTGCGTTCAAGAAGTGCGAAATTTGATTTTTTGTCACCGTCCAATGAACATCCCCTGGAGCAAGCTCATGTCGCCTAGATACCAATCTAATCTCTAAATATGTCATTTACATAAATATTTGTGAATTTGTATTTTTTCTTCTAACTAAGGAGTGTAAATATCGGTCACAATCATAAGTGAAAAAAAAGATGTGTTAAACATTCAAAAGCAGAGCTCATTGGCATTTTCAACCAGTTTAAATATTTAGTTTTTCTTGAATTAATCTCTATATATTTTTTTTTCTATAAAAAAAGAAACATGAGAAGCTTTCACAAGAAGATATTCCTTGACCTGTACCTGATACCTTTGCAAAAAGAGTCGAACAATTCTATAGATTCCACCACTGCCATAAACCCAGAGCTACAGAAAAAGGTGTGTACCTAACTTTCTCCACCAAATACAGGACCTATTCTTGAAAATGTTTAACCCTTTCCCTTATATAAACGTGTTTTCACGCATTTGCAAACAGAGTAGACCCAGATCAGACGGCTCCTAGAGGAGCCGTCTGATCAGGGTCTACTCTGTTTGCTATTGGAATTTGATAGATCTGTTTCTTAACTTCCAAAAATTGCTACAATATTTCAACTTCCATATTTCATTATAACTCTTTTTTCCATGAATATTCAGTAGGTATTGAAATTTGTAATAAACATAGAACAGGGAAAATGTTTAAATTTATGCATCTTATCTGGGTCTCAGCCTATACCATTATAAAAATTAATCTACTTGTTGATATTTATAATGTCATTATTTCTGACATGAATATTCATCAGGTAAAGGGTTAACCCTTTCCCTCATATAAACGTGTTTTCACGCATTTGCAAACAGAGTAGACCCAGATCAGATGGCTCCTAGAGGAGCCGTCTGATCAGGGTCTGCTCTGTTTGCCATTAGAATTTGATAGATATGTTTCTTAAGTTTCTAAAACGTCTATAATGTTCCACATTCCATATTTCATTATAACTATTTTGTACATGAATATTCAGTAGGTATTGAAAATTGGTCTAATTCTAGAACAGGGAAAGGGTTAAACATGACATTGACATGATGCACACAGTTTACATTCTGACCTGCAATCTTGCTAGGTCTGTGGCATTTGTTGCAAAAGGAAGAGACTTAGATAAATTGGCTCATATAGGAACCATCTGATCAGCTGATCTGCTTAGTTGACTTATGGAATTATATAGTTTCTTCCATGTGCTAAAAAAACCTGTGTTCATACAACAATATAAAAATTCAGCTAATACATTTTCATAATTTCTTAGATGACTATTCATCAGATAACAAGTTGCATGTAAATGTTACAGTTGCCAAATTGTTAAAGTCCATGCTTGCATTGTGAAATGGTTACCATCTGCTTGCACTATATCAATAAACATAATTATAAAGCCTGACAACAACATAATGCTTATAAATGTCTTTTTCCTTTGTTCCCCACCCCCCTAATTATCATATATCTATGACCTTCGTTTGCTAGTATATTACAATTAACCCTTTGAATGAATAGAACACGCAGGCAAACCCAGATCAGAGGGCTCCTAGAGGAATCATCTGATCAGGGTCTGCACTGTTTGTTATCAAATCCTTTCATACTCTGAGTGGACTCTATAGTTTAACACTGATGGGTTATTCCGCCTATTCCACTCTGAAAATTCACCATTGAAAGGGTTAAAAAATGGCATTGTCAAAATGCTACATGTCACTAATTAGCACTCTATGTAGACCATGTTAATTATTTACACAGTTTCAATAATTGGCCTTTCTTAGTTGCAATTAGCCTGGCTGTCAACAGTCTTTATGATAAGTCCAGCTAAGTTATTCACATGTTCATACCATGGTAGCTCTTGATATACATCCAACCTACATAAACATTCTGGATCTAGATGTGATCCTGCAGAACTCAACATCTCATCTAGATCAAAACTGTCTGATAGTCTGACACTGTGTTATTCAATAGAAGTGGAAATAAAAAAACTTTTGAGAGTAGAAGTAGACAATACTATTCACATAAATATTCCAACATTACTGTCCAACTTACAACAGAAATTATCATAAAGTTGCTCTGCATGAAAAAGATACCATTGGGTTCCTGGTGTTTTGTAAACTGAGTAACCCTAGACCAACCTTAATTAATATTTTATCCTTTCCCTAATGAATATTTATGTAAGAATGAACAACATCATGCATATTTATTAGCTGAGTTTTTACCATGGTGATGGAATGCATGATATTTTGGACCAGATCTATATACATGTACAGTAAAACCTCTCTATAATGGCCACGGAATTGTGTTAATTAGTTGGTCCTTAGGGCAGGTGGCTGCTTAAAGCAAGGTGAAAACAAAACAGAACGCTCCTGTAGGAGCGTTCTGTTTTACTTTCACTTTGCTTTAAGCAGCCACCTTCCTTTAACACAGAATACTTTATGTATTTTAGTGGTCGTTATAGAGAGGTTTTACTGTAATTCCATAAGTAAACAGAGCAGACCCTGACCATGCATGTATCAACACTGTCTGCATTGTCAAACATTTTCAAAATCAGACAGTCTCGTTATTGATAATAGCCAAGTTATAAGTACTTTTTACATGTATATGTATATGTAAGCTAATCTTACTGTTCTTGCATTTACATGTACAAGCTCTTTGCTAAGATCTGGTTCCCTTGACTTAATGCATCTACCTTACTTTTTCTCTGTACACACAAATGTATATCACCATTAGCAAACATTGTAGTTCAATATAGGATGGCTAGAATAACCCTCTGACCAGGGTCTGCATGGTTTGTAATTCAAAATTATACTTTTTCCTATTGAATGGACTATATATTAAGTAAACACCGATGGACCATTTCCCTTTAAAAATTTAGCCTATTGAAATGTTTATTCATATGCAAACATCTGGATTCAGAACTGATATCCTGAGTTACTCAGTATCTCATCTGGATACAAATTATTTGAGCATTATTCATGTTTTCTTAAAGACTCAGTTTGTTGATAGAAATCGCAATTACTAAGCATTTCATTCTAACCTATTTATATATGGTGAAATGTTTTCCTATCAAGACTTTAATTGGCCATAAACACTCATATATCACCAATACTGATGGCATGTCATCTAGAAATATATCAAGGTATTTAGTATGTATACATAAAACCCTTTATCCTCTTAACCCTACTCAATGATTATTTATGATTTAGGTTCCACCATCATTATCTCAAATAGTACATTGGTAGTAAAATCCCGATTATTCGAATTTTCTGTATAGAAGAATTTAGACCCTTTTAGGCAGGTGGCTGCTTAATGCATGGTGAAATTCATGCAGAAAGCTCCTAGAGGAGCTTTCTGCATGACTTTCACCACGCATTAAGCTGCCACCTGTCTTAAAGATTGATAACAATATGTATTTTAGTGTTCGAATAATCAAGATTTTACCGTTATTGGGGAGCATATTTAGGCTAATACTGTACCCTCTAGAGTGATTTTTCTAAGATTTGACCAAGTGACCTACTTTTTATCCCACCACACCCATGATCAACCTCAACCTTGATATCACCATGACAAATATTCTGAGCAAGTTTGAGGAAGATTGGGTTAAAAATGTGACCGCTGGAGTGTAAACAAGATTTTTCTAAGATATGACCCAGTGACCTACTTTTTCACCCCATGTAACCCACTTTCAAACTCCTCAAAGATTTTATCAGGACAATTATTCTGACCATGTTTCATGAAGATTTGGCTAAAAATGTGACCTCTAGAGTGTTCACAAGGTTTTTCTACTATTTAACCTAGTGACCTAGTTTATAACCTCGCATGCCCAATTTTCGATCTTTCTCCAGATTTTATCAAGACAATAATTTTAATAAGTTTCATGAAGACTGGACAAAAATGTGACCACTAGATTGTTCACAAGGTTTTTCTACTGTTTAATCTAGTGACCTATTTTTTGACTCCACGTGACCCACTTTCAAACTCGACCCAGATTTAATCAAAACAATCATTCTGATAAAGTTTCATGAAGATTCGGCTACAAATGTGACCTCTAGTAGGGTGTTCACAAGGTTTTTCCACTATTCAACCTAGTGACCCAGTTTATGACTCTACATGACCCACTTTCAAACTCGTCCGAGATGTTATTAGGACAATTATTCTGACCAAGTTTCATGAAGAATGGGCAAAAAATGTAACCTCAAGGTTTTCCTAATATTTGACCTTGTGACCTAGTTTTTATATCCACGTAACCCATTTTCGAACTCATCTGAGATTTTATGAAGACAATCATTCTGACCAAGTTTCTTGAAGCCTCAGCACATACAGTCCATAATTATGCACATTTGTTTTTAACCTTTTTTAACCTTTTCAGTCTTCTTGTCATATTTTTAACTTTTAACAACTGTCCCCGACCTCCCTGTTATGATCAGCGATTGATCGTTGGGAGTATTTATGTAGAAGTAGAAGCTTGGACTAAAATTGTGACCACTAGACTGTTCACAAGCATATTGTTGACGACGGACAACGCATGATGGACAATGGACGCCTGACTTTCAAGTCTCCCAAAAGCTCACCCCGAGCTTTGCTCAGGTAAGCAAAAAATTCAGCTAATAAATAATCATGATGTCATTATTCCTAACATGAATATTGAACAGGTAAAGGGTTAACCCTTTACTCCATGAATATTCATGTAAGAAATAATGACGTCATCAATATTAATTGAATTAACTTGTTATAATAGCACATAGACACAATAATTTTTGGCCAAGGCAGAAACTGTAGAATTATAGCTATATTATATCATAAGCAAACAGAGCAGACCCTTATCAAAGCTCTTACAGGGGCCATCTGGTCAGGGTCTGATCTGTTTGCAAAGGCGTAGAAAGGCATATTGATTGAGTAAATGGCTAAGCAGACATCATTTTTACAGCAGAAAGAGTTTAAGATAAAAACTGTTTGTTTAATTCATAATCATAAAGTTTCCATACAGTATAATCTATGAGAACCCAATGCAGTAAAAATCCACAACTTACTCATTCTCTTCCTCCAAAGTTAGAGAGTCTCTTCCAGAGTCCTTGCCTAGAGAATATTGGGAGTTAAACTTGATTCCTTCACTCCGCAGGTCTGAGTCTAGTGAATGCCTGTTACTGCTGGTCCCACTCTGGCTCCAGTTTCCTGAAACAATGCATGATGGGTAAGAATAATCATACTCCTAATAACACAACACAGGCATGTAAACAACTCTATTAGAATCTATGATAGGTCATGATATCATGGCCAAACATCGGCAAATATTTGAACAAAAGGTGGCGGGCTAATATAGTTGTTAAATTATGTGTGATATGTGATAATAAAAACTTCATTTGTGTGTCAAGATTAGAATAAGTAAACGTCACCTCACCTCAGACCTGACAAGGCAAAACAAACTGTAACATGTTGTTTTAAGGCATTAATGCCCAAATATCCAACCCTTATCCAACTAAATATAATCTTATTGTGGTACGAAGATCATGCAATCCAAATTTGAAGCTTGCTTATCAATTGGGTATCTGTCAATATGCAAAGGTCAGAGGACAAACTATCTGACATTACCAACAAAGATGTAATCTGGGCTCTACATATGTTCAAAATTTCACAAGACAGGAATTAGTTGAAGTGTAGGACATTTTTGAAAAGATTTTAAGATTTAAATTGATTATCCCTACTGGAGGCCAGATCATACAAGAAAAACATTTTATTGTATCACTGGTTAAGTATTTATATATTTACCCGGCAGGGCTTCTGAGTTCAGAAATCCAACAATACTGAACCGTTTACCGCAACATAAATCCCCTTGTATGCAATATTAACACTTTAATCCAATTACAATATATAATCCAATTCTGACTCACATTTCACTAATACAAACAGCAGGTCCTTAGTTGTTGCTATTTATGAATTGACAAAATATTCAACTTTAGTCAACCTTTTTTGAAATGCATGATGGTTTTTTTTAAACCTCATGTCGCATTCCTGTTACATACCATTCACTTACTTGTACGACATCGTCTTTCATAAAGCACACACATACAACCTGAGGACACACTCTGCATAAAAACGGATTATCACCGCTTACTTCATAAGTTTTACTCTTGTCGTCGACCACTCATGGTGAATTTGTTATTACTTATGCAAACAGTTTGGATCCAGATGAGATGCCGAATAACCTCGGCATCTCATCAGGATCCAAACTGTTGGTTACTATGATTGTATTGTTGAAGAGAAACAGAAGAAAATGTAAGTTTGAGAATAGTCTTTTTTTAGTAGCAGAGAACATTTTTGTAATTTCTTAGCATGCAAAGAATTAAGTTATTCCTGTCCACATACCTTGACATTTGTTTCAGTTAAAAACCCAACATTTTCATTCAATTCTTTTTAATAAGACAGCTAGGATCAGAGTGTTTAAAACAGTTTGGATCCTGATGAGATGATGAGTTGCACTGCATCTCATCAAGATCTAACCTGTTTATAATGGCGAACATAAATCACCCTAAACATGGTGAGAGTCAACAACCCTTTCCCTAATAAACAGGTATGCACAAACTGATAATTCCTTGAAGATCCATTAATCTAATCTTTATAAATTAAATTTTTTAAAAGGGAATTGTCGGCTTAGACAAAAACTATGGGATCAGATTTGTACGATTTCATAAGCAAACAGAGCAGACCCTGATCAAACGGCTCCTATAGGAGCCGTCTGATCTGGGTCTACTCTGTTTACAAAGTCATGAAAAGAAGTTTATTAAGGAAAGGGTTAAACAATTTGTCAAAGCAAATCAGACAGGACCTCAATTTTATCAGATACCTGTTGTTTGAGGAGAGCGACCAGCATTGACTTTTTGTCATCTCCAGCTCCTATCTTGCAGACAAAATTGCCATTATCTGCTTTTATCCTTAGACTGATAGCCAAGTATTGTCGACTTTAACCCGTTACTCCATAAATATGCAATTCTATGCCTCTGCAAACTGAATAGACCTAGATCAGATGGCTCCTATAAGAGCCGTATCATCTGAGTCTGCTCTGTTTGCTTATAAAATAAAACAAAATTAACAAATATTCATGATGTCTTTATTGTGGGACACACATGCACTAGCATTAGCACAGTGTTGATTCAGATCAGAGGGCTCCTAAAGGAAACTCTAATCAGGGTCTACACTGTTTGTCATTCATAATCCTCCAGCAAGTTTAAGCCTATTCATACTGAGTGGACTCTTTACTTCATATACACACCTTTTCAAAATAGAGTAGACCCAGATCAGATGGTTCCAGTAGGATCAGGGGGTGCTCTGTTTACCTATGAAATAATTCTAATCTGGGTCTATACTGTCTCCAAATGTCAGTTACTTCTGTTCCCACTTTCAAAAGGTCGACTCCTGATAAGACTATGATCATGACCTAGCCCCACATATAGCCTTAAATCTCAGCATGCAGTGTGTGAATTTGTGATAACCTCATAATAATGCAAAACAAATTTGATTAACCCTTTACTCCATATATACACATTTCTACACCTTTGCAAACAAAGTAGACCCAGGATCAGTCGTATAATCAGGGTCTACTCTGTTTGCTAATGAAATTTGAAAGTTCTGTTTCTTTACACTCTAATATGGCTACATTTATCCACTTTCCATATTTCATTTGAACTATTTTGTCCATGAATATTCAGTAGGTATTGAAATTTAGAACAAACATAGAAGAGGGAAAGGGTTAAATCTCAGCATGCAGTGTGTGAACTTTTGACGATCTCATAATAATGCAAAACAACTTGGATTAACCCTTTGATCGCTGAATTTTTAAAGTGCAATGGCCAATCAGTGTTTTATTATAGTCCTGTCAATATGGAAGGCTTAAATTTTTACTCCATAAATGAGATTTTTTACACCTTTGCAAACAGTAGGAGCTGTCTGTCAGGGTCTGCTCTGTTTACTTATAAAATAATGATTCTACAGTTTCTACTTCTGCCTAAAAATTCTGTGTCTATTCATGTGCCTATTGCTGAAAATTCCTGTGTCCATGTGCCATTATAAAATTAAATCTAATTAGTATTCATTACATCATTATTTCTTACATGAATATCCATGGAGTAAAAGGTTAAACTGGACAGAGGATTTTAAGTTACTAACAGTGTAGACTCTGATCAGAGATCTTCCCTATCAGAGAAATATCCTAGGAGTCCTCTGATCTGGATCTACACTGTTTGTCAATCCACTTATTTCCCTTCTTGAAAGGGTTGCATGGAGACACCAACATTTCTGTTTTATGTACGATCAGAACCTTAACTGTTTGATACTCTGATTGTTGCTTTTGGAAAGAAATGGAAGCAGGAAAAAAAAAAAATCTTGATATAACATTTAACAGCCCTCCCTTGGAATGCTAGAATTTAACCCTATACTCCATAAATATGATTTTCTACACCTTTACAAACAGAGTAGACCCAGATCAGATGGCTCCTATAGGATCAGGATCTACTCTGTTTGCTTATGGTATGATATAGATCTACTTCTACAATTTCTGCCTGAGTCAAAATGTCCTGTGTTCAATATGCCAGTTTTAAAAAAAAAAAATATTCATGATGTCATAATTTCTCAAATGAATATTCATGGAGAAAAGAGTTAACAGCAGAATCTAATCAGTATGACAGGTTTATATTTATGTAGAGCCATACAGGAGCCATTTGATGTGGGTCTAGACTGTTTGCAAGTACCTGTTAACTCATTTCCCTGGTACTGAATGTACACACTATTCTCGTTGTTATGTAGTGCACACTGACAGTGACAGGAAAGCCTCCAGCAGTAATGATGACCACCAGGTAACTAATTTATCATGACTACAGTCGCCTTTGTTTGACTAAGTCATACTGACCAAGAATGACCCCATTTCCCATAAAAAAATTCTTCTTTTCCTTTCCTTTCTGCACCAGCCCATTTATAATCAAGCAGTATTTATTGGCCTGCAGTGTCGGGAATCAAGTTGACTAAAAGTCTTGCAAATGCAAAGTGTGTAGACTACACCAGGGCTGTAGAAATAATGCATACTGTTATACGAAAAGCTTTTATTTCTCAACCCTATCTTGCTGGGATTCATCTGGGAGAGATGAATCTTAAAGGTGATTCTCAAAAATTTGCTAGATGATTTTGAATGACAAACAGTGCAGACTCTGATCAGAGGTCTTCTTCAGCTTTCTCATCTTGGTCTACACTGTTTGCAAATACTAGTACATGTACACTCATTTTCCTGCATTCAAAAATGTTACACTGTTTATCAGTATCATTACTACTTAACCCTTCGCTTGCTATTCGCGTCAATATACCTACCTGTAAATAGTGAAGACCCAGATGAGACAGCTCCTGCAGGAGCTGTCTCATCAGGGTCTGCACTATTTACAAGTTGATTGTGCAACCAGTGCGCCCCACAGCAGTGATTTCACAGCAAAATTCTTGTACACAGTGAAGATATAATTATGTAAATTTACAACAGGGCATGGGTACAAAAAAGGAGAAATGTATTTTAAAATTCAGCAAGAGATGGGTTAACAAAATTTGTGACCCATTTCAGTTTATAAGACTACAACCAAACATAACAAAAATTGCAAAATTTAAAGAGCTTTTGAAGAAAAAAGTGTAATTGGTAAAAGGTATTATTTTTCTGCATAATAAACTCTTAACATGCAATAATCGTCATCTATTTCAATTCTTAGATTTCTCTTTTGATTTCTTGCAATTTCTTTTTAACCTTTTCCCTGTTCAATATCTATATAAAAAATATTTAAATCATAAATATTTATTAGCTAAAACTTTATAATGTAAACTTTTAAAGGGAATATATTGCTTTGACATACAACTGTAGATCAGATATTTGTTATGTGAAAAACAAATGGGGTCATTTCACCGAGTACGACCTGGAAAAGTCGCACGCGACCACGCGCGACCTTAATCGCAGCTCGGTTTTCCAATAGTCGCGGGCAAAAACCGTGCGACCTACCCCATTATTTTCTGTGCACGCTCTATGTTCGATGTTAGCTCGTTTGACCTTCGATGTGTACGCTCTATATACGTCCTATACGCTCTACACACGCTCTATATACGATCTATCTACGTCTATCCACTCGATCTGAAGCGATCTTGACACAACCAAGGTTCGTTCTGTTCGACCAATTTGCGACATTGCCGCGATCTCTCGGCGATCTATTCTCGCAAGCGCGCGACCTCGGCCGACCAAGACTCGTTCCCGGCCGATCTAGCTACGTACGAGTTGCAATGTACCCTCGATTAATACGATTTAGTTGCGATCTCGAACGTTCTAGCCTCGCTCAGACGACCAATTCTCGATCTTTTCTCAACAGAGTCTCGCCCGAGCTACGTGCACACTGGTTTTGGTTGCACGGATTTTGCGCGCGACCCACTGCGATCGTTATACAATGCCCGGCGATCGTTGGCCGACCATCAGTTTTTGACCAGTCTCCGAAAGGATAACATGGACCAAATCGCTCTGCATCATGCTATTGTATTACAGCACCATGCCCTGAAATTGCAGCAAGACTATCTGGTTATGCTAATCATGCTGAAAAGGAGCTGCGTGAACACCAGAGGGAACATTATGGTCAGTACACCTCCCTCATGACGGAACTGAGGCTGGGAGATGAAGCTACCTACCGGATCTATCTCCGTATGCCCCCGGAGATGTTTGACGAACTTTTGGCCAGGGTGGGGCCTATAATTGAACACTAACTATAGAAGATCTATAGAACCGCAAGTTAAGCGAGGGTCGATCTTATTTGGTTGAAGCTTAAGCGCACAGAGGCCGCCAATGGAAATAATATGAAACGTATGGGTCTAGGGAAGGTCTGGGACAGGTCGCTCGGAGTGAGGCTTAATCGCAAAAGAGCGAAGCTAGATCGCACGGATCGAGCGAGGATCGAGCAGTGGTCGAGCAGCACGACCATTCGCGCGACCAGTTCTCGCTCGAGAAGACTGAGCCTAGCTCATCCCCGCTCTAGTTTCGATCGTCTCACGACCAATGCGTTCTTTCCTCGATCTCGCTCGCTCTTTCGACGCTCTCCATGCGACTTTTAGGTCGAGGCTCGGTTTTTTGACATGTCAAAAAACCGAGCTACGATCTGTTTTTCCGGGAGACAAATCCTCGACCATGTGCGACCACGGGAGACCAAGGCACGACCAACCCTCGGTCAACTGTCGACTACGTGCGACCTGCGGCGACCAAGCCACGCTCTGAGATCGCAGCTCAGTCTTCCGGGAAGATTTCTCGGTGAAATGACCCCTAAACAGAGCAGACCCTGATCAAACTGATCTGGGTCTACTCTGTTTGCAAATGGTGAAAAGGCGTTTATACGAGGTTAAAACACATGGTGTCAGACAATTTGGATCGAGATGAGAAGTTGTGTGATTCAGGATCTCATCTTGAACCAATGTGTTTCCAATGGTTATCACAAATTTCCTCCGGTATGTTGGGATTTTATTATCAATAATTTTATACCTTGCTTACAGCAGTTTGTACCTTTCAAGTACAAAGAAGTTTATATTGAATATGTACAAATGAGTTAAGTCTACATGAAAAACGCCACAGGTAACACATCCTCTCAATGAAATGATTTAATCCTTTGAATGCGGGACACACGCACACTGTCAGTCGCAAACAGTGTAGACCGAATTCAGAGGGGGTTCTAGAGGAGTCCTCTGATCAGTGTCTGCACTGTTTGTCATTCAAATTTCTAAGCCTTTCTTACTGATTGGAGTCTATAAACACTGATGGGCTTAGCTGATAATTCAGTGTTGAAAGAGTTAACCCTTTCCCTCATATAAGCGCATTTTCACACATTTGCAAACAGAGTTGACCTAGATCAGACAGCTCCTATAGGTGCTGTCTAATCAGGGTCTGCTATGTTTGCTTTTGACATGATATACTGTAAATATCATACTCTACAGTTTTTGTTGAAGCAAAACTTCCCTTGAAAAGATTACCGTATATTATAAAGACTGAGCTATTAAATATTCATGATGTCATTATTTCTTACATGAATACAGAACAGGGAAAGATTTAATTTGGAAAACATAATCATCTCTTTGACGACATTATCCACCATCTCTTTCAATTAAAGTCATCTGCAATCTTAACCCTTCGCTTGCTGAATTTTAAAACACATTTCTCTTTCTTTACCCATGCCCTGTTGTATAATTACATATATCTTCACTGTGTACAAGTATTTCGCTGTGCAATCACTGCTGTGGAGTGCACTGGTTGCACAATCAACTTGTAAATAGTGCAGACCCTGATGAGACAGCTCCTGCAGGAGCTGTCTCATCTGGGTCTTCACTATTTACAGGTAGGTATATTGACGTGAATAGCAAGCGAAGGGTTAACCCTTAGAATATTGAAGTTTCAAAGTCGAATGGTTTAATCATCATTCAACCACCTTTCAGTAAGAAAGTTGCTAAAGCAACTAGAATGACAAACAATGCAGATTTTGATCGAAGAGTTCCTCTTGAAGTTATGTGATCTGGATTTACACTGTGTTTTGCAACTACCATATAAACTGATCCCTGCATTCAAAGGGTTAAACCCCATCAAGTCTATTATGCACAATTATGGTAATTTGTTGTTCAAATGATGTTGGCAAAAATAGTCGACCATAAAACTTAACAATACATCTATACAGTACGTACTTATTAAGAATTTTAACCTAGTCCGAAAATACATTTACAACCCTTGTTAACTCTTTGCAAGTTATGCTTTTGTTGTCTCCAAAAATGGTTGTCTGCAAAAATTCCATCCGAAGTTAGTGTTCACTCGATTTCTACCTAGAAATTAAATGTTTCTAACAGTATGGATCCTGATCAGATACACTGGGTCACTAAGTGTCTCATCTTAATAACAGCTATTTGAATTTACAGTTTGTAAAAATTTAATTCACTGGCTCAATACCAAATACCTTAACCCTTTCCTCCATCACTATTCATGTAAGAAATAATGACATCATGAATATTATTCAGATTAATTTTTAAAACGGTACAATGGCATTTAAATTTTTGGCCATGGCAGAAACTGTATTACTTCATAAGCAAACAGAGAAGACCCAGATCAGATGGCTTCTACTCTGTTTGCGAAGGCATATAATTGGGTGTAATTATGGAGAAAAGGGTTACGTATTAAAAAACAAGATGTGTTTGTGAAACACTATGCCCCCTCATATATTTGACCTCTGACCTTGACCTCTGACCTTGACCTTGACATGTCACCCCTCAAAATGTGCAGCCTCATGAGATACACAAGCATGCCAAATATCAAGTCTCTATCTCTACTGGTCCAAAAGTTATGGCCAATGTTAAAGTCGGCGATTTGACCCATATATTTGACCTCTGACCTTGAAGGATGACCTTGACCTTGACACGTCACCCCTCAAAATGTGCGGCTTCATGAGATACATATGTATGCCAAATATCAAGTCTCTATCTATACTGGCTCAAAAGTTATGACCAATGTTAAAGTTGCTGACAAACAAACAGGCAAACAGACAAACAGACAGACAGACAGACAGGGCAAAAACAATATGCCCCCCGACTATCGTCTATGGGGGCATAAAAACTTATGCAAATAGTGCAAACCCAGATCAAACTACTCCTGAAAATGTATTGTTATATGTCAGTCTAGTTCAGTTATCAAAATGCTGTCCACTTGACATACTCTTCTTTACATACCAATGGAGAGGAGAGACTCGGTGGCCAAATACTTGGGGAGAGGAGAGACTCGGTGGCCAAATACTTAGGGAGAGGAGAGACTCGGTGGCCAAATACTTAGGGAGAGGAGAGACTCGGTGGCCAAATACTTCGGACCTCATACACGACTTTGGGCTCCTTTAGGAAATTTTAGCCATGGCAGAAACTGTAGAATCAGATCTATATAAATCATAGTAAACAGAGCAGATTCTGATCAGATTACTCCTCAGGAGCTGTCTGATCTGGGTTTGCTTTGTTTACAAAAGGCATTTAAAGGCGTATCTATGGAGTAAGGGGTTAAGACTCCAAGCAGACTACTATTTTGCAGATCCCAATTACTTAGTAATTTCTATTAAAATGCTTAAAAGTTTAACCCTTGAAACACATACTATAAACCAATTGTATGTGACCAGTATAAAAGCAGTTTGGATCCAGATGTGATGGAAAGTTAAACTTAGTATTTCAACAGGATCCAAACAGTTTGACATTCTAGACAGAAGAAATTGTTTAAGATTTGAGCAATATTTCTAAAAAAAAAATCTATTAAACATGCAATGAGTTTAAATTTTTTAAAGTCTGTTGAGTGGAAGCCAAGTTTCAGTAGGACAGGTTGTTGCAAAATATGCATGTATTTCCTTTAGACATCGGAGTACAGAAATAGCAGAAATCTCATTTAAGTTGTGACGTAAACAAGTTCAGATACTAATGAATGAACACAACTGAACACAGGTTCAACTCTGTTTCACATTTGGAGTACTATTTCTACAGGACTAAACTAATAGGTCCTACAAGTATTGTCACAGAAAGATCAAAGAGCCATGAGTAATTGTTGTTTGTGTCAAGGATAAGATCTTTGACAGACAGCTTAATTAATAAATAATAATCCCCTTACACGTATATATACAAACAGAAACCGAAACAATCCAACATTAACTCTTTCCCTGTTTAGTATTCAACAAAGAAATAATGACATCATGAATATTCATTAGCTGAATTTTTATGTAGTCACATGAATTTTTTGGTATTGCTAGAATCTGTAGAGTCACATCTATATTATTATTATTATCCTATAATAGGAGCCATCTGATCTGGGTCTACTCTCTTTGCACAATCATGACATTTATATGTATCCTGGGAAAGGATTCAAACAAATTGCACTTTTAGCCTTCAACAATGTTTGCAGACAGCAATTGTAAAAGAGCTGAAGGTTGCCTTTGCAAACTGAGCAGATCCTGATCAGATGGCTACTGTAGGAGACTAGGAGCCATCTGATCAGGGTCTGCTGTTTGCTATGAAAAGAACAGATGATAAGATCTGATTCTACTGTTTCTGTCATAATTAACATATTCACCTGCTCATAATGCTATATAATAAAATCAGCTAATAAATATCCTTAAAGTAATTATTTCTTACATGAATATTCACAAGGCCTGAGGTTTAAAAATAATCCTCACCAAGGCCACATTACTCACTTTTCTCTGTTCATCAATCATATGTTTCAATCCATTGCTTTTCAAATACTGAACAAGAAACTGTGTGATGTATTATGTTACCATCAACTTTCTGCATGGGCAATATTGGACCCATCAGCCATACCACAAAACTCTTACCCTGCTAGTCTCCACCTGACTCCAGGCATTTGCAAACAGCTTGGATTAACCCTTTCCTTCATTTAAACACTTTTTCACACATTTGCAAAAAGAGTAGACCCAGATCAGACGGCTCCTATGATCAGGGTCTGCTCTGCTTACTAATGGAATTTGATAGATCTGTTTCTTTAGTTTCTAAAATGGCTACAAAGTTCTACCTTCCATATTACATTATAACTATTTTGTCCATGAATATGCAGTAGGTATTGAAATTTGGAATAAATGTAGAACAGGGAAAGAGTTAATTAGGATCAAAGCTGTCAAAATGACATTTATGGCAAAGGGTTTCTATGTTGCATGAATCAGAATTAACAAAACAAACGCAGCATATAAGAGTCTGAGAAGACATTAATTTTTAAAGCAAGAAAAGATGTAAATATCAACTTTCATTAATGCAATTCCATAACTGATGGTTACGGTCCATTTGCAACGGAAGTCAGAATATGGTTAGCTGCTTCAAGGTATAATATTCTAATTAGAAGACAGAAGTAAAAGCACAGAAACAAATGATGGCAACGTCTGTGCCATAAAATCATTTTCAAAGCAACCGCAAGACTGTTTCGAGATAAGGGTCAGTAATAACAGTGGCAATAACCTCCAGTGAAATCCAAGCCATGGAGTCTGAGGTGACACAATCAAAGTGGGGACAAAGGCGAAGGTTCAGATTTCATGTTCGGATGTTGTAATTGCTTTGTACCTTCATTTTATTGTTGCCTCCCTGCTTGTGGATGTTGTCAAGTTCATGTCAAGTCATAAATAGTAATTCATCCTTTCTTCGGTTTATGTTTGTGCATGCGGTTCCGCGCCTGGCATTATAGTAAACCATCACTGTAGTTTTGTTGTACAACTTGTTTAAGTGTAAATATTCCTGTTTTGTGAAGTTTTCAAAGGGACACAACTCCGTATGTATTCAAGTTTAAGAAGTTAAGAACAAACATGTGAAGCTCTATATAGTCTTTACCTAACTCAAATGTTACTGAAATTAATAATGTTTTCAAATACATGTACAACCTTTTAACAATGATTCTGAAGATAAACACACTTGATCACTGATTTACTTTTGTGATGGAGAGCAAGGGAAAGATGTTTGATAGGGCTGGCCCAAATCACATTGCCATTATTTCTTACATGAATATTCATGGAGTAAAGGGTTAACCCTTTCCCTCATATAAATGCGTTTTCTTGCCTTTGCAAAAAGGGTAGACACAGATCAGATGCCTCCTGTTTGCTTATGAAATTTACAGTTTCTACCATTGATACTAAAAACCCTATTGTACATATATGTATGTCATCATAAAAAGTCAGCTAATAAATATTCATGATGTCATCAATTCTTACATAAATATTCAACAGGGAAAGGGTTAATAAGTTCAGAATTTCATTTGGCTAGTGTTCGAGTAAACATTTAGTTCTACAAGTACAATTTTGGGCAATTTCAGCCAGCATTTACATGAATAAAATTGAATAAATTTAGCACATCACTGGCAAGGTGGGATAAAAATTTAGTGACTTTTTTTTTTACATACAATGGGCATTGTCCATTAAGACTTTCACTCTGATGGAGTGTATATCATATCATTGACCCCTACCTAGACAGATCTTGTTTCAGTCTTTGTAAACCTACACTGTTTTATGATCGGTGTTATTTTAACAAGATAGACTTTGTTTACTTTGGTCAAGTATTGCGGGCAAACACCTGGAACAGTATAAATCACAGGTCACCTGAATGGCTTTCACATTTCATGAATTCGTGAGAAAGCTGAGGTTGTTACTCTTTATCACAAATACAGTGAAACCCCGCTAATGCGACCACTTAATAAACAGCCACTGGCGCCGTTTAAAGCAGGTGGTTGCTTAATGCAGGACGAAAGTTATGCAGAAAGCTCCTATAGGAGCTTTCTGCATAACTGTCGTCCTGCATTAAGCTACCACCTGCCTCTGCCGCCCAGAATTATGCCCCTTTTTGGTGGTCGTATTAGCGGGGTTTTACTGTATATTTTGTTCAAAGGGAATGAAAAAACATTAAGTATTTCCATAGCAATTTAGTTCAGAAAAGGCAAAGTATCCCAACACATGTGCAGGTGGATTTATTTTTACAACAGTAAATATCTTTTCATGCTTATCACTAAACAAGATGTGTTTGTGAAACACTATGCCCCCTCAATATGATATTTGACCCTGAAAGATGACCTTGACCTTGACATGTCACCCCACAAAATGTGCAGCTTCATGAGATACACATGCATACCAAATATCAAGACTCTATCTCTATTGGTTCAAAAGTTATGGCCAATTTGAAGTTGGTGACATTTGACCCTGAAGGATGACCTTGACATGTCACCCCTCAAACTGTGCAGCTTCATGAGATACACAAGTATGCCACATAGCAAGTCTCTATCTGTACTGGTTCAAAAGCTATGGCCAATGTTAAAGTCGGTGATTTTACCCATATGTTTGACCTCTGACCTTTAAGGGTGACCTTGACCTTTACATGTTACAACTAAAATGTGCGCCTTTATGAGATACATATGCATGCCAAATATCAAGTTTCTATCTGTTCTGGTTCAAAAGTTATGACCAATGTTAAAGTTACAGACAAAGAAACAGACAATTTGACCCTTGAACCTGAAGGATGACCTTGACCTTGACATGTCACCCCTCAAAACGTACAGCTTCATGAGATACACAAGCATGCCAAATATCAAGTCTCTATCTTTACTGGTCCAAAAGTTATGGCCAATGTTAAAGATGGTGATTTGACCCATATATTTGACCTCTGACCATGAAGGATGACCTTGACCTTGACATGTCACCCCTCAAAATGTGCGGCTTTATGAGATACATATGCATGCCAAATATCAAGTCTCTATCTGTACTGGCTCAAAAGTTATGACCAATGTTAAAGTTGCGTTAAAGTTAAAGCCAAAAAAACAGATAATTTGACCTTTGACCCTGAAGGATGACCTTGACATTGACATATCACCCCTCAAAATGTGCAGCTTCATGAGATACACAAGCATGCCAAATATCAAGTCTCTATCTCTACTGGTCCAAAAGTTATGGCCAATGTTAAAGTCGGTGATTTGACCCATATATTTGACCTCTTACCTTGAAGGATGACCTTGACCTTGACAAGTCACCCCTCAAAATGTGCGGCTTTATGAGATACATATGCATGCCAAATATCAAGTTTCTATCTGTACTGGTTCAAAAGTTATGACCAATGTTAAAGTTGCTGACAAACAAACAGACAAACAGACAAACAGACAAACAGACAAACAGACAAACAGACAAACAAACAAACAAACAAACAGACAGGGCAAAAACAATATGCCCCCCAGATTTGATCTGGGGGGCATAAAAATGTCATCATTTAACCATTTATTTCATGAATATTCATGTAAGCAATGATATCATGACTATTAATTAGACAATTTTTTTTATAAATGTATATAATTAAACACAGACATTTGGCCATAGCAGGAACTGTAGAATCAGATCTACATGTGTATTATTCCGTAGGTAAACAGAGCAGATCCTGATTAGACAGATCCTACAGCAGCCTTCTGACCTCAGGATCTATTCTGCTTGTAATTTAGGCATTTGAAAGGAACACATGTGGAGTATAAAGGACAAAATATGTAACAGCTATCCAAAGAATTAAATGAAATAAACAGGAATAAATGCTGGATGTGTCATGTAAAGACTGTTATTTGCAGACACAATAAGGCAGGGTTTTTTGTCCTCAAACTGTCATGACAGTGTCATGCAGTAGCACTTGTCTCTAACCAGACAGTCTGGCAATTTTATGCAATGAACATGCATGGTAGGCTAAGCTTAAGCATTCAGTGTGTTACAAGCCAGATACTTTTGTCAGACAATGTTTTTTGTCTATCCTGAAAATTATAATTGTTCACAAAGCAATGACATGTAAGGAGTAATATCTGTCCTGACATTTGTCATTGGTAAGTGATATTGTCCACAGTACAATGCCATACAAGGAAATTATGTCCTGTTAATGTCATGGATGGGTGTCCTTGTCCATAATACAATTACATTCAAGGCATATCTGCCCTGACAATATCATGGATGGGTGCTATTGTACATAATACAATGATATGCAAGGAATATCGTGTCCTGCCAATGTCATGGATGAGTGTTATCATCCATAATACAATGATATACAAGGAATATCTGTCCTGCCAATGTCATGGACAGGTGTTATTGTCCATAATACAATGGCATGCAAAGGAATATCTGTGTCCTGACATTATTATAAATTGGTGTTTGTCCAGAATTTAACCACATGCATGGAATGTCTGTCCTGACAATGCCATTGATGGGTGTTTTTGTCAATAATACAATGGCATGCAAGAAGTATGTTTGCTTGACAATGTCATGGATGTGTGTTATTGTCCATAATACAATGAATATCTGTCCTGACAATGTCAAGGACAGGTGTTATTGTCCATAATACAATAGCATGCAAAGGAATATGTGTGTCCTGACATTATTTATAAATGAGTTTGTCCAGAATTTAACCACATGCATGTAATGTCTGTCCAGACAATGCCATGTATGGGTGTTATTGTCAATAATACAATGGCATGCAAGAAGTATCCCCGGTATGTTTGCTTGACAATGTCATGGATGGGTGTTATTGCCCACAATCTCATTCACCAGCATTGTTCATTCTGACAATGTCATGCTCTGGAATGAATGTCAATCAGTATTAAATGGTTTTTTAGTTTGCTGAAAATATAATGCTGGAACTCTTGTCAAACCTGATAAAATGGTCAATCAGCAGCGTCTGTCTAGTCTGTAATGTCATGCAGACCAAACCTCTTTGAATAAACTTGCATTAAAGGAGCATTTACTAGAAAAATGAAAATTTTCGGAATTATGTAGTTTTGAAACCTTTGTGATAAATAGAGCATTTGCTCCTATGGAGCAAAAGCTTTATTTACCACAATGGTTTCAAAACGTGACTTGCACAGAGGTGTCAAAATGCAGGAATCGGTTAAGATCCAATCCAACTTGTCAAAAAGGGCACCAAGGCATTAAGTAGTTAGTACATTTATTTTGGTAAGACTCAAGTCAGTAACCTAATGGATACCTAAGCCTTACCTATTGACTTTTTCATTCATTTTACAAACAACCTATCAACTGTAATCATATTCACCTATTCAGCACTTTGTCCGTGGTGAAACATGCAAAAGTAATTAATGTATGTGCATTTTCCCCACGCATTTTGTCACTAGGTGCACTGCATTTAACCTTTTCAATGCTGAATTATCACAGAGAAATACCGGTAGTCCATCAGTGTTTAACTTAGAGTCATCGAGGCTCAAACTTGATAGAGGATTTTGAACGACAAACAGTGATGACTCTGATCAGAAGGCTCCTCCAGGAGGCTCCTCTGATCTTTGTCTACACTGTTTGCAATTCACAGTGCATAATGTGTATCCCTCAATCAAAGGTATAAAGTAGACTACATAATTTTCCCTTACAGTACAGTGGGAAACAAGAAAAGAATTCATTGAAGTTTGTAGACCAGTAATAAATGTAGACTTAGATTACAGTCCTCCTTTTAACACACTGTGGTTGCTACTTTAGATGGTTTGCTATTAGTTATAACATTCATATTATACCAAGAAAAAATAATCAAGTCAGAGGGTCTGTCACTTACAGGTGTAACACTGTGACCATCTCAATTAATTACTGTTGTATTTCTGCCAAGTCTGGACTTAGCTCTCGTACCTACATGTATTCAGAGTGTTTTGAGGGATTCAACCAATGAACAGAGAAGGTGTGTGAGGCCGGGGGTGGGGGGAATGGTGGCAAAAGGGGGTTAACCCGTAATTCCATACATATGCCTTTTAATGCCTTTGCAAACAGGGTAGACCCAGATCTGAAGGCTCTAACAAGAACATGATGCCATTATTTCTAACAAGAATATTTACCAGGTAAAGGATTAAATTACTTTCATTCTAAAAGTCTAAAGTTTGATCCTTTATTCAAACAATACTATAGGTTGATACATCATTCGACATACCAAACTTATTTGGTTTTTCATCTTATATATACTATAATCTTCCAACTTTGCATTTTTACAAAGATCATGCTGACCCTAGGGGGCTAAGCTAACTAAAAAATTAAAAATGTTCTGCTACATTAGTTACAGAGTTAAAAATACCACTGAAAACAAATTAAAACTGAAAGGCTTCTTTGATACAGCTCAGATTAAAGCATTAAACTGGCTCAATGTTGACAATTTAAATCCCCTTTACGTTAAATGACACAAACATATAAAATACAGCCCGTCTTACCTAAGATCTTCAAGTATCCATTAAACAGATAATCCCATTAATTCACAATCACGACAACACATCTCAGTCCTTGTTGCTTCTCCTACCCACTTATGAAATTACAATGTAATGTAGGAGTTGATTATGCACGAAATTCCGTTCTCGCCCAAATACAGGAAAGAGATGTACAGTGCTATATTGTTTTATAAGTCCTCATATTACCTCTGCTGTGGGGACATACCACTTACAGTGATAGAAGTTCTGTGTGCACTGGTAGTGGTGGTATTTCAAACACTCAAGTGAGTAGTAGAATTTTAAATTGCCGCGTGACTGTAAGCTCATTCACAAGCGTAGATAAAGTTTATGAATAACCGACACATATAATCCAATACTGCATAGTTTAAGCAGATTGTGACCATAACCCTTTGATTGTGGGAATTTAGGGAACAGGCATCAAGAGCCCTCTCATAAGGATCTGCACTGTTTGTCATTCAACATCCTTTCACAAATTATACTTTCAAACTGAATGGACCCCTTCTTTAACCCTTTCCTCAATAAATACGCCTTTCTACGCCTCTGTAAAAGTCACTTTTTGAAACCATTGTGAGAAATAGAGCATTTGCTCCTAAGGAGCAAATGCTCTATTTATCACAATGGTTTCAATACTATACACTTCTAAAATTTTCCTTTTCTCTAGTAAATGCTCCTTTTTGGTAGATTAATTCAAAGAGGTTGGGTCTAAAAATAGCCTATAGAGGAATTGGGTTAAATGATGACAAACCATTCCACTGAAAATTCAGCATTCAAAGCGTATGTACAAAAAATATGTACATCACTAAAACCATTTATCTTACCCACTTGCAAGACTGTGCATTACTTTCATTATGCATTATTTTAACCCGTTACACCATGAATATTAATGTATGAAAGAATAACATCATGAATATGAGTTAGAATAATTTTTATGATGGCATATAAACACATGAATTTTTTGCCATGGTAGAGACTGTAAAATCAAATCTATTCTAATCCATATTATAAAGACAAGAGGGCCATGAGGCCCTGAAGCGCTCACCTGAGATACCCCAGGGACGGGGCCATCATTTGTACAACCTTGGTAGAGAACCACAAGTCAAAGCAGTATGCCATTAATTAAAGGTCTAAGCCTTATGGCTTCAGAGAAAAATGATATAGTTTTCCCATGAAAACTGATAAGCCAGGGCCAAGTTTCGCCCAGAGGTCATGGTCATAAGTTGAACAATCTTGGCAGAGGACCACAAGCCAAAGCTACATGCCAAATATCAAAGGTCTAGGCCTTACAGTTTCAGAGAAGAAATTTTTAAAGATTTTCATATGAAAAACTGATAAGCCCTTGGGCGGGGCCATGTTTTGCCCGTGGTCATAATTTGAACAATATTTGTAGAGGACCATTAGATCATGCTACATACCAACTATCAAAGGTCTAGGCCTTACAGTTTCAGAGAAGAAGAATGTTAAAGAGTTTCCTATGAAAAACTGATAAGCCATTGGGCGGGGCCATTTTTGGCCCGGGGGTCATAATTTGAACAATATTTGTAGAGGACCATTAGATCATGCTACATGCCAAATATCAAAGGTCTAGGCCTTACAGTTTCAGAGAAGAAGATTTTTAAAGATTTTCCTATGAAAAACTGATAAGCCATTGGGCGGGGCCATTTTTGGCCCGGGGGTCATAATTTGAACAATCTTTGTAGAGGACCATTAGATCATGCTACATGCCAAATATCAAAGGTCTAGGCCTTACAGTTTCAGAGAAGAAGGTTTTTAAAGATTTTCCAATGAAAAACTGATAAGCCCTTGGGCGGGGCCATTTTTGGCCCGGGGGTCATAATTTGAACAATCTTTGTAGAGGACAATAAGATCATGCTACATGCCAAATATCAAAGGTCTAGGCCTTACAGTTTCAGAGAAGAAGATTTTTAAAGATTTTTCCTATGAAAAACTGATAAGCCATTGGGCGGGGCCATTTTTGGCCCGGGGGTCATAATTTGAACAATCTTTGTAGAGGACCATAAGATCATGCTACATGCCAAATATCAAAGGTCTAGACCTTACAGTTTCAGAGAAGAAGATTTTTAAAGATTTTCCTATGAAAAACTGATAAGCCCATGGGCGGGGCCATTTTTGGCCCGGGGGTCATAATTTGAACAATTTTTGTAGAGGACAATAAGATCATGCTACATACTAAATATCAAAGGTCTAGGCCTTACAGTTTCAGAGAAGAAGATTTTTAAAGATTTTCATATGAAAAACTGATAAGCCCTTGGGCGGGGCCATGTTTTGCCCGTGGTCATAATTTGAACAATCTTTGTAGAGGACCATTAGATCATGCAACATACCAAATATCAAAGGTCTAGGCCTTACAGTTTCAGAGGAGAAGATTTTTAAAAAATTTCCTATGAAAAACTGATAAGCCATTGGGCGGGGCCATTTTTGGCCCGGGAGTCATAATTTGTACCACTTTTGTAGAGGACCATAAGATCATGCTACATACTAAATATCAAAGGTCTAGGCCTTACAGTTTCAGAGAAGAAGATTTTTTAAAATTTTCCTATTAAAAACTGATAAGCCCTTGGGCGGGGCCATTTTTGGCCCGGGGGTCATAATGTGAACAACATTTCGTTCCCCCTAGCCACTGATGCTTCTGACAAAATTTGGTTAAAATCGGGTCAGCAGTTTCAGAGGAGATGTCGTTTGAAAATGTGGACGGACGCCGGACGCCGGACGCCGGACGCCGGACACCGGACGACGGACGCCGGACGACGGACAAATAGCGGTCACAATAGCTCATCCTGAGCCTTTGGCTCAGGTGAGCTAAAAACAGCAGACCATAATCATAAGCTTGCAAAGGTGTATTAAAGCATAATAAAAAATTTATGGAATAAAGGGTTATTTCTACATTACTTTATTAAGCATTACTTCAATTCTGCATTACTTTAAGTCTGCATTACTTTAATTCAGTATTAAATTCCTTTCATTCCAACATAGGCTGTTTTAGACCCAACCTCTTTGAATAAATCTACAAGAGCATTTACAAGAAAAACAAGATGTGTTTGTGAAACGCTGTGCCCCTGCCTAATTTGACCGTTGACCATGAAGGATGACCTTGACATGTCACCCCTCAAAATGTGCAGCTTCATGAGATACACATGCAAGCCAAATATCAAGTCTCTATCTCTACTGGTTCAAAAGTTATGGTCAATGTTAAAGTCTGTGATTTTACCTAAATATTTGACCTCTGACCTTGAAGGATGACCTTGACTACAATAGATATAAGGACCACAATGGAAATAAAGGACCACAATGGAAATAAGAGCATGCTCTTTATTGTGTTATCCTTGGTATAGAAAGCATGCCATGGTTTTTCACTATGCATCATTTTACGTAACTATTTATTATGATGTGATACATGTTTGTGAACCATATAATGTTTTCTGTTTGTCGAAATGAATCTATCTATCTGACATGTCACCCCTCAAAATGTGCCGCTTTATGAGATACATATGCCTGCCAAATATCCAGTATCTATCTGTACTGGCTCAAAAGTTATGACCAATGTTAAAGTTGCTGACAAACAAACAGACAGACAGAGCAAAATCAATATGCCCCCCAGATCTGATCTGGAGGGCATAAAAAGAAACTTTAGAATTGTGTTGGTTTGAAACCATCATGATAAACAGAGCATTTGCTCTATTTATCAAAATGGTTTGAAAGAGTGACTTTTTATAGAGGCGTCAAAAGGCATCATGAGGGAATGGGTCAAGCAGCTGACACTATTTGTAGTGACTAAATACTACACTACAAGTTTGACTATACTGGAAAACTGTTTTACAGAGTTGACAATGTTTGACAGTCAGCTAGAATAGCTGTGACTGATGATAAAGTTGGTGTAAGTCGGGCACTCAAGCCCAGATCCAGGCTGTAAGTAGCACGATGAAAGGCAATTAAGCTGTCATTAAGATGTCATCTATCAGACAAATAGACACTCCTGTAAGGTCTGCCTTACATCATCATGTTTATTGCATTACATTACAACAATTATGACGCACTGTCAAAATCTTGTCATCCTTTCAAAAAATTCCATATTCAGCAACCTAGTAGAATAGAACCTGTCTTAACACTTTCCTTCATATAAATGCTTTTTTACACAAATGCAAACTGAATAGACCCTGAAGAACCACTTGATCTAGGTCTACAATAGTTGTCAGTCTTATCTTAACCCTTTCCTTCATATAAACGTGTTTTCACGGATTTGCAAACAGAGTAGACCCAGATCAGATGGCTCCTATATCTGATCAGAGTTTGCTCTGTTTGCTAGTAGGATTTGAAATACCTGTTTCTTTACTTTCTAAAATAGCTACAATGTTTCACCACCCACGTATCATTATAACTATTTTGTCTATGAATATTTAGTAGATCTTGAAATTTGGAATAAACACAGAACAGGGAAAAGGTTAAGTTATCAAAATGGTGCCAATTAAATTACTTGTGAAGATGAGAGATTGTGTGGTTGGATAGATACTTAGGGTAAACAGAAAACTTCTGAATGAATGAATGAATGGTGTTTTACGGCCCATCAACACTGTCGACTGATGGTCATATAGAGCCGAATAATAATGTAAATAAAGCTATATGGAAAACTTCTGAAATCTAGGTTTACACCCTTTGCTAAACATAGCTACAAGGTACAGTAATTGGTTGATAATGTTACTCGTCTTACAATAATTCTTTTACTAAAAACATGAGCACCCTAAGCTGTTACCATTAACATAAATTATCAGAGGCTCATAACTCAATATGAAAACAAGAGGACCCTGAGGGTCCTGGGGCGCTCACCTGACATTTGTTAAGTGTTGGTTACAACAATGTTACACACAAGTAATGGACAAGATTTTTCTAAAATTTGAAAATATACAAGATATCATCATATTTTAGAATTTTAGAAACTTGCAAGAGGGCCACCTAAAGACCATTCCTGCCAGATATCATTCAAATCTGATTGGTAGTTTCAGAGAAGAAGGTTTTTAAAGTTTTCTATATAAATAAATAAGGAAAGTGGCCCCGCCCCCTGACGGCCATGTTTTTTTAGATATCATCATGAATTTTAGAAACTTGCAAGAGGGCCACCTAAAGACCATTCCTGCCAGATATCGTTCAAATCTGATTGGTAGTTTCAGAGAAGAAGATTTTTAAGTTTTCTATATAAACATATAAGGAAAGTGGCCCCGCCCCCTGGCGGCCATGTTTTTTGAGATATCATCATGAATTTTAGAAACTTGCAAGAGGGCCACCTAAAGACCATTCCTGCCAAATATTGTTTAAATCTGATTGGTAGTTTCAGAGAAAAAGATTTTTAAAGTTTTCTATATAACTATATAAGGAAAGTGACCCGCCCCCTGGCGGCCATGTTTTTTGAGATATCATAATGAATTTTAAAAACTTGCAAGAGGGCCACCTAAAGACCATTCCTGCCAAATATTGTTTAAATCTGATTGGTAGTTTCAGAGAAGAAGATTTTTAGTTTTCTACATAACTATATAAGGAAAGTGGCCCCGCCCCCTGGCGGCCATGTTTTTTGAGATATCATCATGAATTTTAGAAACTTGCAAGAGGGCCACCTAAAGACCATTCCTGCCAAATATTGTTTAAATCTGATTGGTAGTTTCAGAGAAGAAGATTTTTAAAGTTTTCTATATAACTATATAAGAAAAGTGGCCCCGCCCCCTGGCAGCCATGTTTTTTGAGATATCATCATAAATTTTAGAAACTTGCAAGAGGGCCACCTAAAGACTATTCCTGCCAGATATCGTTTAAATCTGACGAGTAGTTTCAGAGAAGAAGATTGTTGAAAATTGTTGACGCACGACGGACGACGGACGACAGACATTCAAGTGATCACAATAGCTCACCCTGAGCATGCTCAGGTGAGCTAATAAAAAGAAGTCCACAATACAGACTAATTTTACACAGCACCTTGCGTTATGCAGCAAACAAGTGTTGAGGAAAGCTCCTGCATGAGCTTTCTGCAACACAGGTTTTTCAATAATTTGACCCAGTGACCTAGTTTTTAACCGTATGTGACCCACTTTCAAACTCATCCAAGTTTCTATCAAGACAATCATTCTGACTAAGTTTCATGAAGATTGGACTAAAAATGTGACCTCTAGAGTGTTCACAAAGATTTTGAATAATTTGACCTAGTGACCTAGTTTTTGACCCCACATGACCCACTTTCGAACTCATCCGAGATTTTTTCAAGACAATCATTCTGACCAAGTTTCATGAAGATTTGGCTACAAATGTGACCTCTAGAGTGTTCACAAGCCAAATGTTGACGACGCACGACGCACGACGCACAACGCACGACGCACGACGACGGACGCCGGACGGAGCACCATGACAATAGCTCACTTGAGCAAGCTCAGGTGAGCTAAAAAGGGTTTCCAAGAAAAATAGTGGCCCTTTTCACCGTTAATACAGAGTGAAGCTTGAAGAAACTACCTCAAAATTGCTAAAGTTTTGGCCAAGGTTGAGATCTGCACACCCACATATCAAACAGCTACTAACAACATAAAATCTACCCTTAAACATGTATCTTAACTTCTTTTATTCAGGAATACATGTACAACTAACTTGAAAAAGCAAATATTAATCTGCATTACGGTATCACATCTCGGATATCAAAGTGTAAAAAAATATGTTAGTAAAACAAAAGTCAACAATCTGTATCTCCCGATAGCTGAACCATTGCTGACTTACTATGTATAGATGCGACAATACCGTTGAGCATGAGTTAGTTTGCAATTGATCATAGAACCTTGTCTTTGGTAAAAAAAAGATGTTATCTCAGGAGGTAGGGCTATAAAGTTGAATGATAGCATTTTATCAGTAAGATTTACAACAGTAAAACAATAGCTTAACTATGTGGTCCTATTTCTCAAGTTAAAAAATTGGTTGTAAATAATGCATGTCATAATTAAGGTAAAAAGGTTGACACTTTTTGCGGTTTGTAAGTCTTAACTTTTTGCAACCTTGCGGTGAAACCATGATTACCTATGCAAACAGTTTGGATCCAGATGAGACACTTAGCATCATGTGGCATCTCATCAGAATCCAAACTGTTTGACAATTTGACCATAATTATTATTGCGAAGCAGATGACAATTGCTGCAGACAATTAATTAGTGTGAAATGAGTTAAGTTACTCTTAACCCTTTACATCATGAATATTAATGTAAGAAATTCATCATTAACCATGTTCACTATTTATTCAAGAAATAATGACACCATTAATATCAGTTAGATTATTTTTATATATAATGGCATATAATAAAGACATGACATTTTTGCTCAGGCAGAAACTGTAGAATCAGATCTATATTATACCATAAGCAAACAGAGCAGACCCTGATCAGACGGCTCCTATAGGAGCCATCTGATCTGGTTCTACTCTGTTTGTAAATGCATGAAAACGGTGTTTATATGAAGAAAAGTGTCAACTGAATTTGATTCTGGCACTGAACACAGTGTTGTTTAGTCATGACAGAAACTGTAGAACTGATATACATTGTATATTACATGTATTTCCATAAGCAAACCTGGATCTGACAGTTCATACAGATCGGAGTCTACTCTACTCTGTTTGCAAACTCATCAAAATGTGCCTCTATCGGTTAACCCTTTCCTTTAAATAAACATGTTTTTATGCATCTGCAAACAGAGTAGACCCAGATCAGACGGCTCCTAGAGGAGCCGTCTGATCAGGGTCTGCTCTGTTTGCTAATGGAATTTGAAAGGTCGGTTTCTTTACTATCTAAAATGACCACAATGTTCCACCTTCCATATCTGATTGTAACTATTTCGTCCATGAATATTCAGTAGGTATTGAAATTTGGAATAAACATAGAACAAGGCAAGGGTTAATATTTGTCATATTCAAGGTTAATAGGTTGGTACTTTAGGAGCTCACTGTCTCACTGTCAATTTTCACATACTGTCTTTATATAAAGTTTGAATAGTTATACATCCAATCTTGGTTTCATTACCATTTCTGTCAAAAGCTATTATAGAACACACTGATGATATTAAAATTTGTTTTCTGCATCAACATTTATTTTAACCCTTTAGCTGATAAACCCATCTTTTATGTTTTTTATGCCTTTGCACACAGAGTAGACCCAGATCAGACAGCTGCTGTTGGATCTATCTGATTATGCTCTTCTTTGTTTGCTTAAAAGTTGGGGTTAAATTCATATTACCAACTCTTTGCAAACTAACAGTGAATTTGTAATGTACAGTTTGATACATCAAGTGATTCAGAGTCTCATCAGGATCAAAACTGACTAAAGAAGGAATATTGCACAAGTCTTAGAGGCAACCCCATGACACTTTAAAACTAAGGGGAATAACCCTTATTACTTATCTTTAATTTCTTGCCACATTTATCTCCCTTATATACCACTCACCTGAAGATGATTGTCTGTCTTCTTTAGCTCTGCGTTTGGAGATCTCCCTCAGCTTTACAGAGGTTGTCCAATCCTTGGGCAAGCTTTCCCAGGGGAAGTCATACTTCCTAGCTTGAGCCCTGGGTAGTGTACTGCTCTCAAAGTTGTAGTATGATCCTGGACCTATTGTCGAGTCAGACTTTTGGGCAAATTGCTCCTTTAACAGATTTTGCGGGACAGTCTGTGTGCGATTTCTCTCTAGACTGTATGTACTCTTACTTCTGCCCTGAACTTCAATGGTGCGTTTATCATCAGTTTTGGCATCTAGGAATGTATCAATGTCTAGAGATTTTGGTCGTGGTTTCGGCTTTTCTTTACCACTATTGCTGACAAGAGATTTCAACTTACTACTGAGCATACTAGAGCGTTTGGTAGCTCTCGATAACCTGCTTGAGGCATTGGAGGCCAGACTAGCAATACTTAAAGAACTGCTTTCATATGTTAAGTTCATGTCCCTCTGTGATTTACGATCTGATGATAAAGACCTACTCACTGATCCAAGCCTTATACACCTTGGCAATGACCTTGACCTGCCACACGGAAAGAACTTCCTCAACTTCTGTGCCTTCTCTTCTTCCAATCTTTCTTCCATCTTACCATCAAGTTCATCTAAATATTTCACAATTCCTTCATCTCTCTCTATTTCTCCATCTTCAGCATCAAGATCATCAAAGCTATATGACCTTGGGGTTTGACGTGGCTTGCCATTAGTGTATCGTTTCTTTCGATCAAACTTTTCAAGTTCTGACATTAAACTTTCAGGTACCCCTGACACAGTTCTCCGTCTTTTCTTCTTCTTGTCTCTTTCATCTTTACTCACACTTCGTCGACCCGATAACCGCAGCGACTGCATGCGTTCAAAATTAGAACCTGAGGTATCTATGGTGACGACTACTGGAGGTTCAGTGGTTGTAAGGCACTCACTTGACTTGTTCTTATCTTTAGATGCATCAGCTGTCTGTTCATCAAGAATAAAATCATCCCAGCCATGTATTGTCTTAGGACGTTCACGAATTCTTGGTTCTTTGTATTTCTTCTCAAAGGACCGCACACGTTGCACCTGGAAACACATAAATACAACAAACTTCAGTCACATGATACTACTTGGTATTAACCCTTTACTCTATGAATATTCATGTAAGAAATACAATGTAATGACATCATGAATGGCACATTGACACTGGAAATTTTGGCCATAGTAGAATCTGTAGAATCATATGTATATCATCTTGTAAGCAAATAGAGCAGACCCTGGTCAGACGGCTCCTACAGGAGCCATCTGATCCAGGTCTACTCTGTTTGCAAAGGGGTAGAAAGCCATCTACTCTGTCAGGGTCTGCTCTGTTTGCTTATGAAATGATATAGATCTGATTCTACAGTTTCTCATTTGGCAAAAATTGTGTGTGTTAAAATGCCATTTGAAAAATTAATATTCTAACTAATATTCATGTCATCATTTCTTTCTTGAATATTCATGAAGTAAAGGGTTGAACAGATGGTAATCATTTATATGTCAACGTATGCTGCCTCATATCAATTGTTTACACACGATGCCACCCATTTGTAACATAACATTTCATAACATTGATACAAAAGGTCACTAAATGCATTTGGTGAGAAACTAACAATAAAAAGCCATATTAAAATTCAAAACATAGTGTTTCTGACATCTAAAAATCCATACAGCAACTGAAATTTTTCCAACAAAAAATATCAGAATTATCTCCCTTAGACAAAGACTGCTGTCACCATCAAACATGGCTAAAAATGATAAAAGAAATGTAAGTTTCCACGCAGATCTATTTGGCCAAGGGCATACTTATAGTGTAGACCTAGACGAGAGGGACTCTTGTAGAAACACACGGATCAGTGTCTGTGTACTCAACATTTCCACATAAAACATAAAGTAGAATCTTTTCAGTAATCCTACTAATGAAAATAAGATTTATAGCTCAGAAGACAAATCTGGACAAGTCCACTCAGTAATGGGTTATATAGGTTAACCCTTTCCCTCATATAAATGCATTTTCATTCATTTGCAAACAGAGTAGACCCAGATCAGATGGCTCCTAGAGGAGCCGTCTGACCAGGGTCTGCTCTGTTTGCTAATGGAATTTTGAAAGATCTGTTTCTTTACTTTCTAAAATGGCTACATTGTTCCACCTTTCAAATTTCACTATACATGTACCTATCTTATCCATAAATATTCAGTATGTATTGAAATTTGGACTATACATAGAACAGGGAAAGGGTTAACTCTTCCCCTGATGTAAATTCATATATTAAATATTGACCTGTATGAATATCCGCTAAATGAATTTTGTAACTGGAGTACAAATACAGAAAGTTTTAGCCACAGTTCAATAAGATCTAGCAGTATATTATTTAATCAGCAAACAGAGCAGACCCTGATAAGACAACTCCTACAGGAGCTGTCTGATCTTGGTCTACTCTGTTAAGACATCAAACGGTGTCTCTATCGAGTAATTTTGTAAACCAAAAGTAGGTCCTAGTTGAGAATTATATTTGGTTGGTTTACCTATTCTGTTTGAAGCTCTTCCAAAGAACATTTATCTTTGGTGATTTATCTTATATATGTGATAGACACCACCATATCTCTCGGCAGTTCACTTAACGACCATTTAAGGGACAATTTACAGTGAGCATATCAGCCAGTCTTAAGTTCTCCAACCCAGTTTCAAGAGCAATTAAATGATTCGAGTTTAGCTGAGACACACGCTTATCTCTGTGTAATGGATTCTTACAGTAAATAAAAGCTCACACCTCTTGTCAAACCGTTTTCGTCCAGTCACTTGATGATAATGCATTTTTATCAAGGGACCTTGATTGATTGATTGGATAACGCACATCAATTCATTATCACACAATACCACATCACCAATGTTTTCTTTTAATTATCTTATTACTCAAATAATTACAATGAAATGGTGATATAACATTTTATTCAATGGTCGCTTAACCCTTTCCTCCATAAATACGCCTTTCTACGCCTCTGTAAGTCATTTTATGAAACCATTGTGATAAATAAGAGCATTTGCTCCTATAGGAGCAAATGCTTTATTTATCAAAATGGTTTCAAACTACAAAATTCTAAAAAAAAATCCTTTTTTCTAGTTAATGCTCCTTTTTTGGTAGATTTATTCAAAGTGGTTGGATCTAAAAATAGCCAATGGAAGAAAGGGTTAAGGGTTAAGACAGATACTAATGCATTAGGCATCCAAACTTTATTTCATTCTGAGAGCAAACATACCATGCTGCAAAATAAATACACAAGTGCTTGCAGTGCAGACAGTTTTCATAATTTAAAAAAAACCCACCAGCTCAAAGCAAATCGAATCACAAAATTAATTAAACATTCGTTAGTGTTTCAGCAGTGATGATTCAAGGCAAAAATGATGTTGAGATGATGCACTTTGTACACTATTAACTCATTCCCTCCTAGACTATTTTTAGACCCAACCTCTTTGAATTAATCTACCGAAAAGGGGCATTAACTAGTGAAAAGGGAAAAAATCGAATTGTGTAGTTTTGAAACCATTGAGATAAATAGAGCATTTGCTCCATAGGAGCAAATGCTCTATTTATCACAGTGGTTTCTAAATGTGACTTTTACAGATCTAGAGGCGCTAAAATATGTCATTAGGAGGGAATGGGTTAAGCAATAAAATAGGTGATGCAAAAGTTATTCTAGAAGCTTGTTCCTCATTATTATGGTCCAATGTGTGATAACATTAACCATTTACTTGATAGAAATGCTTTTTGACATGTTTGCAAACAGAGAAGACTACAGGAATAGATGACACCTAAATCAAAACATTTTAAAAATAGCTCCTTCATTTTTCTACTAAAGCTGTGACCTGGTGACTCTTTGGAACTGTGAATCAGTCTCATTGAGAAGATTCTAAAGATTTTTGAAACCTATAGCTCTGACAGACCAAGATCCTGTCTGATCATGGTAGGAGCTTTCAGCATTATTTTAAACCTGCACTAAGCTGTGAATTTGAGAAATTGTCCAGATTAGAAATTGGACGACTCAAACTCCTATTATCTCAAAGTAGTTTTTATTTAGTTCGAGATATTGAAATTCAACTGTATGTGTTATAATAGTTGATACAAAAAATACAACAGTTTGTATTTCATAATAGCAACAAATGTACCGCGTAAGGTACAATCATTATGATACACCTACTTGCAAATTTTCTCTGATTCAATATGCCTTATAAGTGTTGACATCTAAATTGAAGTGAATATCTTATTAAATAAAAAAGTTATGGCCATTCTCATATTTGCAGATCTTCGTAAAGTGCATGGGCCATAACTCTGTAATGACATATTGAATGAACCTCAAAATAAAATCAGCTTCAGATTTTGTTGCATAAAACATTTATGTGAAGTTTCATTAATATTCTCTTTTACAGAAAACAACAGATAAACTAAAAGTTGACCGACAAATAAAGCAAGGGCGATAACTTTAAAATAAAATGACATCTAAAAAAAACACCAATATTATGTGAAACCCATATTAAGGTAATATCATAAAAAAAATGAAGTAAACATCATTTTAAATGAAAAAGTTACATTTGCATTATTTTTTTAATGCAAGGGCCATACTCTCCAAAACGACAAATCAAATGAACCTTTTGAATTCACTCAGCTTAAGATCTTGATGCATTAAACATTTGTGTGAAGTTTCATTAATATCTGTAAAATAGTTTTCCCAGAAAACAGCGGAAAACTAAAACGTTAACAACGAACAAACAAACGAATGAATGTGCAAATGAGCGAATGGAGGAACGGATGGACGAACGGATAGGGCCACGACAATATAAAACCACCTTTATTTCTACGGGTTGGCATATAATAAAAGGCTTATAAAACTCTATAACCCCCTTTCCACAAAATGATTTTTACTTGCAAAAGACTTTTTCTTCAAGTTCTTATAATTATATTATCTGAGTATTGAAACAATTTGAATCCTAATGAAATGCCAAGCCATAATTTAGTATCTCATCTGGATCTGAACTGTTCAAAGCAATTACCAATTTTTTCACTCGAGGTGTTCAAAGAGTTTTAAAAAAGAAGCAATGTTTGCATGATAAACTGGAGAATCGGTAGAATTTATTTGTCGTCTTGCAGTCTACAGATCTCGAGATCTCGTGGTATTTTGACCTCTGTGTCAAGATCAATAGTCTCTCAATTTGATGACGGTAACAGGAAGATTCCTGGCAATTTATAGCATCAAATGAAATCGTTACATCATGCCAAAAACATTGTCGTGGGGGAAATGGGTTTTTTCCCATCAGATTTTTTTGTTTTGAATTTTCTCTGTTGATCTCTAATCATGACAGTTTGAACCACAATGAGGAAACTGAATACCAGGTATCTTATTTGGTATTGTCTTTATTAGATATGAATACCTATGAAAAAAATGTGTGTGGAGATATTTAACTACTATTATTCTGTTTGAATGATTGAAAAAATAGAAGAAAAAGGAAGTTCTCCTCCTTCCTTGAAGGATTTGTTTTGAGAGATACATGTACTCTAACTAAGACATACATGTACTCTAACTACCCTTTGATCAGGGTCTATACTATTTCCTACTACGTCAGTCTAATTTAAAGTTGAAATGATGACATATTTACAAACTGATGGAGAAGGAAGGGTTTCGGAATACTTAGAATGATTAGGATATTCAAGAATGATATCGCTTATCCCTTTACTCCATAAATACACCTTTCTATGCCTTTGCAAATAGAGTAGACCCATATCAGACAGTTCCTATAGGCTCAAGCAAATGCTGTATTTATCAAAATTGTTTCAAAACGTGACTTTAACACGGGCGTCAAAAGGCATCAATATGAGGGAATGAGTTAAACCTGCAAGAGGATGTTGAATGACAACCAGTGCAGACCTTGATCAGATGACTCCTCTGGGCGCCCACTGATCTGGCTCTACACTGTTTGCCAGTGTAATTGTGTCCCACATTTAGAGGGTTATAATGTCAATTTTGCAAAATTTTGATAACTTTGAATTAGAATGACATAGAAGCAAATAAAACAGGGCAACAGATAAATGCGCCTACTCAAATACTAAAATCATTATTTCTCCATCAAATCCTATGTTGTGACCACTCTTAAGAACCATTACTCGAGCATTATAGGGTTTGATGGAGAAATAAAGACTCTTGAAAATGTTTTAATTTATGCATCTTGTCTGGCCCTCTGTATATTGTTTATATTACCTTATACTCCATAAATATCCCTTTGTACATGTACAGTAAAACCTCTCTATAACGACCACTAAATTACATCAATTATTTTGTGTTAAAGGCAGGTGGATGCTTAAAGCAAGGTGAAAGTAAAACTGAACGCTCCTATAGGAGCGTTCTGTTTTACTTTCACCTTGCTTTAAGCAACCACCTGCCCAATATACCAACTAATTAACACAATTTAGTGGTCGTTATAGAGAGGTTTTACTGTACATAGAACATTCAGAAACTAATCATTTTTGTATTTTTATATAAACAAGTGAATACATAGCTATGCTAAATTGTATAGAATCAGATCTAAGATATTCTATGAGCAAACAGTGCAGACCCTAGTCAGACGGCTCCTACAGGTGCGAAGGTATCAAAAGACATCCTTATTAAATAACTGGGTGACTGCTCAGTGTCTGCGCTGTTTGAAAAACCTCCAAGGTCCAACAGGTCCCTTTCCTCAACCATAATAACACAGACAAGACTATCGTTTCTGAATATGTATATAACTGTAACCCATCTTAATTATAATACTCCATTATCATTCATACAAAAAATTATACGGGAGCCATTTGATCTGGGTCTACCCTGTTTGCAGAGGCTTACATAGGTGTATCTATGGCGATATAGGAAAAGTCTATATAATCAAAGGTTTTAACTCAAACAGCAATTGCAAAGAAAAAAGTACCGGTAGATGGTTTTAGTGGGGAGCTTAAACAACTACGATTACAAAATATTCCAAGAGATGTCAAGTGAGTTATTTAGTGAAACAAGATTAAAATCAATACAACACAATGGACTAATTCAATTTAAAAAGCCACACAACCCCTTATTTTTTTGCAATTCCATTTTCTGTATCCAATTAACCGTGAGTTGTAAATTGAAGACAGCTCATTTTCCACAGCTGAATAGATGTAGCGCCAAATAAAACTGTGTCCAAGGATTTGAAACTTTAGATAATAGTAAAAATCTAGTTTAGACTTTTTAAGTTTAATTTGAAGAAAATCCTTATTATCCTACGTATTCCAACAGATAGATTTTAGCTGAGGGAGCAGTTTGATCAGGGTCTACTCTGTTTGCTACTATAATGTCAGTTTGAATCCAAAGTTATCAAAATGGTACCCCATCGATTATATTCAGCTGTACAAACTTCTAACAATCGAGAATTTTTAGGGAAATATGGTAAATTCAATGCAGAATCCTACAACAGTATAAGTAAAACCTGTTTTAACCCTCTCCTTCATATAAACGCTTTTTCAAGCATTTTCAAACAGAGTAGACCCAGATCAGACGGCTTCTATAGGAGCCGTCTGATCAGGGTCTGCTCTGTTTGCTAAAGGAATGTGATAGATCTGTTTCTTTACTTTCTTAAATGGCTACACTGTTCCACATTCCATATTTCATTATATAGCTATAAATGTTTTCAGTGACTTTTCAGCAGATATTGAAATTTGGAATAAACATAGAAAAGGGAAAGGGTTAGGCAACTTTTAAAAGAAAGTCTAATTAATCTGACGTTTTAAGACAGATGATAGCTTAATGCATTAACCCTTTCCCTCATATAAACGTGTTTTCACCCATTTGCAAACAGAGAAGACCCAGATCAGACGGCTCCTAGAGGAGCCGTCTGATCAGGGTCTGCTCTGTTTGCTAATAGAAGTTGATAGATGTGTTTCTTTCCTTTCTAAAATGTCTACAGTGTTCCAACTTCCATATTTCTTTATAGCTATTTTGTGCATGAATATTCAGTAGGTATTGAAATTTGTAATAAACATAGAACAGGGAAAGGGTTAAGAAACCCAGCAGCTTTTTAAGTTTCTATGTTCGCTCAGTCTAATAGAGCAGGCTAATAGATGTACAGTAACTTCTACTCAGTATATGGCTTTCCTAGTTTAAGCCAAAATACATGTTTTGATGTTTGACCTTGGAAGTTTTTTGTCATCTGAGGCCTGGTTGACCTGCTTCAGCCAACCAGCATCAATCACAGCTGTCACCATGGTAATGAAAACTCCAGGATAGAGGATTGCCTCTAATCCGACTTGATCCATGGATAATTATATTCTTTTTGGCAACTGTGTCATCTTGTATAAATTTGCTGGATGCCAAAATATTCTCACACAAACTTAATCTACTCTTTAAAAGGGATAAAAAATTCAAATAGTTCAGATACTGATCAGACACCATTTTCTCTCCCTGTCCCTGTTTGTACATATTTCTATATTATATTAGTGATATTGAAATTTTATAGTAGAGAACCTTTACATCATAAATGCTCTATTTATCACAATGGTTTCAAAAATTGACTTTTACAGAGACGTCAAAAAGCGTCAATATGAGGGAATGGGTTAAATTATGTTCCTTCTTCTCTTTTTTTTCAGTTGTTCAAAAACATTTTACGAGTACTCGTTTATAGTCACACAAACAGAAATTGTCCTTTTACCATTCTCCTATCCATTATTTTTCCATTTGCCCAACTATACTACCATTATTTCAACCCTTTCAATGCTGAGTTTTCAGTGGAAAGTTTGGAAACTGTCTCATCTGTGTTTAGTAACTAAGTGTAACACTCAGTATGAAAGGCTAAATTTTGAATGACAGTGCAGACCCTGATCAATCTCTGGGTTCCTCTTGGAGTCTTCTGATCTGGGTCTATACTTTTTGCAAAGAACAGTACATTTGTGCCACACTTTCAAAGGTTATCCCTTTGAAAGCTCATATTGGGGCCAGGGGGCTGAAGGTCTTTAACAAATGACTGTATGGAATTTAAAAAGGGTATTTGAGTTATTGGGGTAAAACTGAAATATCAAGCAGTTCAGACCCAGATCAGTGGAGGCCCGGTCTGGTCTGGGTCTACACTGTTAGCAGATGCAAGTTAGCTCATTTCCAGTACTTTAGAGGGACTAACTTAAGTCCATTTACAGGATAAATGTCCATAAATAATGTATAACAATAGGGCACAGTTAAACCAACAACACTGTTGATGTTATCGTCAGACCCGTATCTTCCTGTCGGACAAAATAGTGTCCCTATAAATTATCATAATATTAATATTTGAATAGACTTGACCGGTAAAACCATATATCAAAACTCATGTCTAATGATACCATTATGTTCAACATGACAAAATTACCATGAACACAAGTGGTCAAATAAATCAACAATAACTCTTAACAATCTCAGTAATTGTTGTCCGTCAACCATTACTATCTACATCAATTTTTATCCCTTTCCCTGTTCAATATTCATGTAAGAAATAATGACATCATGAATATTTATAAGCTGAATGATTTTAATGTAAAATTTTAAAGTTTTTTAGGTTTTTTTTGCTTTGACAAAAACTGTAGAATCAGATCTTTATTATGTCAAAAGCAAACAGGGCAGACCTTGATCAGAAGGCTCCCATAAGAGCCATCTGATCTGGGTCTAGTCTGTTTGCAAATGTGTGAAAAAGGGATTTATATGAAGGAAAGGGTTAAAGTACGCTAATTACTATAAGTATTTGAAAACTAAATCTCTCCTGTCCACAGTGAGTACTTTGCAAAACTGTATCAATCAATTTGCCACACTTTTGATAAATTTAAATTTAACTGACATAGTAGCAAGTGAAAACCCTGATAAATGACTCCTTCAGGAACCATTTGATTGGGGTCTTCCCTATTTGCTTACCGTATGTTTGTCTGTCTGAATACTCAAGATAGATAAGGTACAACTTTCTTCCATTTCTTTTCAAAACATAATTAGTCTGATATTAAATGTCAAATAGTTTGGATGTTGAATTGATCTGCTTCATTTGCTTATGAAATAATAACAAACCTGACTCTACTGAGTTTCTACTGAATACTTAAACAGCATGTTTGCATATACAGTAAAACCTCGATTATCCGAACACTAAAATACATATTATTATCGATCTTTAAGACAGGTGGCAGGTTAATGCATGGTGAAAGTCATGCAGAAAGCTCCGCTAGGAGCTTTCTGCATGACTTTCATCATGCATTAAGCAGCCACCTGCCTAAAAGGGTCTAAATTCGTTTATAACGAAAATTCGAATAATCGAGGTTTTACTGTATTATGCCATTATAAAAGTTCAGCTGATAAATATTCATGAAGCCATTATTTCTTGCATGCATATGCATCAAGGAAAGGTTTAAGGTCTCATGTGTTCATTGTTTTTCTTGTATTATAAGTCTTTCCATTCACAGCTAATTCTGAGTATAATAAAAAATTATAAGTACAGCTTACTTGACAAAATTTCATGTAGTACTCGGTCCATTATAAATAATTGTAAAATATATTATAGGATTACATGTCCAAGCCCTTGACTTCTCCCAAAAATGATAAAATATAGATAAAACCAGCCGCTATAAAATACTACAGATATATATATACAATACCATAAATGGTCAGCCTCATGAGAAAAGGGCACTAGGACATTTGCAGTGAAGAGAGTCTCAAATCAGAACAGCAGTCAGAGTTGTAGGTCTTCTAGCCAAATATCTTAGTTGACCCTTTCCTTGTTCTTTATTTATACCAAATATTTTAAGGGCTGTCTGATTTTAGGGTCTGCTCTGTTTGCTTATATTTCACACACTTAATCTCTTCTATCTACAATAACAGTAAATTTCCTTATTTATAGACTTTTAATAAAATAATTAATTCAATATTTATAAAGCCTGAAATGACATCAGATACAGGATGAAATCGATATGTGAAAGCTCTGACTGCTGTCTTGGATGGAAATATCTGACCATGGTTTGTAGTAGGATTTACCAGGGTCTACATTGTTTGCAAATGTCCTGTGTTCCCTTTTCCTTCATATGTACAGTAAAACCTGTCTTCGGCAACCATCAAAAATAAGACAGGTGGTAGCTTAATGCAGGATAAAAGTTAGAATGTCCAATCTGCATTTATAGACCCCATCTACAGTAAAACCTCTCTATAACGACCACTAAATTGTGTGAATTTAGTATTTAGGGCAAGTGGCCGCTTTAAGTAAGGTGAAAGTAAAACAGAATGCTCCTATAGGAGCGTTCTGTTTTACTTTCACCTTGCTTTAAGCAGCTTAGTAACCTGCCTGTAACACAAAATACTTGATGTAATTTAGTGGTTGTTATAGAGAAGGTTTACTGTATTATCACTACATGGTCGCTAAGGGCAGGTTCTACTGCATATCCAGAAACTTGAAAACTGGTATAATATTACATTGTATTTCTAGCCAATGTTCAAGATTCACTATGGTAGTATCATTATACTATCATACAAGAATGGTGTTAATTTCTAGCAACTTTAGTATACAGGTGTAGAATGGTGGGTCACAATGAAATGGTCATTACTCTGTATCAGGGAATGAAAATATGACACTATAAATTATCTGGATTATTTTGTTATTCACATCAATAATAACAACAACACACCTAATGTGACGGCTAATTATTTAAGTTATTTACTCTTTCAATTCGGCCGACTGAATTGTTACACTTTGCATGTTTGACCCTTTTCCTCATATTGATGCTTTTTGATGCCTCTGTAAAAGTCATCTTTTGAAACCATTGAGATAAATAGAGCATTTGCACCATAGGAGCAAATGCTCAATTTATCACAATGGCTTAAAAACTACACAATTCTAAAATTTCCCTTTTTTCTAGTAAAATAATGGTCCTTTTCAGTTGATTTGTTCCAAGAGGTTCAGTCTGAAAATAGCCTACGAGGTAATGAGCTAAATCAAAGTTAACTAATTCAGCTTTACAAACCAATGCAGAGAGGGAAACTGCGTGTCCCAATACTGAGGGTAATTTAAGGGTAGCCAATATGCAACATTTAGCGCGTTACAAAACTGTAAACATACAACATAATGTTTTCAGAGACTATCATGTCAAAGCGAATGTGATGAGAGGTTACAGAATGTGTTTTGTTACGAAAAACTGAATACAAAAATCTCAAACACCATGTGCCATCACTATCACTTACCTTACGCTCCTAAAAATAATGTGAGAGAATTATTATAGTCTTTCCATAACTAAGTCAAACCTGTTTAAAATGACCACTTACAAAATAAACAGCAGATCCCTTGATGAATATTTATGAATATTAATAAGCAGAATTTTTATAATGACATATGAACAAGGGATGTTTTGACCTTGACAGACTCTATAATTCATAATCAACCACAGCAGACTCCCATCAGAAAGCTCCAGCAGGAGCTGACTGATCTGGGTGATTTCTCTGGTTGGGTAAAGGTTAAAAAGAAACTTGCTGAACGAAGTGCAAATTAAAGCAAATAACACATCACATTTTGTCCTGCATTTAGCATAAATATGCCTTTTGTCTCTGCAAACAGAGTAGATTCAGAACAAACAACTCCTTTATAATTAGGAGCAGTCTGATCAGGGTGACAGGGTCTACTCTGTTCATGATATAATATAGATACCGGTATGATTCTACAGTTTCTGCCACGGCCAAAAATTCATGTGTCCATGTGCTATTATAACAAATAATCTAATTAATATTCATGATGGCATTATTCCTTACCTAAATATTCATTGAGTAAAGAGTTAAGCCATGTTTCATAACAGTGCTGCAATTCCTTAACCTATTCCTCCATAGGCTATTTTAGACCTTTAAACCTCTTTTAATGACTCTACCCAAAGGAGCATTTACTAGAGAAAAGTAAACAAGATGTGTTTGTGAAACACTATGCCCCCTCATATATTTGACCTCTGACCTTGACCTCTGACCTTGACCTTGACATGTCACCCCTCAAAATGTGCAGCCTCATGAGATACACAAGCATGCCAAATATCAAGTCTCTATCTCTACTGGTCCAAAAGTTATGGCCAATGTTAAAGTCGGCGATTTGACCCATATATTTGACCTCTGACCTTGAAGGATGACCTTGACCTTGACACATCACCCCTCAAAATGTGCGGCTTCATGAGATACATATGTATGCCAAATATCAAGTCTCTATCTATACTGGCTCAAAAGTTATGACCAATGTTAAAGTTGCTGACAAACAAACAGACAAACAGACAAACAGACAAACAGACAGACAGGGCAAAAACAATATGCCCCCCGACTATCGTCTATGGGGGCATAAAAAGCTCCTATAGGAGCAAATGCTCTATTTATCACAATGGTTTCAAGAAGTGGTTATTACAGAGGCGTAGAAAGGCGTATTTATGGAGAAAAGGGGTAAGGTTTAGTTTGATCCTTTGTCAAGACATTTTAAACTCTCATATATATGACAAGTACTAGTAATGCTACAAAAAATATATCACTCTAAAATATTGTAAGATTTTTGTCTGCAGAAATTAAATGTTGGTCATAAAAACTCTACTGCCTTACAAATGACAACATCTTTTTTACTTCTGTTTTTTATATGACGTGTAAAGTGTCTGTCTGTTTTTTCCTGATGACCAACTTTTTGTTCCCATTTAACCCTTTCCCTGTTCATTATTCATGAAAGAAATAATTTAACTCATTATTTTTATATGGTAAAACTTTCAAGGAAAGCTTTTGCTTTGACAAAAACTGTATAATCAGATCTATATCATATTGTCAAAAGCAAATACAGCAGACTTCTGATCAGGTTCTGCTCTGGTTGCTTATGAAATAATGTAGATATGTTTGCTTATGATGTAATAATATAGATATGATTCCTCATGGAGGAATGGGTTATACATGTACTGACATTGTAACAAATAGTGGAGACCCTGATCAAGTTGCTCCTTCAGAAGCTGTTTGATCTGGGTCTACACTATTTGCCTGAGTTTTCTATCCAAATACTTAATAGGGTAATAAGGGTATAATATTTTCCTCAAGGAAGTAAACTTGAAAGAAAATACATCAAAATCTGTGACAAAAAGGTTTGTGTTTCTTAGAAAATAACACATTCCCAAAACTAATTTTCAGTTTCTGAAATTTACTGTCTACAGTTTCAATCCCCAGTTTGGCCAGTAATTGAGATATACACCTACCATACGTCAAAATACACATATGATTTGTTTCCTGTCTTTAGTGCTCTTTGTGTGAAACATTGGTCTGAAGATGTTTTATTCACTTACCCGTCTAGGCATGTTGAGGTCAGGTGTGCGCACCGTCCGCTCTTGCAGTAGAACAGGCCAGCATTTGAACATTTTCGAGCCACTGAGTCCATCCTTACGATATATGTCCGCACTTCTAATTACTCTGGTTGGATTCGGTGCACAGAGGTTATACTGGTCCTGGATACACTGTGGACGGTTTGTGGGCAGAAAGACAAGGGAGTCATAGCCGTGGCGCGCCTCATGGTGACTAGTCACAGTCGTAAACTCTCGCAGGTTACCCTCCGCTGGAAAGACAAATGGCAGTCATTACTCATCAGTTTAACTTCCTATTGCAATAATTCATACCTCAACTTACTTCAAAACAATTAATGATGTGCATTTTCAAGCAATACAGTAGTAAGTTATTTCTCTCTCAAATGAGTTTGTTAATCCTTTACATACTTTATAACAGTATATACCCTAATTACTCTAAGAATTCAGAAAGACAAGCTTAAGGAAATATACTGCAGACCCAGATCAAACTAATACTGCTCCTGATGGAGTAGCTTGATCAGGGTCTACATTATTTGTTACTACAGTAAAACCTCTCTTATAATGGCCACTTAAGTGTGTTTATTAGTTGGTATTTAGGGCAGGTGGCAGCTTAAAGCAAGGTGAAAGTAAAACAGAACGCTCCTATAGGAGCGTTCTGTTTTACTTTCACCTTGCTTTAAGCTGCCCCCTGCCTTTAACATAAAACATGTGTACTTGATGTTATTTAGCGGCTGTTATAGAGAGGTTTTACTGTATGTTATTCTCATTCAAAGTTATAACAAGAGTGTTAGGAGGAACACATGCTCGCAAGTGACACAAAAACTGTAAATATGCTGGAGTGTGAAAGGGGAATAACTCAAAATGTATTGCATGCAGAGTGATGAACCTTCATTACATCAATGGTACTCAACGAGAGGAAGAGACATGTGAAATTTGAAAGCTCTATAATAATTAGTTTAGAAATAACGGCCAAGAAAAGAAAGTGTGATAGACAGGCAGACAGATGGACAGACAGACAACAGAAAAGTGATCCCTAAGTGACACACTGCCTCTCTGCAGGTGACAAAAAAATGGTGCAAAGTTGACTACTCAACTTTTACAAACCCATTGAGAGGGGTCAGAGCCTGGTTGCTTAAGTACTTTGAGTAATTAGAACAACTGCAGTAAGCTACAGTGGCAGAAAAAAACAATTGTGATGGCCAGGCCATGGGGTTAACATGTGTGGTCAAACAGGTGACATGACAAATGTAGATGTTGCCTTAACATATGGATCAATTACCCTAAGTAGTTTCCTACACCCAATCTGAGCTCTCCATTTGTTTGTAAAGCTGAATAAGTCAATGTGGGACCATTTGATAACTTTAAATTTGACTGTACAAGCAAATAGTGTAGACCCTACAAAATGGTTCCTTCTGAAGTCTTTTGATCTGGGTCTTCACTATCTGCCTAAGTATGTCAGCATACTTAGGGTAATTAGGGTATTCCAAAAGATCAACATCATCATAACAAATCACCTACAAGGAAATAGAAATCTTAGTAATTATAATTTTTCCGTGTAGAACACAAATACAGCAAAAGCTCTCTTGATTAGACTACTCAAAATAAGTCTAGATCTGAATTTTTAAGACAATGGTGGTCAATGAATGCAGGGTATAAGGGTTATTCAGAAAGGTTCCATCCTGCATTACTTTCATTCTGCATTTACCTGTTTCCTGACAGAGATGCCTTTTGACGCCCTTGCAAACAGAGTGTAAGAAGCCATCTTATCGAAGTTGCTTATGAAATAGTATAGATCCAATTTGACAATTTCTGTTATTGCAAAAAATCCTGTGTTCATTATAATTAATGCTATTATAAAAAATTCATCCAATTAATAATTCATGATGTCATTATTTCTTACACTAATATTCATCAAGTAAAAATATGTATGATCTTCTCTGTATACAAAGGCGTCTTGATCAGGAAAATGAAGGGATTAACCCTTTCCTGCATGAATATTCATGTAAGAAATAATGACGTCATGAATATCAATGATATTAATTTGTTTATAATAGCACATGGGCATGGGAATGTTTAGCCATAGCAGAAACTGTAGAATCATAATCTATATTATATCATAAGCAAACAGAGCAGACTCTGATCAGACGGCTCCTACAGGAGCCGTCTGATCTGGGTCTACTCTGTTTGCAAAGGCGTAGAAAAGCGTATTTATTGAGTAAAGGGTTATACCTAGGTACTCAGCATTATACTTTGATCAAAACCGTTTACATTTATCAACCGATTACTAATCAGTTGTTACAATGGATACAAAAAACTTCCATTCATATACTGAGATAATCGGGAACAATTACTTAGGTGCTTTAACCCCCTGTCTCATTGATCTCTGAGCTCTAGACAAATTGATTTGCAATAACTATTAAAGCCTGCTAATTTACAGTCCTTCTGCACTTTGATCCTAAATGTCTAGTAAAAAGTACATCATAAACTATTTGCTACCATTGCAGAATCCAGATAACCTTTGAAAATAGTTTAAATCCAGACGAGCTGTTGAGTAACTTGGCACCTCATCAGGATTCAAACTGTTTGACAGTCATTTTAATTACATTTTGGAAAAGTAATTGGAGAAAACTAACTTTTGAAACTTGAAGCGTATAAGATCTTAGTAGAGAAATTCATTTGGCTGCAAAAGGGTAATAAACTTGTACAACAGAAAATGGGGATGTTGGAATTTGTAAATCTTGCTCCTTGACTAGACCAAAAGCATACAGACCCTGAACAACTCTTTGGTAATCTGATATTTGCAATTTAAGATAACCATACCAAAAAAAAACCAAATAACAATTATACAGCTCCATTGCTAAATATATTGGGAGAAAATAACATAAGCAAATGGACCTATTGAAAGATCATGCAATGAAAAGGTTTATTCAGATAAAACATTTTATTACTCTCCCTCCCTCTCTCAGTGAAAGATCAGGCGATATCCCCTGATCAATACCAGTCTGAATTTGATACTAGATTAACATTCCATTATGTCACATTGGAAACCTTTGAGAGACAGGTCATACTGTTAACAAGAAATCAATATCCGCAACTATTTTGCACATAATGTTTTATTAGGTCCATGGACACACATTCAAGTATATCAATAATACTATCTATTGTTCTTAAAGTTAAAATTTGTCCATCAATTCATCCTCCTATTGATTAATTAAGTTTCAAATATTGACTTCATCAGGCACTGTCTTAACAATTTAGAGATCAAAATGTCACTTCGTGGTCATTTGTCATTGGGCACAATTTTCATGTTTTCACTTTGAAACACTACACATAACAGTATAGGGAAAAGGTCTAAGATACAAACCAAAGGCAGTTTCTTAACCCTTTACACCATGGATATTCATGTAAGAGATAATGACATCATGAATATTAATTAGATTAAATTTTAAAACAGCACATGAACATAGGAATTTTTGACCATAGCAGAAACTGTAGAATCATATCTTTTATTATATCATAAGCAAACAGAGCAGACCCTGATCAGATTATAGGAGCCGTCTGATCTGGGTCTACTTTTATTGCAAAGGCGTAGAAAGGCATATTTATGGAGCAAAGGGATATATAATTCAGCTAATTGATATTCATGCAATCTTTATTAATTTCTTGCAGGAAGTAAAGAGTTAACTTTTTCCCTCATAGAGGCAACTTTTCGAGACGTCTTTGCAAACAAAGTAGACCAAAACCAGATGGCTGCTGCATCAGAGCCAGAAGGATCAGGGTCTGCTCTGTTTGCTTATGAAATAGTATAAATTTAATTCTATAGCTTCTCCTGCAAATCTCCTTGTTTATGACTCAATTATAAAAATTTAGCCAATATTCATACATTAATTATTTCTGACATGAATATTCATCAATTGCAGGGTTAATAAGCTGTTGGTTAGATGTAATGTGTTTCCAATACTGTCTAAACATGAAAGATGATTTGGGTAGGCTTTTTGCCTCAGTTATGTATACACAAAATAACAGTTTTATACAATTACATGTAATATAATATCTATTTTATTTATAACATTACATAACAATTCATGTAAAAACAATTTTCAATGCTGAGGTATAAGTGTATGGCATAATTAACTGTTAACTTTTATTACTTTAGAACGAGGCATTTATTAAAACTAAAGGCTTTGCATCTTTGACAAATTATTTCAAATCACAAATAATGTTTATGAAGTAACAGATTGTATATAATGTATTATGTTACCTGTGGCAACTTGAATATGTAGACTACAAACTTGGAACTAACCCTTTCAATGCCGAAGTGTCAAATGGATTATTCCAGTATTCAAACAGGTCCAGCTTACTGTGAATATTCAGGGATGTTTTTAAAGAAAAGTGTACCATGACAAACAGTGCAGACCCTGATGAGAGGGATCCTCTGGGAGTGCTCTCATATGGGTCTACACTGTTTACAAAGGACTTTAATGACTTGACTGAAAGAGTTAACAAAGAGGACTGTCTACATTTATCAAGGGACTTTGATACAACAACCTTTGATTAAAGTCAGTTGACCCAATCCACCACTTTGACCTAACCAAAAGGATATTTAAATCGGTATTTATTTATTGAAGTTGACAAGTTTCCTGTTTGTTTAAAAGGCAGTGTTTTAGACAATTTCCTGTTTCATCACGAGGTGCAGGTATTAGCCATATCCCAAAATGGCCACTCCAGGTCCCTGTTCAAACATAGATCCACTACATCTAGCCACAAGTATCCACACAAACTTTAAAAACAGTATTTAGTATCACTTTAATATAAAAACATCCCATTTGTATTTTAGTATGAGTGCCAAAATTATTATAAAATCAGTAAACATTTAACGCAGCCCCAAAGAACTCTGAGCCAGATGATCAAATGTGGGCTGAACTATTCAACCCTTTCCTTTCGCTCATGTAGACACTTTTTCACATTTTTGCAAACAGAGTATACTCAGATCAGATAGCTTCTGTAGAAACTGATTCTGATCAGGGTGTTCTCTGTTTGGTTATTAATCATAAAAGATCTGACACTACATTTTCTATCAATTTAACCCTTTCCCTCATATAAACGTGTTTTCACGCATTTGCAAACAGAGTAGACCCAGATCAGACGGCTCCTATAGGAGCCGTCTGATCAGGCTCTGCTCTGTTTGCTAATAGAATTTCAAAGATCTGTGTCTTTACTTTCTAAAATGACTACAGTGCTCCACCTTCCATAGTTCATTATAACCTTTTTGTCCATGAATATTCAGTAGGTATTGAAATTTGTAATAAACATAGAACAGGGAAAGGGATACTCTTGGTGTCATTGTTGTAACCTGGAAACGGGTTAAATGAGTGAAACAAGTGTTTGGCAAGTGCAAACAGTGTAGACTCAAATCAGAAGGCTCCTGGAGGAGCCCTTTGATCAAGGTCTGCTCTGTTTGACATTCAAAATTCTCTTGCAAATTACTAAATAGACTGTTGCTAAAGATTTTGCTTTGGCAAAAGCTGCAGAATCTGATCTATAGCATGTCAAAGGCAAACAGAGCAGACCCTAATCTGAGACGGCTCTGTCTGATCTGGGTCTACTCTGTTTGCAAATGCGTGAAAGGGCGTTTATATGAAGGAAAGGATTAGTCTGACATGCATTTCTTTGTGAACTTTAAGTAATATAAAGTTACTACCTTGATCAACCTTTTACCTGACAGGGACATCTTTGCAAACAGAGAACACCCAGATCAGATGGCTCCAGTAGAGAACTATCTGTCATCATAAGAGTCTGCACTGTTTGCTTACGATATGATATAGATTTGATTCTATATTTTCTCCCATGGTAAGACGTAACTGTGTTTATATACCTTCATAAAAATTCATCTGTTTCATATTCATATCATGTCATTATTTCTTAAATGACTATTTATGAAGTAAAGGGTTAACCCATTACCTCACAGGTTATTTTTAGATACAACCACTTTGAATAAATATTCTACCGAAAAGGAGCATTAACTAGAGAAAAGGAAACTTAGAATTATGTAGTTTGAAACCATTGTGATAAATAAAGCATTTGCTCCTATAGGAGCAAATGCTCTATTTATCACAATGGTTTCACAAAGTGACTTGTACAGAGTCGTCAAAAGTCGTCAATATGAGGGAATGAGTTAAAGATTCGGACATAGGTACTTCTTCAGAAAGACATTCATCCTCTTTCACTGTAGTATTGTAGTCAGAAAAAATTGTCATCTGTTTCAATTCTCTTCATGAATTTTCTTCCATTTTTGTTTCAAAATCACAGCATCAAACAGTTTAAATCCTGATGAGACACCAACTTACTGTACACATTGTCTCATCTGGATTCATAACTGTTTGTAGAGGTGATTATTATTACAGATCCGCCATTGGCAGCAAACTATAGTGTTATAAGTACATAATATTCTGTGCATCCTTGGAGACACATAACATGTTCTGTCTGTAAAACAATAATAAAAGATTCCAGACAAACATAGCACACCATATAAAATGTGTCTACAGATTTCCATACAGAATGAAACTCACTTGACCAGATATAAACTTGTAGACTTTAGGTCAACATACACATTATGTATAATGCCAGAAACAAAGGCACCTATTTATCTGTTTCCAGGCAAGATCTCCATTGATCAGACAGCAACATTATGAGACTTATGTTTAACTCTTTTCCTGTTCTATGTTTAGTCCAAATTGTAATACCCATTGAATATTCATGAACAAAACACTTATAATCAAATTTGGAAGGTGGTACATTGTAGCTATTTTAGAAAGTAAAGACACAGATGAAATTCCATAAGCAAACAGAGCAGACCCTGATCAGACGGCTCCTAGAGGAGCCGTCTGATCTGGGTCTACTCTGTTTGCAAATGCGTGAAAACACGTTTCCATGAGGGAAAGGGTTAACACTTTCCTTCATATAAATGCCTTTTCACACATTCTTTGCAAACACAGACCACCCTGATCTTAGACGGCTCCTTTAGGAGCTGACTGACTGATCAGGGTCTGCTCTGTTTGTTTATGAAATGATTCAAATGATATACAGTAAAACCCCTCTGATGCAACCAGCAAAAAGGGGCATATTTCAGAATGACAGAGGCAGGCGGTAGCTTAATGCAGGTCCAAAGTTATGCAGAGAGCTCCTAGAATAGTCATGAAGTAAGCATACCGGCTAGTAAACTTTTGTAAAACTACAAATCATGTTTTATCTGCAGAATGGCGAAATTCCAAAAGTTACCTGTACAGTTTCTTTCCATCATCTTTCAGAAAACAATAACAAATTATCATTTATACCTAATATTTATATACTAGCATTAATTTTGAACTTCCAAATGTATACCACCAATTCATGCAGGGAAACAGCTCCAGGGAAGCAGACATGTTTACAATGGGACTAAATACAACCCAGAGCATAAACAAACAAAACATTCATAATTTGGTCACCAATCCCTCTCAAAAACAAACTTGCAATTGGATAGAGCAAATTCAATGGAGCAGACTGTACCCTAAAGGGATACAGGAAATGCATTAGGGACAAGCTGTATCACCTGATGTAACACATCTTTAGCATGTCACCATACCCAGTATCAATTCATCATTATACAGGCTAAGGTTACTGTAACTTCAGGCAATTAACCTTCTCAACACTCGTTTTCTTTTTCAGAGTGAAATACTCACTGTCCATCAATGATTAATTATAAAGTCTGTTCTATATGAAATACTTAAATATGCAATATCGTTTTGAATGACAAACAGTGTGGACCCTGATCAGAGGGCTCCTGGAGGAGCCCTCTGATCTGGGTCTACACTGTTTGCAAATAACAGTGCATGGCGTATTCAGTAACCAAAGGCTGAAGAAGTATTTTGAAAGTTCAAATCTGTGCGCAAGATGTGGGAAAAATCAAACGAGCTTATGACAACAGTCTAGTCTTACATCACTATGTGCCGTAAAAGGTAAACAAGCTCCAAGCACACAATGGTATTTCAAACTTTTCATTCAATGAGCAGTGTTAGATATCCCATTTGTACCATCCTTTGAAATAGTAGGACTATTACATTACTTAACAAAATTGTTCAAAACGACAAAAGGTTGGGATTTAACCCTTTGAATGCTCAAATTTCAAAGTGGAATCATCCATCATAATTTAAAGGTGGAGTCTATTTAGAGAGAAAGGACATAATTTGTGAGAGGATTTTGAATGACAAACATTGCAGACCCTGATCAGAGGGTTTCTTATAAGAGCCCTATAATTGATCTGCGTCTACCATGTTTGTAAATACCAGTTCACCCATTTCCCTGCATTCAAATGCTTAAATGTATGTGTGACCTAAATGGATGTGATTTATTGTCAATTAAGTAGGGTCTTTCGATAAGTGGTGTATACCGTTTCAATGTAGAAGCTAACACCTTAAATATTAAACATTTAAAAGTTTCTGAAAACAGAAATTCAGCTATGGAGGATAAGGTTTGTCCATCTTGCAAACATAAGCTTCAAGGGTGCCTGGTCCGACTTTGTTCAAAGGGAGTTTTTATGTACCTGAGTTAAAGTTTCTTCTTTACTGGAGCAATTTGGCATACTATCAGGCTCAGGGATGTTTTTAATGTCATATTTTTCATGCCATATGATAATAATACTAACCCATTATACCAAGTATCCCTAAAACAAAAGATATACACAAACTGTAGACCCAGACCAGTGGGTTCCTCAATGAAGCTGCACTGTTTGCTTCATAAATTATCCTTTAAGCCCTTCCCTGTTCAATATTCAGGAAAGAAATCATATTATCATGAATATTAATGAGCTGAACTATCTTAAAGCGTTATTAACAAACGAAATTTTGACTGTGGCAGACAGTTTCCATGATGTCATTATTTCTTATGTCAGCATTGGTAACTCAAGTTTTTAGAGAAACTCCTCTTCAAAGGAATTCATAAATAAATAAGTTTGGGCGAGATCAATATAAAACTGTCTTATATCAATACAGAATTCAATTCCTCCTTCAAAGAATGCACACATCCTTTGCTTTCAATATTTGGATTAAATTAACAATAACAAATTCATTTTGAGCTTATTTTTGGTTCCTTTCATATGAATATAATTCTGATACAAAATATCACATCCCTGCAGCATGTAATCCAACAACACAGTGAGACTGACCAAACAGAATGAGGACTACCTTAATAACCCCAGTTATAAATCTGGACTGAATGACTTAGGCATACAGTGCAGACCCAGATCTGGAAGGAGCACTTTGATCAGGATCAACACCATTTGTTATTTTATGTCAGTCTTAAGTTCAAAGTCATCAAAATTGTACCAAATTGACTTAATCAGTTCCAAAAACTGATAAGCAGGAGAGATCGGATGTCTGAATATGAGGAGGGCGCGCAAGATCAAGCATCTGAATGCGGCGAGGGGAGATCGGCGTCTGAATATGGCTTGGGCAGAATGAATGGAGACGGGAGCTTGGGCATCTAAATATGGAGAGTGAAGACTCAGGGTCTGATATCGTGAGGGGAGACTGATCGGTCGTCTAAATATTTGAAGTATTATCCCCAATCTGGATCTTGCAAGCATTTCAAACATTTTTTACTTAAAAAAAAAAATGCACCAAAAAATCTTTAAAGTGCCTAAAACAGTTTTGGATCAAAATGAGACACTGAATTTCAAAGAGGTTGGGTCTAAAAATAGCCTATGGAAGAATGGGTTAACATAGTCTTTGACATTATGGTTAACCCCACTGCATCCTGACGTTGCCCTAAATAATGAACCATTTCCTTCATATAAACATGTTTTCAAGAATTTGCAAACAGAGTAGACCCAGATCAGACAGCCCCTGTAGGAGCCGTCTGATCAGGGTCTGCTCTGTTTGCTAATGGAATTTGAAAGATCTGTTCCTTTAGTTTCTAAAATGGCTACAATGTCGTTCCACCTTTCATATTTCATTACAATGTGTATAACTGTTTTGTCCATGAATATTCAGCAGGTATTGAAATTTGGAATAAATATAGAACAGGAAAGGGTTAAAAGATCCAAAACTTTGGTCACTTAACCATTTACTTATGGAGTAAAGGGTTATATTTACTACTTCACCGATTTAAGCTTTTACTATCATTTAATACAACATCCCTGTTGGCCTGCAATCAATTCAAAAATATACAAGTCACTTTCTGTTCTTTATCTTGGGAAATTTAAAGCCGAAAAAACTTGACAGGCAGTAATAAAACTATTAAACCTCACTTCAAAGTCACTTAAACCATTTAATCCTGCCTCAGGTTAAAACCAGGTAGTAAAAATAATTAGGACTGATGGTTAACACATTGGAAGATGAGGGTATGGACAATTTAACGGTCACTGTACCACTACCCATCCATTAGTCCTTACTATGCTATCTGTGACATGACTCATGTTTGCAAACAGCTTAGATCCAGATGAGACGCCGAGTAACTCGGCGTCTCCACAGGATCCAAGCTGTTTGACACTCAGTCAATAGTTTCTCAAAAGATTGACTGAATTTGAAGTAGTCAATTTTAACTGTATCAGACCCAAAATTGAGCAGACATTATTTTTTCATGGAAGGATATGGGTCATGATGACTGAGTCTCCACAACCAAGCTGTTCTATTGTAACACTTTCATCCCCTAGAAAGATTTCAACCCCTTCCTCCATGAATATTCAAGTAAGAAATAATGGTGATGCCATGAATATTAATTAGATTAATTTGTTATAATAGCACAATGGACACAGATTTCTAGCTATGGCAGAAACCATAGAATCATATCTATATTATATCATAAGCAATAACAGAGTAGACCCTGATCAGATTGCTCTCGTAACAGGCTAGGAGCTATCTGATCTGGGTCTACTCTGTTTGTATTTAGGCATAGAAAGGCGTATTTATGGAGTAAAGGGTTAATTTCATAAAATGTTTACAAACATTCCAACAAGATTGTATCTATAAAGAAAAAATAAGAAAAAATTACTTTTACCATTTGCAGAAGATTAGCCAACAGCTTGGTCAAGTAACTGAATCTCATCTGAGCATTCAAACATATTCTGACTCTTGATGAAATTTTAATTTTATGAATGGTAGCAGACAACATTATCTTTGTGAACAAGAATTACATCCATGTAACACTAACACCAGGGAGACCAGGTAATTGATGTCTATAATACAAAACAGAACAGTCAACTACATATGGGTCTTCCAGCAAAATAGTTCAAAGGAAACATAAAATGAATTTCCAACTTATGTTAGAAAATTTGCCTTCAGAAATAAATGTACAGACTTTTAGCAACCACCTAAAAGAGGTTCAAATTCTTAAGCTTAGCCAATTCCCTCATAGGCTATTTTTAGACCCAACCTCTTTGAATTATTTTACTGAAAAGGAGCATTTATTAGAGAAAAGGAAAAGTTTTGAAATCATTTTGGTAAATGGAGCATTTGCTTGTATGGACCAAATTTCTCTGTTTATCACAATAGTTTCAAAAAGTGACTTTAATATTTACAGAGGCATCAAAAGGCTTCAATATGAGGGAATGGGTTAAAGTATAAAAATGAGTCATGCAGGAAACACCACATACAGAACAAACAGCCGCCCGAACAGCAACACAAGGAAACAGCAAATGTACATCACTATAAAAACATCAAGAGACGCACAAAGACAAAACAAACATACAATAGGGGGAAGATGGAAGTACCGCCTTGGAATGGTCAGTGACAAAAGTCACTGGGGGGTTAAACCAGTTTTTGGGCGCCCAACCTCACATTTATTCCATCCCCACCCTAAAAGACAAACAGTGTAAATAAACTTAACCCCTCTCCGAGTCAGATTGTAGTGTAAAGCAGAAACAAGAGCACCACATGCGGGTGCCAAAACTCTTCTGTCGAGACATTCCAGTGTATAAGTCCATAAAAGGGGGGGGATGATGATGATAATTATATAACCAAAAAAAGCTTCTAGAGTTATGGCCCTTGGTCAGATTGTAGTTCTAGTGATGGTGAACATTAGTATGTGAAGTTTCATAAGATTTAAGGTCAAGGTCACAAGGCAATCTAGAACTATCACTAAAGGTGATAAATACCCCCGCACGGCAGCTTTGATTGCAAATCCAAGTTTGTGACACCCACAACCCATGTATCTCGACCAAACACAAAAATACTCAAAATTCAGGGGGAGATAATTCTGCAATGCCCTGAACGCTAAACACATGAAATTTGTGTATTGCACATCTGCTATTTGTGGTTATTATGTATGAAAAGTATCAGCTGAATAAAGTTTGTGACAGTCTCACTACCCATGTAACAGGACCAAACACAAAAATACTCAATGTTCTAGGGGAGATCATTCTGCAATGCCTGAAGCGCGAAACACATGAAAATTGTGTATTGTACAACTGCTATTTGTGGTTATTATGTATGGAAAGTATCAATTGAATAACTTTTAAATTGAAGGAGGAGTTTGTGACACCAATCCCCATGTTTCATGCCAAAATAACAAAAAATACTCAAAGTTCAAGGGGAGATAATTCTGCAATGCCAAGCACTAAACACATGAAAATTGAATGTTGCACCTCTACTATTCATGGTTATTATGTATACCACTTATACATTGAGTAACTTTCAAGCTGAAAGAGGATTCTCTGATACCTGTCATGAACACCCCCCCCCCCCCCCCCCATGTTTCATGCCAAAAAATACTTTAAGTACAATGGGAGATAATTGTGCAATGCCCAATGGTAAACACATGAAAAATGTGTCTTGCACATTTACTATTCGTGGTTATTGTGTATACCAAATATAAATTCAATAACTTTAAAACTGAAGGAGGAGTTTGCAACACCAAATACCCATGTTCAAATGGGGACGGACGGACCAGCCGCCCACCCTACCGACCAAACAAGTTTGCGGGGGTATAAAAACATACCATTAGTGGAAAGCTCTTGCCACAAGGGCATTTACATGTGAAATATATGAGCATTGCTGGTTATGGTTATAAAATAAACATTTCAAATTTTTAATTGCAAAAAGAGTAGACCAGATAAGAGCAATCTGGGTCCCTGCTTATAAAGCTTTTAGTTGAGTCTGAGTTTCGTTCTCAAGCTTTTGATTGGTCAGATTTGAGTTCTCAAGCTTTTGATTGGTCAGATTTGAGCCAAAGGCTCAAATCTGACCAATCAAAAACTTGAGAACGAACTCAGACTCAACTAAACGTTTTATAAGCACGGACCCAGATCTGGGTCTGTTCCGTTTGCTGTTAGTATAATGTAGATCTGATTCTATAGTTTCCTGTCACAATAAGAATTATGTTGTATAGTGCCATTATATTCAGTGAATTAATATTCCTGATGTCATTATTCGTTGCCTGAATAATGTGAGTATTCATGGAGTAAAGGGTTAAAAAGACACACAGCTGATGTTTGTTCAATATGTTACATAATGCATTCAATTTGAATTGACCATTTATTTATGCAACAGTCAATTTGTAAGTTCTTTTATTTTGACATCCCTCAATTCATTGCAGTGCAATTTCTTCTGTCAGTAATTTTCTTACCTAGTCTTGCATGACCAGAAATTAGTGAACTCTGACCTATCATTTTAGAAGGTCATCCATTATGTTTAAACAAGGTTTCCCTACAAACATTATGACTCCAACATCAATAAAATTGTTTACTCATGCAATAAAAAAGCGATAAACCTATTTGAAATTCAGAAAGACCTTCTTTTAGCATGCATGCACAAATAAATTTAACCATTTGAATACTGAATCAGTCAAAGGTTGAAACTAAAACTAATTCAAATTGCTACAGGAATCTGAAAGACAAAAAGACAGTGCACCCTCTGATCAGCAGGCTCCTTCAGAAGACCTTTATTGATCTGGGACTACACTGTTTGCAAATGCCTGCTAACTCATTTCCAACAATCATTGGGTTTAACCCTTTCCTTTGTATAAATGCATTTTCACACATTTTCAAACAGAGTAGACCGAGATAGGAGCCATCTGATCAGGGTCTGCTCTGTTTGCTTATGAAATTATAATAGATCTGATTCTACAGCTTCCAGCCATAACAAAACATCCTGGAAACATTTGCCATTATAAAAATTCAGGTAATTAAATATTCATAATGTTAATTATTATTTACTTATAATTATGCAACAGGGAAAGGGTTAAATAACATGCTGATCAAAGTTGTGTTTTTTTCTGCTGCAAATTTAAAAAAAAATGTTGTAACTGCTTCATTACGATTCCCTAAATTTCTCTAAATAATAATAATGTGTACAGACTGTCAATGTGTCAAACAGCTTGGATCCTGATGAGATAAAAAAAAATACTTAATAGTCAGTATCTTTTTTATTCAACTATTCACAATACCTAATATAATAGCACAATTGACATGCATAAAACAGTCTAAGATCAAAATTAAGTTTATAACATGGGTAATTTAAGTTTATTTTAAATTAATACATTTAACTCTTTGCATGCTAAGTAATTTTGTCGTCTGCTCAATTGTTGTCTGCTGCTCAAATGCAGTCTGCAACATTTTGAAAACTACTAATTTCCTCTCTGATTTTTTGTAAGCAGAAGTTGAGCCAAAATGAAAAACAGTTTGGATCTCAGATCAGGTCCCACATTTAGTGGAGCCTGATATGAATCAAAACTGCTTACATTTAGGTAATAATGTCAGAAGAACCTGCAGCTAGCATGCAAAGACAAAGGAATATTTAAAACACTAAAATTGACTGCAGAAAACAACCAAATCACTTTGCATTTACAAACTGCATGATTTAGATTTGACCTAAAGGTCCTACATTGTTTGTCATTCCAATCTTACCGGTTCATTCTAAATGGACTCAACCATTAATTAATCATGTTAGATAATTCCATCCTGAAAATTCAGCATTCCAAGGGTTACCTTTAAGTTAAACATTAAAAGTCTCATTTCCAAGAAATTGTCCTCTATAAATATAAATATGCTGTATTAGACATATTTAAATATATTAGCTTTGGGAGAATACGACCCAATAATATTATATTCCTTATAAATGTACTGACTGGTAGGGTACATGCAAAATATGAAATCGATCTTGAGGCACCACCAGCTATATTATGAAAACATTCCCATGTACCATCCAAACAAGTTGTTACATCAAAATTGTTTTTTTTCTCCTTTATCGAACTTTAAAAATAGTACACTTTATCTACATGTATTCTAAATACTGAGTTCCAGATAAGATTAATAAATTAAAACATTTTCAAGAATAACTTCTCTATTTCTCCATCAAACCAAAAGTTGTGACCACTCTTTAAAATCTTTTCTTCAAGACGATTCTAAAGAGCCAGGTCAAAACATCACGTTTGACCTCTTCAATTGGTTTAAATGCCCTCTGATAATGAATTGATTTCTAAAGCAGCATAAGTCAATTTGACTCCATTTTTAAAATTTTAATAATGCAGCAACCAATAGTGTAGACTGGTTCTGTGTGGCTATTAGTATAACCCATTCCCTCATAGGCTACTTTAAGATCCAACTGCTTTGAATAAATATACTGAAAAGGAGCATTTACTACAAAAAAGGAACATTTAAGAATTGTGCAGTTTTGAAACCACCGTCATAGATTAGAGCATTAATGCTCCTATTCGAGCAAATGCTCTTTTTATCACAATGGTTTCAAAAAGCAACTTTAACAGAGGCATCAAAAGGCATCAGTATGAGGGAATGGGTTAACCCATTCTATGTTTGCTTCAAATTTCAATACCTTCTGAATAATTCATGGCCAAAATAGTTATATAATGAAATAATGGAAGGTGGAACATTGTAGCCATTTTAGCCCTGGTCTGGGTCTACTCTGTTTGCAAATACATAAAAACACGTTTATTTGAAGGAAAGTGTTAAATAATACACCAGGGACACACACTATTGAAGATACAACACAATCTCTTAAAAGTACAGTACACTTTTTGCAAACAACAATGCCTTAACCCTTCGCTTGCTATTCACGTCAATATACCTACCTGTAGATAGTGCAGACCCAGATGAGACAGCTCCTGCAGGAGCTGTCTCATCTGGGTCTGCACTATTTACAAGTTGATTGTGCAACCAGTGCCACCACAGCAGTGACTGCACAGAGAAATACTTGAACACAGTGAATATATATGTAATTATACAACAGGGCATGGGTTAAGAAGGAGAAATGTATTTTAAAATTCAGCAAGCGAAGGGTTAAATTAGCATGCAAAGTATGGCAACGTCATCTGCAAAATTATTACGTTTTTGGCAAACCTGAATATTTTCAATTTGTTTTCAAAAAAAAGTATAAGGCAGTCAAAATATTTGGATCCTAATGAGACATTATGTCACATCTAGTTCTACATCTGCTTGGAACCACACTATTTTAACTGTGGTTACATTATGAATTCTAGTATTGACTAACTGGCGGCAAAGGGCTACAATTTGCTCATCTATTGTAAGCAAAACCCCACAGCAATAATAACGAGGCTAATTCAAGCATTGCTAAACCAGTCAAACATCTGACAACTATTGACAAAATGGTTAAATATTTAATGCTCATTGCTCCCATATCAATAAACACATCATTTGAAATATTCAGTGTTTCACATAAATATCTTTTAACTCATTCATTTTGGCATCAGGTTTTGTATAATTATTTTACAGTCAAGAGGCGCGCCATGTTTACTAAATTGTGCCTTAACTTTTACCTGATGAATATTAATGTACAAAATGATGACAAATTGATATAGGAGCCGTATTATAGGAGTCCTCTGCTCTGTGTCTACTGTGTTTGCAAAGGCGTAAAAAAGCGTATTTATGTAGAAAAGTTTTACCCCTTTACCTGATGAATATTAATGTACAAAATAATGACATCATGAATATTAATTAAATGGATTTTTATACGGGCATATATATTCAAAACAGGAATGTTTGGTCATGACAGACTGTAGAATCAGATCTATATCATGCATAAGCAAACAGAGCAGACCCTGATTAGACGGCTCCCACTAAATACTTATGGTAATTAGGGTATACCCGGATTTGACACCACATTTCGAACACACAGCTGGTATAGATGTTCTCTGTTTGCAATATCTTGATTATAATGGCCCCTGGTTTATTAACCCATTACCTCATAGGCTTTTAGAGAAAAGTAGATATTTAGAATTTTGTACATGTAGTTTGAAACAATTGTGATAAATAGAGCATTTGCTCCTATAAGAGCAAAATGCTCTATTTATCACAATTGTTTCAACAGGTGACTCTTGCAGAGGTGTCAAAAGGTGTCAATATGAGGGAATGGGTTAATCACAACAACACTGTAACTGTTGAGTTGTCTGCTATAATTCTTAAAGTACATAATTTTAAACAATAGTGTTCGGAGGAACACATGTGTCACCTGCTCACAACTGACATAAAAACTGTTAATATGCTGGAGTGTGAAAATCAGAACAGAGGGGAATAACTCAAAAAGTATTGCATGCAGAGTGATGGACCTTAGTTACATCAATGGTCCTCAATGAGAGGAAGACACATGTGAACTTTGAAAGCTCTATACTTATTAGTTTAGAAATGACAGCCAAAGAAAGAAAGTGTAACAGACAGACAGACAGACAGACGACACACTGCCTCTCAGCAGATGACACAAAAAATCTTCTATCTCTTTTCCTAAGACAGTATCTAGATTCTCGAGCATAAAACAGTTTTGATCCTGATGAGATGTCAAGTGACTTCGTCATTCATCTGGATCCAATCTACATGGCTTGAAAAAGTCCTCACAAATAAGTCGGTAACTCAAATTGAAAGGGTTAAATAAGGTCAATGCAACACCAGGACTGTGTAAATTAGTTTAACTTATGTCATTTATGTATACCTTTGATAATGAACCGTGCCAGCCTACGGGCCTATGGGTCCCTTGGGGGGACAAGTGTTACCGACAGACATCAAAGCTCATCAGCTAATTAATGATAGAAAGGATCATAATAGTAATTGTTATGGCTTTATCTTTTTCTATGCTATCTGCAAATTCTTGAAGACATATATGATAACAGTTTGGATTCAGATGACACAGAATCAATATCCATACTTTTTGACACTTTAATTTCATTTTTGAAGTGAAGTGAGGTATAAAGGAAAAATTGCAAATGACATTTTTACTGGCAACATTATTACTCAGTGTGCATTTTAAGAGTTATTAGTCTCACAATCAGCAACCCTCCAGGAATTTTAAAGATTTAATTGTATTTACTTGAATCAGCATTGTGATTTGGAGCCTATTACGAAACAGCTATCAGGGTTATAAGTAGCATCTCCATACTATTAAGGTCAACCTGTTAATTAACCCTTTACCTTATGAATATTCATGCAGGTCAAAATAATTTCATAAACAAAGCAGACCCTGATCAGAAAGCTCCTACAGAAAAAAGCTCGAAGTTTAACTGTTTAACAATAGTGTCCATCCATCAAACAATGGTATTATTCGCTTGAAGATTTTGGATGACAAACACTGTACGACCCATCTGATCTGGGTTTACACTGTTTGCAAATGACAGTACATACATGTCCTGCATTCAAAACCTTTAAAAGGGTGAAAATTCAGGGTTAACCCTTCCAATGCTGAGTTTTCAAATGGACTACATGTATTCTAAAATTCAAACCAGTCAAGCTTATGGTGAACATTTAGGGATTTTTCTGACAAAAAGTGTAACAAATTGACAAATAGTGCAGACCCTGATTAGAGGGTTCCTCTAGGAGCCCTCACATCTGGGCCTACACTGTTTGCAAAGGACATAAATGACTCGTGTCCCACACAGTAAGGGTTAAGTCTGCTATATTATGACACACATGTAGTATAACTTCAGATTCAATATCAATTACATGTATTCCAATATCTTTTAATTAGAATTGACATCTAATACAGCGATAGCTAAATGCATTGACTAAATATAAATTAGCGTGTAAAAATTGTGCATAACAGAAGCAATTAATTGGCTAGTTTTAATTAATGCATTCCCTAATCAACAAATGCAACAGAAACTTTCGTAATTTAACTAATTGGCTCCTACATCTAAAATTAATTACCTTACTTTCATGACACAAATAAACAATGTAAGGTACATTTATTCCAAAACAACTTGTTGAGCAGAAAATGCTTTCCATTTTAGCAGTGCTGACCTTGACCTTAGTGAATCCTCAAACTTAGTTTTAATCCCTTGAATGTCGACAACTAGTGCACTGGCATTTGTGAACAACAATGTAGACCCAGATCAGAGGGCCCATATAGGAACTCTCCTTTCAGGGTCTGCACTATTTGTAGAAGTTGTCTGATCAGGGTCTGCTCTGTGTTTGCTAAGAAGTAATACATATGATTCTACAGTTTCTAGTTGATGTCATTATTTCTTACATGAATATTCATGGATTAAAGGGTTTAAGCATGTGGCAGCTTAACCCCTTTCCCTGTTCTATGTTTATTCAAAATTTCAATACCTACTGAATATTCATGGGCAAAATAGTTATATTTATGAGGAAGGATGGATAGTGTAGCCATTTTGGAAACTAAAGAACCAGATCTATCAAATTCTGTTAGCAAACAGAGCAGACCCTGATCAGACGGCTCCTCTAGGAGCCATCTGATCTGGGTCTACTCTGTTTGCAAATGCGTGAAAACACGTTTATATGAGGGAAAGGGTAAATGCATGGAGCTTTCTGCATTACTTCCACCCTGCATGAAGCTGTGAAAGACATCTACGTTTCTTCATATTTCATAAAGAGGTTGCTTTACAGGGGGTTTACTGTAATGAAGTATCTGCAGCTGCCTGCAAGTCCATAAACCAATCACCTTGTGATGTATCTAATTTATTGATTGCAGCTGAAATTAAAGTTTAGCACTTCAAGCTAAGTTCTGAAACTGAGACACAAAATCCTTGTCTAAATTCTCAAAGCCTTTACCCATTTTTTTCGAACACACATTATCTGTGTTTAAAATGATTTGAAAGCTCAGATGAGACACCTTGGGTTATAAATACAAGATTCAAACCTACCTGCCGGTAATCAAGGACTTGCCACTAGCACGCTAAGAGTTTAAGTTTAAGGGCACTTAAAATTCAACAGACTGCACTTTACTTGATTAGGCACAAAAAATGTTTCAGAAACAATCCAGACCATGAAATGAAAGGGCTTCAGGAAAAACAAAATCTCAAATGTTTCCATGAGAATCAGGTAACGCCTGCATACTTTCTCATGGACTCACTATGGTGAACCAATTTAGTACACCCAATTATGGACAGTCACAGACAGGACATTATGTTTCAAGCCAGTCTTAGTTTAATGTTTGTACTTAAGCTATTCTAATTACCATAACCCTTTCACTGTTCAATATTCAAGTAAGAAACCATGACATCAGGAATATTTATTAGCTCAATTTTTATAATGTGAACTTTTCAAGGAAAAGTTTTGCTTTGACAAAAGCTGTAAAATCAGATCTATATCATATTAAAAGCAATTTTTTACAGAACAGACCCCGATCAGACAACTCTTATAAGAGCTGTCTGATCTGGGTCTACTGTATGCAAATGCGTGAAAATACATTAATATATATGAGGGACAGGGTTAAGTATTCTTACAGACAAACTTAGACAATTAGTGAGGACCCAGATCAAACAGTCCCTGACAAGCTGTTTGATCAAAGTCTATACAATTTGCTTCAATTTCAGATTAATTTATTAGTTATCAAAATGGCACTAAATTAAATTGTTCAGCTTTACAAGTGATTGGGAGTCCGAATACTTAGGGTAATTCGGGTAGTGAAACTGTTACCATGCATTTTCCCTAAATATATTTTCTGACGTAATTTAAGGTAATTATGAATAATTCTAATATGCAGCTTAATATAATTACTTTAGTATGTTAAGTGCAAATTTGACTTCCATTAGCAATAGATATTGTATTACTATTAGCCATATATATTCAGAGCAAGTTATTGTACATGTAAAGCAACATCTTGTTAACCCTTTCCCTGTACTGTGTTTATTACAAATTTCAATACCTACTGAATATTCATTAACAAAGTAGTTATAAAAAATATGGAAGGTGTAACATTGTAGACAATTTAGAAAGCAAAGAAACAGATCTATCAAATTCTGTTAGCAAACAGAGCAGACCCTGATCAGACGGCTCCTCTAGGAGCCGTCTGATCTGGGTCTACTCTGTTTGCAGATGCGTGAAAACACGTTTGTATGAGGGAAAGGGTTAATGATACATGACCTACCAAAAACACTTCCTTCGAGTCGTTAGTACATCATTTCAACAATGTATCATGCATGCATGACGTCAGTTTTATACCTCAGATTTTTCAATTTAGTTAATGTCGATCTACTTGTAAATATTTAGGGTATAATAATCTACAAAACAAAAAGGTTTAAGTGCAATTTAAATATTGCAAATCCTTAGTAACGACCTTGACCTCTGCTCTAACCCTTTACCTGGTTATTATTCAAATAAGAAATAGTGATAATTAGCTGATTTATTCATATTGGCTTTATGAGAAAGGAAAATTTTACCATGGAGCATGCAGGGTTTTAAAAAATCACTGCAGAAGCAGGTAGTGTAAAAAGAAATTTTATAGGAGTAAGCCGCCTTGTAGGAACTTCTGCAGGAGCAAGGAGTGTTTTCAGAATTTCTGCAGGAGCAAGCTGTGTAACTCTAAAGTTGAGTGGTCATGCAAAGAGGCTTTACCATATATGAGGCTGCAAATTACAAGCCCAGCATATATAAGGGGACACCAAGACAGTGCTCCCTTTGTAAGTGATCAATTTAAATCTCATTAACACCTTTTCACCTCAAAACCGTATTTTTCCCCTTGTATAATTTAACTTGGCTGGTTATCAACCAAAAATCTCAAACTCATTTGAGTTGATCCTCTATCAGAAAGCTCGATCCATATATCAAATCTTCTATTTTATTAATTTAACCTTTTTAACGTGGCAAACACTTGTACAGCCATTTACAAACAGTGTATACCCAGATTAGAGGACTGACCTACATGTCAGCACTGTGTTATATATACAAAATCAATGTCCCACAGACTAAACCCTTTCATACTGAATGTACTACTCCGTGATTAAATGATGATGGACCATTCCACTTTCAATATTCAGCATTCAGAGGGATAAACAGTAGCGTAAAAATTGTTTTGAAAATTCACACCATAATTTCATGAGGTGGAAACAATTGCTTCTTTTGATTCACTGATACACTTAGACACCATAACAAAGTAATGTAACTTAATTAGTAACACAGCAATTTTTTATTACCTAGTAACGAAAATCAGTAATATAATTTTGATCTAGATGAAACATCAGGTAATTTATGGCTCATCTAGATCCTCTGTTTGATAATGTGATTGCATTACCTTTTATTCCATAAATACACATTTCTACGCCTTTGCAAACAGAGTAGACCCAGATCAGACGGCTCCCCATTTGATCAAGGTCTGCTGTTTGCTTATGGAATAATTATAGATCTGATTGTACAGCATCTGCATTGGCAACAAATTCATGTGTTAATATGGCATTTTGAAAATTACTATTCATGATGTCATAAATTATTTCATGAATATTCATGGTGGAAAGAGTTAAGAAACAGAAACCTACCTAATAATTACTCTAAGTATTCAGGCGGACAAACTTAGGCAAATGGTCCAGATCAAATTGCTCCTGAAGGAGCAGTTTAATCAGGGTCTACAGTAAAACCTGTCTATAATGGCCACTTAATTACATCAATTATTGTGTGTAAAAGACAGGTGGTTGGTTAAAGCAAGGTGAAAGTAAAACAGAACGCTCCCGTTTTATTTTCACCTTGCTTTAAGCAGCCACCTGCCCTAAATACCAACTAATCTACACAACTTAATGGCCGTTATAGAGATGTTTTACTGTACATTATTTGCTATTTATGTCAGTTTAAATAATTCAGCTGTACATACTAGTGGAGATGGGAAACTTGTGTCCGGGTACTTGGGGCATTTTAGGGTACCGGTACATTGAAAATGTTAAGCAGATGTTATAATGTTTCAGAAAGTTATACAATAATTTGACGCTAAGCTTTCGATTTTACTTTGATCAAGATAACGAGGATGGGTGGGGTATGAAATACGGAGGACAGATCAATTCATTCGGTAGTGTCATCTATTTACTAAACTGTAAACCTTATCAATCTTAGATGTCAGACAGATCCAATTAAACCAGAAAATAATTCAACCCCATTGAATGGTGACGAACAAAAAACCAAGGACCATCAATTTAGACATAGATTTTTTTTCTGTGACCAAAGTATCTTTAATCTGTAGATTTATTATAGCATGTTTTACATGAACAAATTGGTCACAGCATTGCAAGACAAATTTAACCTTTCTCATGTCATAGATCTGCCTATCTGACAATTTGATACCCATGTCATTTTTGCTTATACTCTCTCTTTATTTCAAAGAAAAGAAAGAAAAAATCTGACAAGGGAAAAAACAGATGCCGACATCAATTTTAAAGTTACCAACAGCTCAGTCAATGCTCTGACAAAAAATCCTCCTACTGAAATCAACTATTGTCATTATAACATGAAAGACAAATTATAGTACATTGTACAGGTAATTGATTAAACATTACATTAACTTAAAATCAGTACTCCAGGATCTGGATCCCATGCGTCAAATCTAGTAATTTAAAATTTTAACTGACAACAGAAAAAAATGTTTAAAATTCCAAAGCATTAACCTCTATTAGAGTAATTTCAATCTATTTGACCTTCAATAAGAAGTTAATGTTTGTATCTCCCAAATTGGATTTTAACCCTTTCCCAGCTGTTTGAAATAATTATATTCATGAAAGAAATAATATTGTCATAAATATTAATGAGTTGAACCATTTTAACATTAGTAACAAAGTTTCTATTTTTATCATGCAACGTCACGAAATACAGTCACTTCCTACTAGCATAATATTTTCCACGTCGACGCTGTATTTTGTGAGGTATAGTGCATGTGAACTGACCCCACTGGAATGCATGTTTTGTTCAGCCAATAGGAGGAAAACAGAAGGAGGAAAAAGGCATTATTAAACATAAACATCAAATTTAACACATTTGCTCATCATTGTCTCAACTATTTGTCCATATAAAAGGATTAAACCAAGTGTGTTTATGTTGTTAAAGTCGATGACGTCACTGCATGCCAACATGACGTCACGTAATACGTACTTGCATGTATTTTCATTCAGGGGACGAAACCGCTTTAGCTATGTTTCTTTTTCTTCATTTTCTCCAATTTTCTTGGAGTTGCATGATAAAAGAATTACTATGCTAGTAGTTTGGAACTTCAGCTGTATTTTGGCTCATCAGAAAAGTAGTTAAATGCTCGCCAAGGCTCGCATTTAACAACTTTTCTAACTCACCAAAATACAGCTGAACTTCCAAACTACTAGCCTAGTAATTCTTATTTATTATCAAAAGTTTGACTGTAGCAGATCTAGAGAGTGTAGATTCAGATCTATATTATTCCATAAGCAAACAGAGCAGACCCTGATCAGATGGCTCTTGTATATATGAGCTCATCCAAGAACCATCTGATCCGGGTCTACTCTGTTTGCAAATGTGTGGAAATGTGTTTATACAGTAAAACCCCGCTAATGCGACCACCTAAAAGAGGTATGATTCTGGGTGCTAGATGCAGGTGCTAGCTTAATGCAGGACAAAAGTAATGCAGAAAGCTCCTAGAGGAGCTTTCTGCATTACTTTTTTCCTACATTAAGCAACCACCTGCTTATAAAGACACCCATGTTTATTCATTAAGTGGTCACATTAGAGGGATTATACTGTATGATGAAAAGGGTTATCCTTTTGTATGCAGTAAATGACTGCACTAGCATTTGCAAACAGTGAAAATCCAGACCAGAGGGCTCCTTAAACTGACAATGCTATATTTTGGAACACAGTGTTTTCACAGACATGTTTCTCTTTATTATATACATGTATTTAGCTTTTTGATTTAGAAGATTAACCCTTTCAGTGCAGGATGCCAGTCACTTATGTCCTTTTCAAACAATGTAGCCCAGGTAGATGAGAGGGTTCCTAATGGAGTCCAGTCTCACCAGGGGCTGCACTGTTTGTTATGATACACTTTTCTTTAAAATAATCCCTGAATATTCACAATAAGCTTGATCTGTTTGATATACATGTATTTGGAATAGTCCATTGAAAATTCAGCTTTGAAATGGTTAAAAGAGTGAGTGAGTGAGTGAGTGAGTGAGAGAGTGAGTTGGGTTTTACGGCACTGCGACACTAAATAGGTCATATAGCCAAGTAATTATTGTTACAGAACAAGATTTCAACATATTGGAGCCAATCTCAACATAGAGCACTGTAACACTCAGTAACTATCTGCTGAACAAATCACAGGGGTCTGGACCGATTCATGGGGGTCTATATGTACTATATTATATAGTACATATAGACCCCCATGAAGCGGTCCAGGCCCCTGTGGAACAAATACCCTTAGCTGCAATTCTCAAAGATCTGTCTGGCTTTTCCATTTTCCTTAATATAAATGCCATTCTATGCCTGTGCAAACAGAGTAGATCCAGATCAGACGGCTCCTGTAAGAGCCTTCTGACCAGGGTCTGCTCTGTTTGCTTTACATGACATATGTCTGATTCTACATATTTATTATGTCAAAATAAAAGGTCACAATTTATAAGAATTCCAGGTTGTAAATCTTCATGATGCCATTATTAATTTTCTTACACGAACATTGAACAGGGAAAGGGTTCACCCTTTCAACACTCAATGTTCTTCAGTATTTTGAATGACAAACACTGTGAAAACTTCAGCACTCTAAGTAATTGTAATCTGCAAATATTGTCGTCTGCTTCAATTCCAAAGTGTATTTTTCCATACTTCTCTCCAAAAACAGTTTAAATCATTGATGATATGCCAAGTTACTCAACGTCTCATTCTGGATCGAACCTGTTTGCAAAGGTTATCACTAAGTCGCCAATAGAGTGCTGAACGTTAAAGGAACTCACTTGAGACTAATGTAACAGACATACTGGTGCATCGAAGAGATTGAAATCCCATGTTTCAATTGTAAACCTTGTATGTTTGAAGAACTGTACAATGTTTATGCAATAGTTGGTCGCCAAATTTCTATATTCCATGAAAATTAATACATAGATTATTGCTGTTGTGTAAGAAAAAAACATTCTTTACAGAACAACTTGTAATTATCTTTCTTCGAATTAACAATGTTTATTAGCCCAAGTTCCCTCATAGGCTATTTTTAGACCCAACCTCTTTGAATAAATCTACCGAAAAGGAGCATTTACTAGAGAAAAGGACAATGTTAGAATAATGTGTTGTTGTTTTTTAAACCATTGTGATAAATAGAGCATCTGTTCCTATAGAGCAAATGCTCTATTTATCACAGTGGTTTCAAAAGATGACTAATTTACAGAGGAGTAGAAAGGCGTATTTATGGAGGAAAGGGTTAACCTTTTCACTGATAGAATTGCCCTTTGACGCCTTTGCTTATACATGTATGACATAATATTTCTCTACTGTTTCAATGGCAATAAATTTCCTTTATTTTATATTGTACAATAAAAATTATAATACATTGTAATTAATATTCAATTATATATATTTAGTTGAGTCCTGCATGAATATCCATTAGGTTTAACCCTTTCCTTTTCACACATTTGCAAACAGGGTAGACCCAGATCAGATGGCTCATATAGGAGCGGTCTGATCTGGGTATGTTCTGTTTGCTTATGAAATTATAAAAGGTCTGACTCTACAGTTTCTACCAATACCAAAAACTCCATTTTAAAATATTTATGTCAGCTAATAAATATTCATGAAGTCATTATTTCTTACATGAATATTGAACAGGGAAAGGGTTAAATGTCTTTCTAAATCAAACTGTCAATACAAAGACAGTTTTTGAAAGCTCATAATTATATAGACTCCATTTCCATTGCATGCTAGACATTTACAGTGAAACCCCGCTAATGCGACCACTTAATAAACAGCCACTAATGTCGTCTAAAGCAGGTGGTTGCTTAATGCAGGGCGAAAGTTATGCAGAAAGCTCCTAGAGGAGCTTTCTGCATAACTTTCGTCCTGCATTAAGCTACCACCTGCCTCTGCCATCCAGAATTATGCCCCTTTTTGGTGGTCGCATTAGCAGGGTTTTACTGTAATTTCATTTGCAAAAAACCCTGAGACCCAGATAAGCCTGGTCTGTATCAGTTTGCCATAGGAAACCATATAAGCATAATAATTTTTTTTATTTATAATGACATGTTAGTAACATATGGTTCACAGAGACAAAGTACAATAAGTTCTTATAATGCACAATATGACATTTGAATTTCGTGACCAAGACAGAGATTGCAAATTTATAGCAAAATAAATCGAAGAAGGATTACATATCCATTAGTCACCAGCTTGCAGATTTCCACATACAAACTGACATTCTTTAACCCTGTCAATCCCGAATTATCAGAATGGTATAGCCAATCAGTGTTTTAAACTATAGAGTCCACTGACAGTAGGAAAGACTTCAATTTGCTAGAGGACAGTGCAAACTCTGTTAAGAGTTCCTCTAGGAGCCCTCTGATCTGGGTCTACACTGTTTGCAAATGACAATGCAAGCATGTCACATGGTTAAAAGGGTTAACCTTTAGCTTGCTGAGCAAATATTCAGGGTTGTTTCTGTCCATTTCATTTTCAAAATAAAATATAATTATATTCAAGTTCTCTACAAAAATGTAATTGGAAATTGTCAAGCAAGATCTGGATGAGACACAAGTTTCTTGGCATCTCCTCTGGATCCAAGCGCGTTTTCAAAGGTAAATCATGGATTCACCTGCATCAGGCTAAGGATTTTAAAGCAATCCTCAAAGCCTGAAGTTGTCAGTTGTCCTAACCAAAGGAATTCTTAAATAAATATAGTTATAACATACCATGAGGGAAGATAGGTTCACAAACAGGATGGAACAACACTAGCTGCAATATGATGCCAAAGCCACACACAATATCTGATCTGAGGATCTACACTGCTTGACATTCATTTCTGTTAACAGTATTTCATTGACAGATTTGTTAAACATGTACAGTAGACCTTGACCATTATAAAGCTGCTTCTATGGCAATTGGCTATTGTTCTACGTCTGCACAGTTGACAAAACCCTAAAGACTTCAAATACCTTATCTTATGTTCAATATCAAATCCAATCATTTTTTACAGATCAACCCATTACCTAAAAGATACACCTTTTGACGACTTTGTTGAACCAGACTAACACAGTTGTGATCAGACGGCTCAATTGTAGGAGCCATTGAATTACTGAGGTTCTGCTCTGCTCTGTTTGCTTATGAAATACAAATCTGAAATTTATTAAATTTGTCTCAAATTAACATTCAAGATGTCATTTACCTTACACGAATATTCATGAAGTAAAAAGTTACCCAGTGAAATCATTTTTGGAGTATTTTAGTTTTCCTACGAATTCAGACAGACATAGGCAAATCCTAAGTTCTGACCCTCAGAGACCAAACTGCTGCAGATGGAGCAATGTGAGTATGAGCTCACTATTGCTACTATTGTCTACCATCATAATGATGCCTTTTGACACCTCTTTAAAAGTCGCTTTTTGAAACCATAATGTGAACAAATGCCCAGTTTGATTCAATGGTTTCAAAAGTACCAGTACACAATTCTAGAAAAAAATCTCTTTTTTCTAGTAAACTAAATGCAGCTTTTCAGTAGATTTATAAAGAGATTGGATCTAAAAATTACAAGGCAGTCCAAAGGACAGCTATATCCCCCACCGCCGCCACCTAAATTAAGACATTGACCTTAAGGTGATACCTTCCAGTTGTTAAGAAAATAGGATGCGGAAACAAATATAATGGAAACTGAAGGTAAGAACACGACTTTCAAATGTGACCTTGACCTTGAGCCGACATGACTGCCACATGTGTTCTGCACATCATCTCAATTCAGTTAATATTTGACTCAAGTTTTATGAAAATCCTTCAAATGGTTTAGAAGATATGGAGCGGACACGAAATGTAATGGAAATTGAAGATTAAATCACTTGGCCTTCAAATGTGACCTTGGCCTTGAGCCGACATGACTGCCACATATGTTCTGCACATTGTCTCAACGTGGTTAACATTTGAGGCAAGTTTCTTGAAAATCCTTCAAGGGGTATAGGAGATAACGAAACTAAAATGGAAATTGAAGGTAAGAACACTTGATCTTCAAATGTGACCTTGACCTTGAGCCGACATGACTGGCACATGTGTTCTGCACATCGTCTCAATTTAGCTAACATTTAACTAAACTTTTATGAAAATCCTTCAAAGGCTTTAGAAGATATGGAGCGGACACGAAAATGTAACCGAAATTAAAGGTTAGAACACTTGACTTTCAAATGTGACCTTGACCTTGAGCCAACATTACTGCCGCATGGGTTCTGCACATCGTCTCAATTCATTTAATATTTGACTCAAGTTTTATGAAAATCCTTCAAAGGGTTTAGAAGATATGGAGCGGACACGAAACTGTAATGGCAACTGAAGGTTTAAACACTTGACCTTCAAATGTGACCTTGAACTTGAGCCGACATGACTGCCACATGTGTTCTGCACATTGTCTTAATTTGGTTAACATTTGACTCAAGTTTTATGAAAATCCTTCAAAGGGTTTAGAAGATATGGAGCGGACACAAAAATGCAATGGAAATTGAAGGTTAAAACCCTTGACCTTCAAATGTGACCTTGACCTTGAGCCGACATATCTGCCACATATGTTCTGCACATCGTCTCAACTTGGTTAACATTTGAGGCAAGTTTCTTGAAAATCCTTCAAGGGGTATAGGAGATATGGAGCGGACACGAAATTGTTACGGACAGACGGACGGACGTACTAACAAATGGGTAGTTGTGTGACTTTTTCCTTTGATCTTTTCTTGTGGGACTAGTCCCACAAGAAAAACTATTTTTGGCTCTAACTTTGGAAAAGAACGATCTGGAAGCTAACCCTAACCCTAACCCTATGTCCCACAACTGGCCAGGTTAATGTCACAAGAAATGGCCAGGTTAATGTCACAAGAGATGGCCAGGTTAATGATTTTACTTGTGTGACTAGTTAGAAAAAGTCACACAACTACCCATTGGTGAGTGCGGACAGACGGACAGACGGACGGACAGACGGACGGACGGACGGACAGACGGAGGCCATTCCTATAACCCCCCTCCGCTATGCGGTGGGGGATAATAAAGCCTATGTGGGAATGGGTTAAAATTAGCACAATGGTGCCGAACTGACTTGACATAATAAGTTCTACAAACCCCAAGAGAGGGGAGATTTGGTGTCTGAATACTTAGGGTAATTAGAGTCTCAAACAATTTTCATCCTAATGAATAACTTTACATGTTATTAGTATCAAAATCGCTTGTATGTATAGTAAAACCCTCTAAACTGGACTTATAGTGTAGAAGAATTTAGGCAGGTGGGTGCTTAATGCAGGATGAAAGTCTTGCAGAAAGCTCCTAGAGGAGCTTTCTGCAAGACTTTCACACTGCATTAAGCTGCCACCTGTCTACAAGACCAATATGTATACTAAATTGAATGTCCAGTTTAGAGGAGTTTTACAGTATCAATGTAATATCCCCGTTTGCTCAAACACAGTAGTAAGTTTCAAGTCCTTCAGCAAGAGATGGGAGAAATGTGTGAAATGGTTCCCAGCATTTGTTCAAAGAAACGGGGATACGGCATGAAAACTGTCATTTGTATTGTATACAAAGCACTCGAGTTTATGTATGACTATCTTAAGTGTTAGTGACAGTTTTGTAAAGTTGAATAAACTTAAAGTGGACACGAGTGGTCTGAAGTGGCCATAAATGACCGTCTCAGGACTCACGAGGACATTGATATGACTTACTTCCACCCCATAAACTGATCTGAATGCTAAATGGTGTGACAGTGAAATATGGCTGCTCCCACACTTGGCTCCATGACCAATCATTAACCCTTTACCTGATAGAAGCGGCTTTTAGCGTGTTTGATTTATTCCTCCGCTGAAGAAAATAGTTCAAATTCATACAGTCATGAACATATTGCATAATAAATATTTTCTATATCCTAGTAGGCGGTAGCTTAAAGCAGGCTGAAAGTAAAGCAGAATGCGCCTTAAGGCGCATTCTGCTTTACTTTCAACCTGCTTTAAGTGGTCATATGTCTTCAAAACTAGAAACAGGCTATTGGGTAAAGGGTTAAACCAGACTAAATTAACATTCAAGTATACCAAATGTAGATCAAGTCGAAGATAAAGTATCATGCTGGAATACAAAATAGAAACTTAAATGTCCTATATACTGAAAATGCAATTAAGTTAAGCTCACAGAATTTTTAATGCAAAATCTTTAACCATGACACCTAATATAGATACTTTAAACATGACCATTTGATACCTTTGCAAACATGGACTCAAATCCAAAAGGACTCTGACCAATTTGATCGGGGTCTGCTCTGCTTGCCATGGTAAAAAGGTTATAATTACAGTAATTTAGTCTCTCTATGACCACTAAAAAGAAGTCTAACTAGAGGTTTTTGTCAAAAAAACGGATGTCTCCCCTCTAATAAAAACAATATGTAAAGGGAAATCACTAAAAATGTTATGGTCTTGATGAATGATACTTCCCCTCATTATGCGTTTTCCACACTACATTTTTCAAGAAGAAAATGATAACAGCTAATAACTCCAAAAATACTGATACCAGATTTATGGCCCTTGTGCATGACACTTACTTTCATCATGCTCTTTCCAAAAATAAAATGTCATTCCAATAGCATCAGTCGAACAGGAGTTATTGATCGGCCAAAAAATGTAACAAAGGGCAATAACTCCAAAATTATTGAAGCCAGAATTATGGCCCTTGTTCATGACACTTTCTCTCATCATGCTCTTTCCATGTATGAAGTTTCAATACGATGGCAAGAGCCATGTAGGAGTTATCGTCCGGACAAGAAAGAATTAAACAAATGTACAAGGGGCAATAACTCTAAAATTTATTGAAGCTCGAGTTAAGGATCTTATGCATGACACTTTCTCTTATCATGATCGTTACATGTATGAAGTTTTCACTCCAATGGCATGTGTCACATAGGAGTAATCATCCGGACAAAAAATTGTGATTTTTTTTACAAAGGGCAATAACTCCAATATTAGTGAAGCCAGAGTTATGGACCTTGTGCATGACACTTCCTCTCGTCATGCTCTTTCCATATATGAAGTTTCAATCAACTGGCATCAGGCATATTGAAGTTATCGTCCGGACAAAAAATTATGATATTTTTTACAAAGGGCAATAACTCCAATATTAGTGAAGCCAGAGTTATGGACCTTGTGCATGACACTTCCTCTCGTCATGATCTTTCCATATATGAAGTTTCAATCCAATGGCATGAGCCATATAGGAGTTATCGTCCGGACAAAAAAGTGATTTTTTTTACAAAGGGCAATAACTCCAATATTAGTGAAGCCAGAGTTATGGACCTTGTGCATGACACTTCCTCTCATTATGCTCTTTCCATATATGAAGTTTCAATCAACTGGCATCAGGCATATTGAAGTTATCGTCCGGACAAAAAGTGTGACAGACAGACGGACAGACGGACAGACAGACAACTCTCACGAAAACAATATGTCTCCTCCATATAAATATGGGGGGAGACATAATTATAGATATTTAACTCTTTTATGCCTTTGCAAACTGGAGACCCTAAGAACGAAGGGCTCCTTTAGGACTGATCAGGGTCTGCTCTATTTACTTACTACCATTAATATAGATCTCATTCTACAGCTTCTGTCATGATAAAAAGTTCCCTTGTTCATTATAGTGCCTTTATAATTTAGATACCAGTATTTCTAGTCTGAATATTAACCCATTCCCTCATATTGATGACTTTTGACGACTCTGTTAAAGTCACTGTGTGAAACCATTGTGATAAATAGAGCATTTGCTCCTATAGGAGCAAATGCTCTATTTATCTCAATGGTTTCAAACTACAACTTCTAAAATTTTCCTTTTCTCTAGTTAATGCTCCTTTTCGGTAGATTTATTCAAAGAGGTTGTATCTAAAAATAGCCTATAAGGTAATGGGTTAACTGTTTCCCTGTTGAATATTCATGTAAGAGATGAATCACAATCATGATGAGTATTTGTTAGCTATTTTTTTTATGATGGCATAATTGTTATGTACACATGATGTTTTGGTATTGGTAGAAACTGTAAAGTCAGATCTATTATAATTTCATAAGCCTTATCTGACAGCAGCTCTTCAGGGGTCATCTGATCTGGATCTACTCTGTTTGCAAAGGCATGAAAAGGCTTTTAAATGTGGGAAACTTTCAAGGGTTAACTACATCAACCTTAAAAAAGAAATAAATTAGAATAGAATAGAATAAATGTGGATTTGAGAACTGAAGCAAATGAAACATTTGTACCAGAAAAATGTGTTCAGTGAGTTAAACCAGTCTTAACCCTTTACTCCATGAATATTCATGTAAGAAATAATCACATCATGAATATTAATTCAATGGAATTATTTGCTTTAAATTATCACATGGAGACATGCATGTATTATTGTTTGGCCCTGGCAGAAACTGTACAACCATATCTATAATGTACCGTAAGTAAATAGAGCAGACCCTGATGAGACGACTCTTAATAGCTGTCTGATCTGGGTCTACTCTTTTTGCAAAGGCATAGAAAGGTGTATTTATTGAGTAAATGATTAATGTACACACCTTCATTGTGGTTTAGCTTAAATTTCTATATTTCAGGTCATACATAACTACCCTGAAGGACTTTGCTTTATCTTACGATTTATACATAAATATCAAAACAATCCTTTCAAACGTTTAGCATGCACATGATGGATTCTTGATATTCTTTACAAACAATTCAGATTTATTAGAAAGTTGTCAGTAACTCTGCATCTCATCATGTCGATTTCAAACTGTTTGAATATATTTTCAATACACATGACATTGTATTTTCAATGCAGGAATCTCTTTCAGCAATAAAACAAATCGCATTTTTGTAGGGAACATCTTGCTAGCTAGCAAGAGTACAGTAAACCTTTTTCCTGCTAAACGCGACCTGACAAACATTTGCAAACAGCTTGGATCCAGATGAAACTGTGACCTAGTTACTCAGCATGTGATCAAGTTCCAAGTTGATTGACACTTACTGATACTGGTGAATTATTTCTCAACAATTGTAACAAATCGATAGTAAGTAAAATTCATAGCAGATCAGAGTTTGAGAAGAAATATTTTTTCAGCAAAATAGAGTTAACCCATTCCCTCATATTGTCATCTCTTGACACCTCTGTAAATGTTACTTTTTGAAACCATTGTGATAAATAGAGCATTTGCTCCTATAGGAGCAAATGCTCTATTTATCACAATGGTTTAAAAACTAGATCATTCTTAAAAAAATCCCATTTCTCTAGTAAATACTGCTTTTCAGTAGATTTTTTCAAAGAGGTTGGAATATCTAAAAGTGGCCTATGAGGTAAAGGGTTAAACATAGGTAAAGAATGTCAGCTATCCCAATCCCTCACAGTCTTAAAGCAAACATTGCTCAAGAGCGATCAAATGATCAAATGTTATTGGTTCAAATGTGTTCAAGTTACGATTGATTTATCAACACGTAGGTGTTAAATCTCATCCTATTCATAAAAGGGGGATTTACCTTTCTACGTCTTAAATCGCGATATGAATGAGATTAGCAAACTCCAAAGATTCCAGCTAATAAAGAAGCCTAAGGCACTCATAATCTGTTCAGGAGACAAGCACTGTGACTCTCCGACAATTACTATGAGTTTCTAAAAAATTAAGTGAATCGAAATTTTTGGAAATTTCAATCATATTTTGCAAGACAGGTGATGTGACATAACTGCCAAATAAGGGTGAACAATAACTCTTTGCCAGCTTAAAGTACTTGTCATGTGCAAAAATTGTTGTCTGAGTATTAATTATTAGTATTTGTATCATTTTTTAATACCCAGTCTGAGATCGTAAAATAGTGAGATGCTGCGTCAGTTACTTGGCTGAGTTACCTGATGTCCAAAATAGATTCTACATGGATTCAAACTGATCGCAAAAGGTTATTAGGAATTTACAACTTTAACATACAAAGCGTTAACAAAGTACATTGTTTGAGTCACCACATGATCAACAAAATTAAGTAATGATTATTCATCCTTTCCTTTCAAGCCAAATTTTTCCTGTCATCATGACATGGGGCTCATTTCGAAACTAGAACTGACACAGTATCCAATGAGAGATGGATACCCAAGCTACATCTGTATCACAGTATCCAATGAGAGATGGATACCCAAGCTACATCTGTATCACAGTACATGTATCCAATGAGAGATGGATACCCAAGCTACATCTGTATCACAGTATCCAATGAGAGATGGATACCCAAGCTACGACTGTATCACAGTATCCATGAGAGATGGATACCCAAGCTACATCTGTATCACAGTACATGTATCCAATGAGAGATGGATACCCAAGCTACATCTGTATCACAGTATCCAATGAGAGATGGATACCCAAGCTACATCTTAACCTTTACAACCCTGAATTTTCAAATGGAATATTCCAAAATTCAAATAGGTCAAGCTTACGGTGAATATTTAGGGATGTTTTCTAAAGAAAAGTGTAACATTACAAACAGTGCAGACCTTGATGAGAGGGCTCCCCTAGGAGCCCTCTCATCTGGGTCTACACTGTTTGCAAAGGACATTAGTGACTCCGGTCCCGCACTGTAAGGGTTAATGAATGCATTGCATTTTTAAATTGGCACAATGAGAATGAACAAAAGAAAGCAACACTTTATGCTTATTTCTTTAAAAAGTAAAGACAGTACTGGTAATCATGCTGTTACTTAAAGAATGAATTCAAAACAACTTAGACCTAAATTGATGGAAAGCATAACTTTGATCCTTAACCTGATTAATATTCATGCAAGAAAGACCTTTATGTTAAGGGTGAAATGGTATCTTACGGTACACGTGTACCGCGGTTTTTCACTTACGGTTCGGTTTTCGGTATTTATTTCCACTTTACGGTACGTACCGAACATTTCGTAATGTCTAGGGACGAATCTGCCGTAATAATATAAAAGCCGTTCTCTGATTGGTTCATTCTATAAATAATGTCCAATTAGATTACGCGTTAAGTACATTACACATAGTTTACATACATGGCTTCTCCGGAGGGAAACGAAAGTGCATATTTCAATTTGGGAACAGTTTGAAACTGTTCCCAAATTGAAAGATGCACCAACAAGCTACTGGTCGAAAGTTTGGAAGTCTTTTGACTTTCGGGAAGGCCAGTCTGAGAGCAGAATGGCAACATGTCATGTAAGCGTTGTATCGGTGACGTGTCGTATAAAGCACGTTGAACGCAAACTGACTGTTGTAGAAATTACTGATGATAGACAAGTGAGTTATTGTTATTAATCCTTAATATGCTGGGTATTATTTATATTATATAATAGACTTAAACTCTGCTCTGAGATTTTCAATCATTGTCCATTGAAAACTGTGTGGACTAAGATAAGCTGTCAAGTACACTTGACTGTTTATAATTTTAAGAGATTAATCATCATCTTTTTTAGCTGTGGCAGTTACTGATTCTAGTAAACAAATTAATTCAAAAGGGTTTTTTTCTAGGTAAGCTTCAAAATTATGTTTACAAGATAAAAATGTGTGTACCGAAAATGTACCGAACCGTGGCTCATGTACCGTGTACCGAACCGAACCGTGGGGGTAGTGTACCGTTTCACCCCTACTTTATGTCAGTATTTCTTACATGAATATGCAACAGGGAAAGGGCTAATTAGCCAAATGTTTGTAATGACAAATGAACACAACAATGCCTGACTATGGCATTAACTGTATAATCAGATCTACATCATTCTATAAGCAAACAGAGCAGACTTTGATCCGATCTGGGTCTTTGCAATTCTGTTTGTAAGGCATTAGAAAGTGCATTTATGGGGTAAAGCCGTATTACTAATAATCGACAATTGTAGAACAGCATTATGAACAAGCTTCCAGGGAATTGTTTTACCATGGCCGAAACTGAAGAATAATCTACCAGCATATAATTCATTTCATAAGCAACAACTAAATTGCTTAAACCCTAATTAGACAATGCTTTATAGACAATGCTTTAACCCTAATTAGACAATGCTTTATAGACAATGCTTAAACCCTAATTAGACATAAATGCAATGCTTTAACCCTAATTAGACAATACTTTAACCCTAATTAGATAGCTCCTACAGGAGCTGAGTCTGATCTGGGTCTAATTTCATTGTCCCAGCACAAATACAGTAAAACCTCTCTATAACGACCACTAAATTGTGTTAATTATTTGGTATTTAGGACAGGTGGCTGCTTAAAGCAAGGTGAAAGTAAAATAGAATGCTCCTATTGGAACATTCTGTTTTACTTTCACCTTGCTTTAAGCATCCTGTAACACAAACTATTTGATGTAATTTAGTGGTCATTATAGAGAGGTTTTACTGTATATATTATATATGATGAGTTTGTGAAACACTATGTTCCCAACAAGCAGGTCGACCTATAATTCTGACCTTCAACCTTGAAGTTTGACCTTGACCTTGATGTGGCACTTTTCAAAAAAATTCCAAGATAGCAAACTTGCAGGATAATTGCAAGTATGGTTAATAACTGCCTGAAAATTAACTGCCTGAAAATGGTAGTTTGAGTAGTGAATTATTTTCATGTTCTGTAATAATTTAAACTAGCCTCTCTCCTGTTTCAATAACAAATCACAAAGCACTAAGTCTTACAAATTGGCTAATAAAATAATAATATACTTTAGTTTGCTTCAACACAAAACTACAGGAGAAATAGAAATTGCCAAGACTCTGTAGACTTCAGGATACGCAGCAATCAAATACTTCTTCTCTGTTTGAGAGCCCGGAGGGACGCGAATCGATCTGTCCCAATTTGAGCTGTCTGGAATTTGCAGCTGGTGCTAAAACTGGTCAGTTTGACCTACTGAATAATGTAAGACAACTGTCACCGGGCTCACTGTGGCTGATCAGACATTTTAGTTGAATAAAATTATAAACAAAGTAGTGCTTGAATACATTGTGTCACCTGCTGAAAGCATGATGTAAAGATATGACAGGCAGACAAACAGATGGAAAAGTGAATCACACGTGTCAACCTGCTGAAAGCATGAGACTGGTGACACAAAACTTGCTTAACATTCCGAATTTCTACCACCTTTCTCATAAGACTTAATAAATTCTTTGTCTGCTGGAACAAAATCAGTCTGATTTTGAGAATGGGGTAGTCACTCAGATCAGAGGGCTCTCGCAAAATAGCTACTAGTATTAACGGTTTACATATGAATATTCATGTAAAAAAATGACATCATGAATATCAATTACATAGATTTAAATTTTGGCCATAGCACAAAGTGTAGAATCAGGGCAATAATTATTCCATTAGCAATCAGAGCAGACCCAGATCAGACATTTTCTAGTCTGTTTACAAAGGCATAAAAAGGTGTTTCAGTTCAACTTTACATGTAGTAAAGGGTTAACCCTTTCCCTCATATAAATGCTTTTTCACGCATTTGCAAACAGAGTAGACCCACATCAGACTCTATAGGAGCTGTCTGATCAGTGTCTGCTCTGTTTGCTTGTGAATATGAAAATTGATAGATCTGATAATACAGGTTCCACAACAGTGAAAAAGAGCCCTTTTCGTATTCCATTTTATTGATTCTGTGCATGAATATTCATGAGAAGAAGGAATTTTGAATAAATATGAAACAGCGAAAGGGTTAATGGTTAAATCAGTAGCTGTCAAGAAATGAAACAGACAAAGCCTTTTGCAGACACTTTATTTCAGCATTAAACTTTACAGACTTGTGAGCTGCTAAGGACGAGAGCTTTTTGTCGGCTTTAATGTACCAGGAAAAAGTCTAGAAATAGCAGCTGCTGTCATTTCCCTTGAAAGAAAGAAAAAAATGGGGTTCTCAAACAGACCATATGGGTTAGGAAAGAGATATGAAGCATGACTTTTATTAGTGATATAATTTTATTGAATGCATGAAAAGTACATTGTCAAATACACCATATTACAAGAGCCTATAATTCTCGCATGAATGCATCTCAACTCTTTCAATGCTGACTATATATGGAATGGTCCGTCATTGTTTCATGATAGAATGCATTCAGTATGATCTTCAAAGTCATGAATTTGTTTCAGGAATTTGAATGACAAACAGTGCAGACCTTGATCAGAGGGCACATTCTCTAGGAGCCCTCTGATCTGGGTCTCCACTGATTGCAACTGTTAGTACATTCATTTCACTAAAAAACTGAGTTAATCATTCTGATGACGTATGTATCTGTGATAACCTTTCAAACAATGATCTGAGAGACATTGAGCAATTTAGTTTTGTATGACAGTTTGATCATTTCTTTGGAACAGCAAAGGAAAAAAAAAACTTCTTTGAGAAAGTCACTGACAACGATTATGCAAATGATTTGCTTGTGAAGCTGAGATATTTAATGTTTCTTGATTCTAGTGTGGGAGTTTTAAAATGACCATGAAACATAATGCTACAATGGCAACATATGTTCAAAACAAACATGGTAAAACAAAACAAAATGGTCTTTCTTTGTGTTATAATGATTTTTTAGCTCTTGGAATAAGGGGAACAAGTGTACTCACATTTGCAAACAGTGTAGACCCAGGGTGATCAGGGTTTGCACTGTTTGTCATTCAAAATCCTCTAGTTACTTATACCCTTTCATACTGAATGGACTCTATCTAACAATTTAAACACTGATGGACCATGCATACTATATTTTGGAAAATTCAGCATTCAAAGGCTTAAAATGCCACTGCAGTCGAGCAAATGGCAATAACTTTCACAACAATTCTGTCTAACTACATCTCTCAGCTGCTACTGTAATGTCATCATGTCAAAATCAGCAACTAAGTGGCAGAATCCCATACTGCACCAGCACGGGGCAGCCATGACAGGAAGTGATGACAGTCAGACGCCTCATTGTTACAAGTGTCATTGTAAACATTATCAGCTACTCTCTGCCCACTATTAAATCTTTCCCTCATATAAATGGCTTTAAACATGCCTTTGCAAACAGAGTAGACCCATATCAGATGGCTTCTTATTGGCCTATACCTTTATATTGACACCTTTTGATGCCCCTGTAAAAGATGCTTTTCGAAACCATTGTGATAAATAGAGCATTTCCTCCGAAGGAACAAATACTCTATTTATCACAATAATGTCAAAACTACACAATTCTAAACAAATCCCTTTTCTAGTACCAGGTAAATGCTCCTTTTCATTATATTTATTCAAATAGGCTGGGACTAAAAATAACCTATGAGGGAATGGGTTAACCCACTTCTTCATATGAACAGCTTTATATGCCTTTGCAAAAAGAGTAGACCGAGATCAGACGACTCCTGTAGGAGCCGTCTGGTCAGGGTCTGCATTGTTTGCTTATGATATAATATAGATATGATTATACAGCTTCTGTCATGCCAAAACCTTCCTGTGTCCATGTGCTATTATAACAGTTAATCTAATTTAAATATTCATGACACCATTATTTCTCACATGCATATTCATGGAGTAAATGGTTAATTCTGGCATGTTCCAACTCTAACTATACATGCAAATATGTTCGTCATTATTATGGTGGCAAAACATTTATATAAAGGAGCTTAATAAATTATGCACACGGTTACATTGTCTAATTTCAGCTTTCTCAGTATGTTCCCTGTAAATGTCACAACAAACAGCAATGTCAGTTCCATAATGCACTTTTTGTATTGGTAAAACTGCCATCTGTACTTTATCACGAGAAAATCGTATTTCTACAGCACTTCTTTTCAATTCTATTAAAGACTTCCAAGGTAAAAGTGCATTGCACTTAATGTTTTGTAAACTGATGAAAACTTGTTGCAAGGAAAAAAAAGCTTGTCTGCTTCAACTCTAAAAAATCATTTCTGCTACAATTCTTTTCTTAAAGAGGAGGTCCCTACAATGATGGCATATTTTCAATAATATCATAAAACTTGGTATTTGTTATGCTCTATCATTATTATGAAGGTTCCCAATTTGAACTTATATCGAAAAATGCCCAAGTGATACAAATAAACCGATTTCATCAATAACTGATAATTTTTGTTCTACAACACAATATTATCGGCCTTTTCCGTACATTCTTCCGCGTTTTGCCGATGATCACCCGATCCCTCCATTGTTTACGTAATAGCTTTCTCGGAAGTGGTCGGAGAATCGCGTATAGGGCGAACAGTTACGAAACTAAAACTCAACCCGAATAAAACTGAAACATCGGGGAGTAAAACCAGGATCGGCGTTACCAAACACATGGATGTTTTGTCATTATAAACGGTAATTGGATGGGGCTTTTTGTGATATACTACTTTTCAGCATATAAACAAATGAGTTTTGTATATTTTAAGTGTTTATGAAACGCGTCAAATGTAGGGACATCCCCTTAATAATAGCATGAAAACAAAACAGTTTTCAGCCTGATATGAGACATCAATGATCGTCTTGAATGAATTCAAAATGGTTGCAAATGTTATACTGGTTAAACAGGGTCGATTTTTCTCCAGTATTCAATCATGAAATACAGTCATTAATTTTTCTAAAATAAAACAATTACCTAACAATAAGTGTGAGCCAATGAACTTTTCTGTTAAATGAATTTTGCATTCATCAGTTTCTATTCACACAAGGGAACTCATTGTGAGTAATCAGACTACCACTAATTAGCAATTAGAGCAAATTAACCCTTCTCATGCATGCTATGAAAAATAGTCACCTCAAAATACTCTCTCATTCACTTTAAAATTTATCCAGTTGACTTATTTTAGAAACTGTTGGCAAGGTGTCAAACGGTTTAGATACTGACTAGCCACCTAATTACATGGCATCTCATTTGGATCCAAGCTGTTCGCAAATGTCAGTCATACAGTGTTGCGATTAGTATAAGAGAGGACTTAAAATTGTAACTGGATGGTTACTGCTAGATCAATAATTAATTTTACGGAATTTCTACTAACCTCTACCATGCTATCTGTGAGCAACCAGAGTGAACCTGGATGAGATGCTGAGTACTAAGTAACCCAGAGTCTTATCTGGATCTAAACTGTTTGACATTCTGTCGCAATTTAGAATAAAGTCCGGAGCTACATGTACAGATAATAATGCATACCCAAATACTAAAATAAGTCATTTCTCTACCAAACCCTATACTTCGAGACAATTCCAAAGAGTGGTCACATTATAGGGTTTGGTGGAGAAATAAAGGAGTTGTTCTCGAAAATGTTTAAATTTACGCATCTTATCTGGAGCTCTCAGGAGACAAACAAGAATTCCCGATTTTCTACTAATGAAGTTTTGCTCAGCATGCTAAAGGTTAACTTGTTTGGCCTCATGAATACTCATGTAAGAAATAATGTCTGTATGAATATTAATTAGTTTAACTCTTATGATGGAATATTTATGAAGAAGAAAATATTTGGCCATGGCAGAAACTGTAGAATCCAATTTATATACAGTCAGCACCTGCCCTACTATAATGTCACCATGTAATCAGTAAATATGGAGATGGTTGCTTAATTCAGGACAAAAGTAATGCAAAAAGCTCCTAGAGCAGCTTTCTGCAGAACGTTCGTCCTGCATTAAGCTGTAACCTGACCCATCGCTGTGTCTTTATCCCCCCCCCCCCCCAACACACACAATCCTTGTCCCAGAACCAAGCTGCCATAATGCAGCCAAAAAAAAAGGCTTACATTTTTAGCTACTGGGCTTAGTGACAGCTTTTAAGTTTTGGTAAGCTTCAATTAGCATTAACCAAAATACTGCAACATAAATTGTCAATTACCTGCTTTTCTCTAGCTGTAATATTTCTGCACACCTGATGACCAAATTAATTGATTACTGACTGCTTTGGAAATCAAATAAAAGAAAACTAATTTTGAGAACTGAAGGGGACAATTTTTTTTACAGATTTTACCGGCTTGATCTGCTAAGAGTAACTGCAAATTCACAATAATCAACTGATGTGTAAGTCCAGACAAAGACAAGGCAATTATATTACTGCTTAAAGATTCATTTCCTGCAGGTAAGCCAGCAAAACTTAGCCGGTGTCACATGTTTCAACCTAAATTAATTGAAATATTGCAATATGAATCGGTCCTAGCAGACAAATCACCTGGCAAGCTACGATGTGACCAATGGCAAATGCCAGCGACCATGTGCCACATGACCGGCCCAGCAACACACCTCATTGTCTGACAAAAAGCTGTCCACCTGACGTTAATACATCTAATCATCCGCCTCGTTTCACGGCTTCTGCTTCAGCAAACACCATCAACACAGCCAGCTTGGTACCACCGCAAGGCATGATCATTTTGAATACCGGAATTGAAGTGCACTGTCATTTGCAAACAGTGTAGACCCAGATCAGATGGCTCCTAGACGAGCCCTCTGATCTGGGTCTGCACTGTTTGTCATTCAAAATCCTCTTGCAAATTTAAGCCTTTCATACTGAATGAACAGTTAGTTAAATACTGATGGATTATTATATTGGCAGTTTGAAAATGAGTTAACCACAATCAGACGAAATATCCATTACTCAATAAAGTACTGAATCCTACAGATACATGATTTCTTATAAATATTACTAATATTACATCTGAGGAAATGAATTTAATATGACCAAATATGTGTATACCAATCAAGCAATCACTAAAGGTTCAAAGCACAGTGTTTGCTGATGAAATTATATAGGTCTCACTCATCCTACAGTTTTTGTCTATTACCTTTGGACATTTTACATTTTAAATATTAAGCTAATGAATATTCATGATACGATCAATTCACACATAAATGCTCATGAGGGAATTTGTAGGGTTATATTCAATTTCTTTCTGTCTAGATATTCTGACTTGAACAAAGAATCCCATTTTCTCTGAGATGATGCTGGCCTTGAAATTAGACATTTGTGTCGATTATGTGGGTTCATCTTTTTCTAGGCAATAATCTTGGAAAAGCTGTTATAAATCACCCCCTGAAAACGGCTTCATATTAGCTATATATCCACTACCATGTTGGACTCAGCATGCCGTGGAGAGAGGAACTGGCCTTATTAGGACTATACAGTAAAACCTGTCTGTAACAACCATGCACCATAAAAAATGAGTCTATTTCTCAAGGTTTCAAAAACAGGTGGTAGCTTAATGCAGGAGGAAAGTGATGCAGAAAGCTCCTCTGGGAGCTTTCTGCATTACTTTCATCCAGCACTAAGTAACCACCTGCCCTTATATATTCATAATATGATCACTACAGTCAGGTTCTTACTGTATCTGGGGAAAATAAGCTGCTGCAGAATAACAAATGCCTTCTGTCTGAAACTATGATGTCGGTTTCTCCTGTGTGATAGATTACATGATGTATATTGGTTAACAGTTCTGTCTAGATTCAATAGCTCTCAAAAGTGTTTGAATAAGAAAGGAAATACAATCAATTCATCTATCAAGAACAATCAAATTCAGGTTAATATTATGTCTCAATGATGTTCTAGGTTGTTTATCAATTTTTGGCTCGTCTGTTTTTTCCAAGAAAAAATACAAGCTATTTTGAGTATTTTCGTAACTCAGGTGTCCACGTTGTCATCCTTGTTGTCGTCCAGAAATTTCAATGCTGGCTATATAGACTATATTACTTCTTTAATATTCATGGAAATCTTATGAAACTTCACACACTTGTTCACTGTCACAAGGCTACAATCAAACAGACGAGCGATGGCACCCGCATGTGGTCACTGTCTTGTTTATTTCATTCAACGAGATAAAAGATGAGTCAAAACAGAAGCCAATTGCTGTCATTAACTCTTTGCATGCATTCACCCCAAAAATTCACATCATGTATACTAATTAGGTTATTTTTTATACTGGCATAATTATGAACAAGAGAATTTTTTACCTTGGCAGAAACTGTAAAATCAGATTTTTTTAAAAAATCGGTCTGCTTATATAAATAATATTAGGTCTGATTCTTCTGCCAATGTTTATAAGGCCATTACAAAAATCCATTCAATTAACCCATTCCCTCATATTGACGCCTTTTGATGCCTCTGTAAAAGTCACTTTTGGAAACCATTGTGATAAATAGAGCAGTGGTTTCAAAACCACACAATTCTGAAAGGTTCCTTTCCTCTAGTAAATGCTCCTTTTCGGTAGATTTATTCAAAGAGGTAGGATCTCAAAATAGCTTATGAGGGAATGGGTTTATATTCATGATGTCATCATTTCTAACATGAATATTCATTACAAGAGTTTAACACTAAATTCTTTCCTTCAAAAAGCTGAATAATTATAAAGGCCTCCCACACCTCTTGTTCTGAACAAATGTTTTTTTGCTATCAATACATCAGTATTTCATAGTCAGGTTATGCCCATCATTGTACTTATAATGTTAACAGTTCACACTTAACCTATGAACATTTCCATCTACTCAAACACTCTTCTTCTTCCTCTGATCAGTGTCTGAACTGTTTGAGACATTTGGAAAGTATATCTTTTCATACTGAATGGACCAGTCCCTGGCTGATGAACCTTAGATGATTTACTTTGGATATTCAGCATTGCAAGGATAAGGCCATGGTGAATTCAAAAGACCAATAGTTTTGTCATGTTTTCAACAATTCATTGTGTGTCCTCATTTCATGCTGGCCAGTGTTCAAAAATTCCAACCCACTTAGTGATGGGATAGGTTTTTAAAAATGAAGTTCAAAGTTCACAGGCATTTCAAAGCATTTCAACATTTTGCTCTTTTTAACATTCCTTGTTAAATTACAGGTAAAAGTTACTGGATACTTCTGTGATATGATATATGGATACCTATTATATCTATACAACCACTGAATGTTTATTCAGCTCTGTAACACTTCGAGGCATGCTATCTGCGATTACCAATGCAAATAGTTTGGATCCAGATGACATAACTTGGCATCTCATTAGGATCCAATTAGTTTGACATCCTGTTTTGCTGATGAGAAATGGAAGAAAATATTAGCTTAGAGAACTACAGCAAACAGCAATTCAAATGGCAACTTTTTGCAGACTACAATTACTTTAAGTACCCTTAACTCTTATAATGCTGAATTTTCAAAATTTAATGGAACATTCCAAAATTCAAAAAGGTCAAGCTTACAGTGAATATTAAGGAATTTTTCTAAAGAAATGTGTAACATGACAAACAGTGCAGAACCAGATGAGAGGGCTCCTCTAGGAGCCCTCCCATCTGGGTCTACACTGTTTGCAAAGGAAATAAGTGACTAAATGTTTCCAGCATTATAAGTAAAGGGTTAAGAAATGTCATAAGCTAAATTTGCTAATTCAACCTAACAGTAAAGTGTTTGGTCTTGATATTGATTAGACCAAATATCCCTTTCCCTGTAAATGACTGTTCTATGTTTATTCCAAATTTTGATACCTACTGAGTATTCATGGCCAAAATAGTTACCGGTATAACAAAATAATGGAAGGTGGAAAATTGTAGCCATTTAAGTAAGTAAAGAAACAGATATTTCAAATTCCATTAGAAAACGGAGCAGACTCTAGGAGCCATCTGATCTGGGTCTACTCTGTTTGCAAATGTGTAAAAACATGTTTATATGAAGGAAAGGGTTAAAGTACTAGTCAATCCGATTTGTGGCCATACTGCATGATTTAAAAGCGATACAAAGCATATAACTTTTCTTTGTGATACTAATTACATCAGAAAATATTTCATAAGGAAAGTCCTACCAACAATTATTCAAATTACAAACCAATAAATCTTTTCAAATTACAAAACTATAACAGTAAAGCACTATGTTTACAAAATTGTGTCTCTTTGTGTTTATCACAATTATGCCCATGCCAAAATAGAGCAAATTGCCAATAAACACGCTGAGAAAAGAGACAATTAGACATTTTGCCAATGTAACATAACGTTTTACCAAATGCTATCAAAACAGGAAAATTACTCCCGAGCCTATTCATAAAGTTCAGGCAAGCATAAAGATGATAACCATGTCTATAATGGCCTTGCCTAAGCGATATGATCTATGCAAACTTTGATCTTACGCAGATCTACACAAACCAACGAAACAAGAGAAGTTTGTATACAAAAATAGTTCACAAAAGGCACCGTATCACATGTTAATATTGATTGGTCGAAACATTACATTTTGAATCTGGTACAAGTTTCTAGATAAAACTAATCTTGAAAAAAAGGCACAGCGTTGCAGTGCTATCATTTCACCCCCACATATGCTTTTGTATCCAGGTTAACCCTTTCCTTCATATAAATGCCTTTTCACACAATTGCAAACAGAGAGAAAACCAAGATCAGATAGCTCCTAGAGGAGCCCTCTGACCAGGGTCTGCTCTGCTTGCTTATGGAATTTGATAGATCTGTTTCTTTAGTTTCTAAAATGGCTACAATGTTTCATCTTCCATATTTCATTATAACTATTTTGTCCATGCATATTCAGTAGGTATTGAAATTTGGAATACATATTAGAACAGACTCACAGTGCAAGGGTTAAACAAGTTTAGAATCTAAATTAATCCTTTAAAGTTTACCTGATAGTGACACATTTTATGCATTTACAAACAGAGTAGACACAGATCGGAATGCTCCTGTAGGATCAGTCTCATCAGGCCTAGGGTCTGTTCTGTTTGCTTATCCCTTTCCCTCTTATAAACGTGTTTTCACGCATTTGCAAACAGAGAAGACCCAGATCAGATGGCTCCTCTAGGAGCCGTTTGATCAGGGTCTGCTCTGTTTGCTAATAGCATTTGATAGATCTGTTTCTTTGCTTTCTAAAATGGCTACAATGTTCCACCTTCAATATTTCCTTATAACTATTTTGCCTATGAATATTCAGTAGGTATCAAAATATAAAACAAACACAGAACAGGGAAAGGGTTATGGAATAATATAGATAAGATTCTAGTTTCTACTACAGCTAAACAACTGTCACAGTTCATATATGCCATTTACCAAAGTCATCCAATTAACTATTTCTTGCATGAATCTTTGTCAACTCTTTGGCACTCTGTTCATTTTTGATGCATGCTCAGATGCTTCGTGAATTGAATTTTGTTTTGTAAAATAAAAACACAACACCTGAGTTAAGAAGAAATTTCTATTAGAGTAACACTATATAACACAGGAAATAAAATGGTGTCAGTACTTTTTGATTTACGAGCAGAAGGTGCTGCTTTTTCAAACAAAAGTGGGAAAATTATATGTGAAGAAGACAAAAGTATATTTATGGATTTTGATGTCAAAGAAGTAAGAGCTGCCACTATTTATTACCATTGTCTGAAGTAGTCCCAGTCAGTAGTCCCAGTCGGTCTCAATAGTTTTGCATTCAATCCAGACACATCATTTTTGCAAGTCCACACCACTGCTCACCTGCTTATGATTCACCCAGTTTATGTCTTGTAAAATTGCTCATATATTTCTTAAAGGTATTGCATTGGATTTTGACACACATTGCAAAATTACTCAATAGATTATGTTTGGCTGTTTTGACTATATAAATTTCTGAAGGTTACCCTTGCAACACTCCAAAGAGATGTCTTTTGACACCTTTGCAAACAGAGTACACCCAGATTGAATGGCTCCTGTAGGAGCTAGCTGTCTGATCATGGTCTGCTGTTTGTTTACAGAATAAAGAATATTTTAGTTCTGATTTTATTGTTTAACATAGCTAAGTATTCACTTGTATATCACAATATAAAACAATAAGTTAATGTTTATGTATGGAGTCTGCCATGAATCATTCATGTAGTATATAGTTAAATTTTTGGCTGATTGCATTTATTGAGTTTTGGGCTTTTTATATTTCATAAGTTTCAGACTGTTTCAGTTTCTTAAGTTTTCAATGTAACCCATTACACAACAGTGTTACAGACCCTGGCCAGAAGACTCCTTTAGCAGTCCTAACAAAACATTGGAAAAAATTGTATCATAGTTATATTTTCATTGATAAAGCTTATATTCAGTCTTTTAAAAACCACATTTTGGTCACCGCCACAAGATTCATAGTCATTCGGTCAGGGATATGTAATCTTTCAGAAATATCTCTTTTTGTCCAATGACATCTAATTTGGGTCAGTCTTGTAACCCTGTTATGGTAGTCATGGTAACAGTTGTCATGGAAAGGGAACATTACCTCATTTGTATCCACATCAGGTATACAAGTTAGTGTCTTGAATAAAATTAACCCTTAACAAACAAGGAACCGCAATCTAGGAGAGCAGTTAGGATCCAGATACTCCAGTATTTCATCATATGACATGTTACATGATTGGTACTCATGTTGTATTTTGAAAAGAATGATATGATTGTAGCTAGCATTTAACAGTGATGCAGACAAAATATTACAAAAACAACAACCTTACTGTAGCCTTAGAGGTTAACCTAGAATAGTATTGCCTAATCGATTCAGACCACTGATCAAAAATGTTCCATAACCCTTTCCCTGTTCTGTCTTTATTCCAAATTCAATACCTAATGAATATCAATGTACAAAATGGTTATAATAAAATATGGAAGGTGGAAAGTCAGCAAAAGAAACACATCTATCAAATTGCATTAGCAAACAGAGCAGACCCTGATCAGACGGCTCCTATAGGAGCCATCTGATCTGGGTCTTCTCTGTTTGCAAATGAAACTACTGACCAAGCGTCAAACAGCTTGGATCCTGATGGCACACTGATTAACTCGGCTTCTGATCTAGATCCAAGTTGTCTGTACATGCTTGTCAAGTCGTGTGATAACTTAGATAAGGGTTAAGATTGGTGTTATCAAAATAAATGGTAGAATTTGCCACATCCAATAAATTGTCTGGGAGATGTAATTGTCATTCTAGCGAGGAACAAACTAAGTGACATTACCATCTAGAATTTTGCTGATTCTGCTACATAAGCTAAATAGAGTCTCAGTTAAAGAACTAGATGTCCCAGCAAATCAAAGGCTGCAGAAAAGCAAAATTCTTCAACAACATGCAAATTTCTTCGTTGTTTGGCTGACTTTTTTTTTTTAATTTCCACTTAAACATTGAAAATGATAGCAAAAGTTTTTTAAGCTAATCAAACAAGAGCTGCGTGCGGCGCCAACGCTCGTCTGATTTGGTACTTGTCCAGCTAAAATTAAAAAAATGATGAAGGGCCATAATTCCAAAATTTTGAAACCAAGAGTTATGGTTCTAAAGCAGTTCAAGACCTATCATATTCCATTAGCAAACATAGCAGGCCCTGATCAGACAACTCCTATAGGAGCCGTCTGATCTGGGTCTACTCTGTTTGCAAATGCACAAAAATGCATTTATATCAGGGAAAGAGTTTAATATAATTAATGAGGATGTAAATTATTATCTCTGTTTTCAGCATGATTGTCTATGTACATGCAATTAATAATAAACATTACTCAAACACAGCATTGTAACCCAAATAATCCTATTTTAGTATTCTGACACCCATTCTCCCATCTCCATGTGTTTGTACTACTGAGCAAGTCAACTTGGCACTCATTTGGATACCTTTACATCTGACCCAGGCATTTAAGTAACTAATACAGTTAAGAACCAGTGTCTTAAGTGGCCATTAAAAGAGGTCTAAATCTGAGTTTTTAAAACAGGTGGTAGCTTAATGCAAGATACATGTAAAACTGATTCAGAAAGCTCAAATACCTGGAGCTTTCTGTATCACTTTTGCCCTGCATTAAGCAACCACCTGCTTTTTAATACTACTGCAATGAAGACCCTGATCAGATCATGATGGCTCCTTCAAGACCTTCTTGATATGCCTTAGTTTGTCTGCCTGAATAATAAGTGGGTAACTCAAAAATAAAATTTATGAGAAAAAAGAAACCCTCTTTCATTATCAGTCACTTTCTCAGCTTGAAATTCTCTGAGGAACTAGTGCTATTTTTCTGCATACAACAAGACAAATATCTTGAAGAGAGTGGCACACTGAAAGCATTAATGTAATCATCATGTACAACTTGTCAACCAGCTCTCTATAATAGATATTCAATTCAAATCTACTAGAGGATCTGCATTTGACGTCTTGAAGGCAAAATTCTGCAATGTCAACTTTAAATCTCAATATTTTATGTTTTATTTTTTCAAAAACATTTTAAGGATAAAGAATTGCACGAGATAATTCACACACTGTTTTTAAAACAAGAGCGGGGAGCAGCACCAATGCTTGTCTGATTTGGTGCTTTTCCAGCTAAATTAAAACTTTTGGAGAAACATCAAGAGTTATAGTTCTTATGTAGCAGCCTTCTCTTCATTGAGATCAACCCATCTATGAAGTTTCATGTTGATACCTCTTATACTTTTTGAGTAATGAGCTACGTACATTAAAGTTTTTGCATACCGACCACGACGCCTACGACCCAGTGATCACGTGTACAATAGCTTGATGTTTCTTCGAAACAGACGAGCTAAAATTAAGATGCGGTAAGTAATTAAAGCATCAAATTATCAATTATTTAATTGACAGTAAAGTACACTAATCAGTAATTACATATTTTGAGTTACAGTTTCATCAGTGTAGACAAGTATATGTATACATTTATATGAACATTAGTCACTAAAGATTATCTGTTTCAAGTTTAACCCTCAGTAACTCCCTATTCTATTTTCACTCCAAATTTCAATACCTACTGAACATTCATGAACAAAATATCTATAAAGAAATATGGGAGGTAGAACAATGTAGCCATTGTTAGAAACAAAAGAAACAGATCTATCAATTTCCATAAGAAACAGCAGACCCTGATCAGATGGCTCCTACATGAGCCATTTGATCTGTCTACACTGTTTGCAAAGGTGTTAAAGTCGTATATTTGGAGCCATCTGACCTGCCTATTCTATTTGCAGATGCGCAAAAACATGTTTATATGAAGGAAAGGGTTAAAGAAAATATTTTTCTTTGTTCTTTTCTAAAACACAAACAAAGGTGCTTCACAGTTTTGGTGTCACTTTCAGGGGCTGAGTTTAATCTGGGTCTACAAAATTGGCTTTAGAAGTTTATCTGGGTCACAGTACAGTGTGAATATTTAGGATAATTAGGTTTAAAATTTAGAGTAATGGTCTGATTAGCATTTACAATTGTGACTGACATCTACAAGACATGTAGAGAAATTTTCAAACTGGAATATGGTAATGAAGTTTGAATTATTCAAATACATTTTTCTTACATCTGTCAACCCATTACCTGATACTTTTTAACAATCTGGTTCTGCAGTTTTTGCAAATATGGTCAGCAATTCCTTCATTAATGGACTACCATTATTAAAATGTATCTATAGCTAGTTCTGAATACATGCGTTCATGCATTCGATATTTCTTTCATGAATATTCAGGAGGATTTTAAGGGTTGAGGGTTTGTGTTCAACTTTAGACATCACTCAATGCTCTTACACTGTTCTTGGCAGACACCTAAAAATTAGGCTGAACTTAGGTCTATGAATACTGTCAGGCGAGACTACCAGAAAAACGAGACTAATTCTATGAGAATAGCACAAGATCCAGGTCATGAATTGTTTTGAAACTTTACCCTAAATATTTAATCTGAAAAACTTGGGCAAATAGTATATAGACCAAGATCTAATGACTCCTGTACTGTCAAGGAGCCATTTGATCAGGGTCTACACTGTTTGCTACAACATAAGTTTCATTTAACCCTTTCCCTGTTTTATGTTTATTCCACATTTCAGTACCTACTGAATATTCGTAAACAATATAGTTATAAAGAGATATTGAAGGTGGAACATTGTAGACATTTTAGAAAGCAAAGAAACAGATCTATCAAATTCCAATAGCAAACAGGAGCCATCTGATCTGGGTCTACTCTGTATGCAAATGCGTGAAAACACGTTTATATGAGGGAAAGGGTTAACCCTTTAGCTGTTGTTTGCAAACAGTGTATATCCAGATCCTAAAGGAGCCCTCTGATCTATAGGTCTGCACTGTTTGTCATTCAAAATCCTCTAGCAAGTTGAGGCTTTCATACTGAGTGGACTCTATAGTTTAACACTGATGGGCTAGTCGATATGAAAATTCAGCATTGAAAGGGCTTAAATAGCAGGAGATTGTTACAGTTCCATGATATCTTTGCTAAATTAAAGCAATAAAATCAATTATGTCTTTCCCATTTCTTACTTCAATCTCTGACAGAAAATCAGAATAGAGCGATAACAATAAATCTTCTGTGAACCGAACAGTCTCAAATACATGTACATGTATTAAATTCAGTCCTTAAAGCAGGTGGCAGCTTAATGCATATGCTCCTTAGTCCTTATAGAGCTTTGTGTATGACTTTCATCCTGCATTAAGCATCCCCAGTGCCTTAAAAAGTCTTCTTTCCCCAATAATAGGAATTGATATTTTCATCTGAACACAATGTAGACAAAGCGCAGCTGTCAACTAATTTTTGTTTGTTCTCTGTTACCCCTTTATTCCATACAGACACTTTTAATGCCTTTGTAAATGAGAGAGTCAGCTGATCAGAGTCTATTTTTGTTAAAGGAAAAGGTTAAAGTTTTATAAATTTGATCTTAAAATAACCATGAATAATGAAAATGACCTGGTCATGGTCCTACTCAAAGTTGCAGCTGTATGAGATGAGTTTAACCCATTCCCACTTAGGCAATTTTTAGACCTAACCTCTTTGTTTAAATCTACCAAAAAGGAGCACTAGCTAGAGAAAAGGAAATTTTCAGAATTGTGTAGTTTTGAAACCATTGTGATAAATAGAGCATTTGCTCCTGTGGAGCAAATGCTCTATTTATCACAATGGTTTCATAAAGTGATTTTTATGCGTCAATATGCGGGAATGTGTTAAACTAAATGTGAAGACTTGTGGACAGACGGACAGACAGATACACAGACAGATGTAGGTAACGACATGCCTCCAGATCAATATAAAACAGGAGTTAGTTAGAATCAGGTGGCATTTAATGACAGTGTCTCTAGTATGACCATCCCATAGGGAGTTCTGACGTTTTACCATTCAGCGGATGTAAATTCAATCAAATTAATTTGATTATCTTCTGGGAACAGTTGTATTCAATTTGATTCTTTATGCAGATACCAATTATAGGCTTAAAATTCTGCCTGGCAAGGTAAGTAACACTCTTCTGCAAAGGTTACTATTTGCTTCAATTTTGAAAATAGATATATTTCTTTTATGAACTACGTTTGTCTTCCGTTTATCTCGAAAACAGTGTCAGAGTGACAAACTGTTTGGATCCTGATAAGGTGCCGAGTTCATCTGCATCTCACCTGGATCTAAACACTAAGCAGTTTGCAAAGGTAATGAATCACAAAGTCTCCAAGGTTAAAGGGTAATATCTTAAAGGTACTGAGATCTGCAGCAATATCATTTCACTTTAGGTTTAACTCTTACAACACTAAATTTTCAAATGAACTAATCCAAAATTCTAACACGTCAAGCTTATGGTGAATACTAAGGATTTTTCTAAAGAAAAGTGTAATGTGACACACAGTGTAGACTCTGATGAGAGGGCTCCTCAAGGAGCCCTCTCATTTGGGGCTACACTGTTTTCAAAGGACATTTGTGACTCATGTCCCTGACACTGTACATGTACATGTAAGTGTTAACCCTTTACCTGATGAATATTCATGTAAGAAATACTGCCATCCTGAATATTAATAAGCTGACTTTTTGTTTAATTAGTATTTGATAGAGGAATCTTTATTTATGACAAAAACCATAATTCCATGAGCAAACAGAGCTGACCCTGATCAGGATCTGTCTGAGCTGGGTCTACTCTGTTTACACAATGCATCAAAAGGCATCTCTATCAGGTACACAGGTTTAACCCTTTCCTCCATAAATACACCTTTCTACGACTCTGTAAAAGTCACCTGGTGACACCATTGTGATAAATAGAGCATTTGCTCCTATATGAGCAAATGCTCTATTTATCACAATGGTTTCAAATAACAAAATTTAAAAAAAAATCCTTTTCTCTAATTAATTCTCCTTTTGGGTAGATTTTATTCAAAGAGGTTGAATCTAAAAATAGTCTATGAGGTAATGGGTTAAAGGTTTCAACTGCATTTAACTCTTTGCATGCAAATGTAATTGTCGTCTGTAAAAACGTCATCTGCTGCAATTCTGAAAGTTTAAAAATAATTTTTCCATTCTCTTAAAATTCATTTAAAGTGTTAAACAGTTTGAATGCTGGTGAGACACTGAGTTACTTGGAGTCTCATCTGGGTACAAACTGTTTGCATAATGATAATCCCTTGTTCACCACAAGCATGCAAAGAATGAAATATTATTTTATTACCAACCCCGTTTCACATAAAGAGGGTTAAAATACTTTAAAAAGACTATCTAACAGATGCCTCCTGTAAAGTGAAAATGTTTTGCAGGTGTTTGCACCAAGTTTTACAAATTTAAATGGATTTTTCTGATCTAACTTTGCCAACAAAACATTTCAATTCTCATGCAAAATCAATCAATTCAGAACATAAACAAAATATTACATACAGTACTTATGTTTATACATGTATTGTATCATGTATTTAACTTCAGTTTAAAACAAACACAACAGCTCAAAAATACCACCTATAACTTCTTTCACTCTCAGATTCTTAACATGAGATTTGTAATTGATCTAAACTTTTGATGTTGCCTTAGTAAATACTCAAGTATTCAGACAGACAAACACTGTAGACTGATCAGATCAAACTGCTCTTGAAGGAAGATCAACTTGATCATAACCTATACTACATGTATTTGCTTTATGTCAGTCTAATCTAAAGATTCTTTTTCCCTTATAACCCTTACCTTGTTCTATGTTTACTTTAAATTCCAATAACTACTGAATATTTATGGGCAAAATAGTTATAATGAAATATGGAAGATGGAAAAGTCTAGCCATTTTAGAAACTACAGAAACAGATCTATAAAATTCCATTGGCAATTTCAGAGCACATCCCGATCAATAAGCAGTCCTATAGGAGCCATCTGATCTGGGTCTACTCTAGCTATTTTCCGATGTTTGAAAATATGTTTATACGAAGGAATGGGTTAAAATGGTCTGATCACTCTAAATTAGTTTGATTACTCTTTCAGATGTTGATACAATGTCATTTAACACTTTACTCCAAATATATTTGTAAACAGAGTAGACCCAGATCAAATGATTCTTGTAGGAGCCATATGAACACAGGGTCTGCTCTGTTTGCTTATGAAATAATATAGATCTGCTTCTATAGTGTCCGCCAATTGGCCAAAACTTCTTCTGTTCATGTCATTGACAAAATTCAGCTAATTAATACATGTACATGTATTGATGATGTCATAATTTCTTAAATGAATATTCTTGGAGTAATTAAAGCGTTAATCAGTTTTGATCCTGATAAGATCCCAACTGTTTACTCATATCATGGCAGTCATCACAATAACCCATTACCTCATAGGCTATTTTTAGATACAACCTCTTTGAATAAATCTACCGAAAAGGAGCATTAACTAGAGAAAAGGAAAACTTTAGATTTTTGTAGTTTGAAACCATTGTGATAAATAGAGCATTTGTTACTGTAGGAGCAAATGCTCTATTTATCACAATGGTTTCACAAAGTGACTTTTACAGAGTCGTCAAAAGTCGTCAATATGAGGGAATGGGTTAAAGCATGCAATTTCTCCTATGTATTTGAAGCATTAACCCTTTGAATGCAGGACATGCATGCATTTGCATTTTCAAATGATGTAGCTCAAGACCAGAGGGCTCTAATAGAGGAGCCATTTTAGGTCAGCATCTGCACTATTTGTCATTCAAAATCTTCTAAGCAAGTTTAAGCCTATCATACTGAATCGACTCTATTGTTAAATACTGATCATGGCAATTCCACTCTGAAAGTTCAGTGCTGTATTAGGGTTAAAAAAAATCACAGAACAAAACATGAAAGACTGCTTTCCAATACCTAAAGCCAGAAATATGCATAATATGGTAATTCAGATGTTCTATCTGTTTGACTGCTAGCAGCATATTTGTGATCACGGATATAAAAACAGCTTGGACCCAGATCAGAATAAGACATTGAGAAGCTCATGCAGCGTCTTACTAGATTAAATTTGACTGTTTGATACCTTGACTGTATTTTTTATGAGAAATGGAAGAGAGAGAAAAAAGAGAAAACTTAGGCACACAATTTTTGCAGACTACAATAATTCAGCGTGCCGAGAATTAATAAACGAATTCTGCAAATTTGCATTTGAAAACATTGACCAATAGTAATTTGAAGGATGCACTAGCATAACCAATATCTCTCGCTGTGAAAAATGTTTATCAGCTTGAATTCTCTTCAGCTCCATTTTTAGATATTAAATTTGCTGAATGTACAGTAAAACCCTTCTAATGCGACCAACAAAAAGGGGTATATTTCACCTTTTCATGCCTTTGCAAACAGAGTAGACCCAGATCAGATGGTTCCTGCAGGTAAGCCATCTGATCACGATCTGCTCTGTTTGCTTATGACATGATATTGATATGATTCTACATTATGGTCAAAGCAAAAATTCTCTTGAAAAATTAACAAGACTTTAGTATTCATGGGATGTCATTTTTTCTGAAAGGAATATTCAACAGGGAAAAGGTTAACTGTTCAGCTTGATCTTCTGGCATGCCGTAGACAGCCACTGAAAGGGTTACTATATACATAATTATCAGGATGTTTGGTAAAAAAATATTGACAAGACAGATACATCAGAACTAGAAATGTTATAAATATTTACTACAGCTGACTGCATCGAGTCTAGACCCTATTTAATTATATTATGATTCCAATAAATGCAACATTGATTTCAATTCATACTACCAGATATACCATAAATATTTGGACATCCCTACCTTCACCAACAGGAGCTGTCTGATCAGGGTCTACTCAGTTTGTATAGGTGTTAACCCTTCGCTTGCTATTCGCGTCAATATACCTACCTGTAAATAGTGAAGACCCAGATGAGACAGCTCCTGCAGGAGCTGTCTCATCAGGGTCTGCATTATTTACAAATTGATTGTGCAACCAGTGCACTCCACAGCAGTGATTGCACAGCGAAATACGTGTACACAGTGAAGATATATGTAATTATACAACAAGGCATGGGTAAAGAAGGAGAAATGTATTTTAAAATTCAGCCAGCGAAGGGTTAGAAGGCATCTATATGAAGAAAAGGGGTTAAAAGATGACACTGCCACAATAACAAATTATATGAAACAAAATCATTAAGCTCTTTGGAAGCTGACAACTGGCAGTCAGAGTAGATCCAGATCAGAGGCAGTCCTTCTATGATCCGGATATATATATACTATTCCATTAAATTCCACATGTAAATAATGGTGGACTATTCACATGGTTTAACCCTTTGAATACAGGAAACAAGCATTATAAGCATTTGAAAACACTTACAGTTTTGGATCAAAGGGCGCCTAGAGAAACCCTATGAACAGGGTCTACACTGTTTGTCATTAAAATTCCTCTCAAAGATGATACCCTCTCATACTGAATTGGCTCCATTGTTTAACATAATGATTGCATGGACCATTCCACTTTAGAAATTCAGCATTCAGTGGGTTAAAAGACAGCATTATGTTGGAATATATTAATTAACAGCTCTAAGATGCATTTCAGTATTTAAAATTGTGGGCTTAAACTTGAGGACTTGGCACAAAACCATTGACACTGTAATACTATGATCTCTTTCATCCTTAAAATCTATCAATGCTGAATTTTCAAATGGACTTCCAAAATTCAAACAGGTCAAGCTTACCATGTTAGTATTCAGGGATTTGTTTAAAGACAAATATAACAAACCGGTACATGACAAACAGTGCAAACCCTGATGAGGACTCCTTTTAAAGAGCACTGTCATCTGGGTCTACACAGTTTGCAAAGGACATTAGTGACTGAAAGGGTTAAATAAATTGACTGCAGTATTCAAAATCAAAAGCCCATCAGCTTCATTCACTATGAAAGGCTTAAATTTACTTGAAACATTTTGAAAGTGACAACTGAGTGCAGATCTGATCTGGGTCTACAATGTGTGCAAATGCTAAGTAAACTCTCTTTCTGAATTCAAAGAGCTAATGAGATATTTACTTACTTTGTATCAAATTTAAATCTGGATCTAAACCGTTTGCACAGGTTATCTGTAATTCAGTCCTTATTTTGTAGAGATATAATAATTATTATATTATACATTGTACTGTAACATCATATCTTCCAATTGAAAGGCCAAACAGTGACAGACACCAGTAATTAAAGCAACATGACAGCTATAAATTGCTGTAGGTTATAATTTGTTAACTCTTTGGGCACTCAATGTAGCAATCAATAATAACTTTAGTCTTATGCAGACAGTCTGGATCCTGATGAGATGCTGAGTAACTTGGTGTCTGCATTAAGACCAAAACATGTTTGACACTCTGAACAATTTATTAAGAAAAATGTAAAGAAAATTTAATTTTGAGAACTTTACCATACATCAATTTTAGCAGACAACAGCCATTACTTAGCATTTAAAGAGTAAAGCAAAAACAAACTTGCAAAAAGCTGGATGTGTCACATTTAACCAAATTGTAGCGTTTATTACAACTTGACTCACATTTGCAAACGCCAAGAAACTCAGCCTCTCATCAGAATCCAAGCTGTTTGACACTCGGTCAATAGTTTTTCAAAAGCTTGATCTAATTGGAAGTACCGTAGTCAAAATTGCACCAGATCCAAATTTGAGCAGACATTATTTTTATCGCAGCATGCTAAGGGTTAACAGTTTTTGCCAATCAAACATTATAACATTTAGCCACGATGACTAGCGACTGGTTTTTTGCACTTTATTAATTCATAAAATGGCAAAAAAATAAATAAATAAGATAATTATCAGTTTTTACTAAATCTACAGTATATCACATCTATTTAGTCATGCAAATGTGCAAATTTTAAGTGATGGTTCATGAAGTACAGTAAAACATTTCTATAACGGCCATTAGTTTGTGTTAATTAGTTGGTAATTAGGGCAGGTGGCTGCTAAAAGCAAGGTGAAAGTGAAACAGAACGCTCCTATAGGGGCGTTCTGTTTTACTTTCACCTTGCTTTAACGAAGCAGCCACCTGCCTTTAACACAAAATACTTGATGTAATTTAGTGGCAGTTGTAGAGAGGTTTTACTGTAAAAGGTTTAACAAATGAGTGGATTGAATATCAAACCCTGTTCAATGATGTCACACCATGAAATCTTTGACTCCATGAATATTTATGAAAGAAATAATGTAGGTAACATATGCATAATTATTAATTGCCGGTAGTGTACTATTTACAATGGCTTAGATGAATAAGAAAAGTTTTGGCCTTGGTAAAAGCTGTCAATTCAGATCTCTATCATTCCATAAGCAAACAGAGCAGACTTGATGAGCCTCATTCTACTTTGTTTGCAATCACTAGACCCCGGGACCTAATTTGGTGTCACTATACTACAAGACATAGACTAGTATTCGAATTCTATGTGGACACCCAACCGCACCTCTCCATCAGTTTAACCCATTCCCACTTATAGACGCCATAGAGCGCCATTATCGACATTATCACCATTATTTAACCTAAAGAGTATTCATGTAAGAAATTAAACAATTAACCCTTTACTAAATGAATATTCATATCTATATCATAAGCAAACGAAGTAGATCCTGATCAGATGGCTCCTATAGGAGCTGTCTGATCTGTATCTACTCTGTTTGCATATGCGTAGAAAGGGTATATATGGAGTAAAGGGTTAAACAATTACAGTAAAAACCTTCTAATGTGACCACCTAATAGAGGTATAATTCTGGGTGGTATAGGCAGGTGGTTGCTTAATGCTCCTAGAGGAGCTTTTTGCAATACTGTTGTCCTGCATTTAAAGCAACCACCTGCTTATAAATAAAGACACCCATGTTTATTCATTAAGTGGTTGCATTTAAATAGAGGGGTTCTACTGTACCAAGGATCAGGTCCCTCTGGTTTCCCTGGTATCAGTCCATGGACCAGGGTGGCTGTCAATATGACATGTTTATCACTAAAGCCAGAGGTGATAAGTGTGTGATAACTGTTACACGTTACTATGCAACACCAACGACATAAGGCACTCATGATGAAACAATGATTGTTGCACAAAATCCCTGACCTAAGAGGCGGGGCTGTTCATTGATTTGATGATAAATTTTATCTGTCCTAGCTACTGAGTAGATAAAATGCATATTTCAGAGGTTCAGATAAGTTGCGTAAATTAAAACATGTTCGAGAATAATTTCTTTATTTCCCCATCAAGCCCTATGTTGTGATGTGATGCTTTTAGAATCGTCTCCTCGAGGCGATTCTAAAGAATAGTCACAACATAGGGTTTTGGTGGAGAAAGAATGATTTTAGAATTTCAGTACTGGTACATACCTTTATCTGTTGCTCTGATCTTTAGGGAATATTCAAGTCATTTCTCTGCCAAAACTCTATCTTGCTTCAATTCATTAGAATCACCTCGGTGAGGCAATTCCAGTGAATAACAGCATTAATATAGCTTTGGCTGTAAAATAACAGATTTTGACAGATCATTATGCAACCTTAGTATTTACTGCCATGTCTGTATACCCCCTTACATGTTGAAATTCATGAAAGAAATAATAATACAACATCATTTATTAGCTTTCTACTCCTTTGGAAACAGAATAGACCCAGATTAGATGGCTCCTGTTGGAGCCATGATTTGATCAGGGTCTGTTCTCTTTCAGCTTATAAACTAATACAGATATATATGATCATCTAAGTGCCTGCCATGTCCAAAACACTTCTGTGTTCATGTTTTATTATAAAACATATTCAAATCAATATTTATGATGTTTTTATTTCTTACATGTATATTCATGTAGTAAAGGGTTAATTAGCATATCTTATCTGAGGTCAGTGAACTTCACTTTACTAAGTTACGGACTGGACTCAACTGTAAACAATGATCGATAATTTCACTTTGGTAATTCAGCATTTACAGGCAGAGATTACAGATAAAGGTGCATACCCTGACATACTAAAATCGTCATTTCTCCACCAAACCTTATACTGTGACCACTCTTTAGAATCGTCTCGAAGAGACGATTTTAAAGAGTGGTCACAGTATAGGGTTTGGTGGAGAAATAAAGGAGTTATTCTTGAAAATGTTTTGATTTACACATCTTATCTGGAACCTCTGTACAGGTTTATACACATTTTAAAACTCTTTCTAGAGCTTGCTTAATCAATTAAAGCTGTTTTGTTGTACATCTGTAGGTGGCAAGATTCTAATTTCATTGCCTTTTTACAGGAACAAACTAAGAAACCAGACACTTCTGTTAACTCCTTGCATGCTATCTGTGAATTCCCTGGCTATAATGACCTATGCAAGCTGTTTGGATCCAGATCAGGCCCAACAAAATATGGGGCCTGATCTGAGATCCAAATTGTTTGTCATGCAGGCTCAACATCTGCAACAAAATCAGAAAGAAAATTTTGTAGACAACAAATTTACATGTAGTAGATAAGTAGAAGCCAAAATTACTTAGCATGCAAAGAGTTAAATTTTCTATCAGTTTCCGATTTAAATACCAGAGTTGAATAACATTGACTGGTTCTGTATATACAGATTTTATCTGAATGGAGTGTGGTCTAGACTGATAACTAATGCTGACAGAAATTATGATTAAAAGTTCCTTTGCAATTCAATATATGTTGGCTCTTTGATTGCTAAAAAAAAATTGTCTGAATCAAATCCTTAGTAAATTAATTATTCATGAATCTCTTTTAACCTGAATAAATCAGTATGAAAGCTTTAAAACATGCTATGGAATCTTGAATGACAAACAGTGGAGCCTCCGGTCAGATGGCTCCAATACTTACTTTGCTATTCACAAATGTGTACCTATATACATGATCTACTCCATGAATATTCATGAAATTTAATAACAATGTCATGAATATTAATTACATGTAGATTCATTTTTATAATGGCATACATGTACAAACACATTGCAAGAAATGCTGACCATTACAGAAACTGGAGAGTCATATCTATATCATTTCATAAGCAAACGGTCCACAGACCCTAAATCATGGCTCCTACAGGAGCTGACTAGCATTTAAGTCTTCACTGTTTGCAAAGGCATCAAAAGGTGTTTATGAGGGAAATAAGCAGGATGAAAGTTACGCAGAAAACTCCTGCATTTAACTTCTGTTTCACATTAAGCAACCATCTGTTCTTGTAGACCTTTATGTTTATTCATTATATGGTTACTTATACTGTAAATCTTCAATTCAGAGTTACCATTGTAAATCTCATCATGAATTTGTACACAACTAGATACCGGTAATACAAACCACCATATACTCTCAATGGAACAGATCTTTGTTTCAATATTTGTCCAAATGTGTCACCTTTAGGCAATAGTATTTAAGAAAGTGTTGAAGTGTCATTTGGTTCCCATATCACATTGCTTACAGAACTGCTTAACTTTTTGTGAGACTATGTTTCTGTAGCAGATTAGCGGGACAATGTATTTTGACACTATCTGAGAACAAACCATTGGCCCAGCCGGCGATCAGTCCCGGTGTGTTTGTTCACAGTCCCTCTTACAGGAAGCTAACTAGAGTCAATATTTGTCTTAAGTTGGGCTGTATTTGAACTATATTAAAATTATTCCTCGATCTTAACATCCTAGGATACTTGGTGATTTTTCGTCATGGTAACACAATTGATTCTTGACATTATTTTATTTAAATTGGGTCTTATCTTGTTACAACAGGTTTTACTGATTAAATCCTTTATCTTTTGCCCTGACCTAGTTCAGTAAGTGTATGTAATGAATTTGAATTGGATGTTATCTGAGATTTAACCCAAAATCCCCCATGAATATCCATGCAAAAAATAATGACATCATGAATATCAATCACATTAATTGTTATAATGGCAAATTAATTGGGCACAGAATTTGTTTAACATGGTAGAAACTGTAGAATCATATCTATATAGTATCATCATAAAGCAAATAGAGCAGGCCCTGAACAGACGGCTCCAAATTAATAGGAGCCATCTGATCTGGGTCTACTCTGTTTGCAAAGGGGTAGAAAGGCGTAATTATGGAGTAAAGGGTTATACAACAATTTTATTAACCTCAAGTTGAAGAATAATACCCTGACAGAATCTTCTCTTAGATTGGATATGTATACCCTTCATTATCCTCAGTATTTGGACACCCAGCTAGGAGCCATTTCATCTTGATCTGCACTATCTGCTTAAACCTTTACTCCATAAAAATTCATGTAAGAAGAAATGACGTCATGCATATTGGTTAGCGGTATTTTTATAACATTACATAATTATGAGCACATTAATATATATATAACCAAGACAGGGACTGTAGAAGCGGATCATTATAACTTAAAAGTATGCTTGGTAACCTGCACCTGGTTTAGACTGCCTCATCTGCTGTATTAGCGACCAAAGACTGGCTTCTTACAGCAGGTTGGACTGTATAAATTATTATAATTATGTCTTCACCAAACAGAGCAGAGAACACTGATCAGACAGCTCCTACAGAATCTTCTCTTAGAATGGATAAACCCTTCAATTACTCTCTAAAAAAGTCTCTCAGTATCTGCCTATTTGGACACCCAGGACTTCAGACTTTCCTTCAAATAAACCTTTCCCTCATGTAAATGCTTTTTCAAGCATTTACAATCAGAGTAGACCCTGATCACATGGTTCCTATAGGAGCTGTCTGATCAGGGTCTGCCCTGTTTGCTAATGGGATTTGATAGCTCTTAATTTCTTTAGTTTCTAAAATGGCTACATCATGTTTCACCTGCCATACATCATTATAACTATTTAGTCCATGAATATTCAGTAGGTATTGGAATTTGTAATAAACATAAAACAGGGAAAAGGATAAACCAAACAGGTCTAGAGTAGACCCAGATCAAGACAGCTCCTATAGGAGCCATCTGATCGGGGTCTGCTCTGTTTGCTTATGAAATGACAATAGATCTGACTTGGCATATTCTACAAATACAAAAGATTATCCTTTGTACAGTATTCCATTTTAAAAATTCTATAATAAATATTCATGATGTCACTATTTCTTACATAAATATTGAACAGGAAAAGGGTTAATGTTAATAAACCCTTTAGAAATGCTACCGCTACATTTCTTTGTTGCAAGGAAATATAATAAACCTCATCACAACTTGATTTCCATTTCCAAAGAGTTTGGATCCAGATATTTTTGACTCCGTGGCTCATCAGGATTACAACCTGTTTGACACCCTGTCAGTAATTATTCAAAAGCTTGAACAAATCTGAAGTACTAGAATTGCCGCTATATCTGTACACAAACAATTTTTTATAAATGGGGATAAGGATTAATCATTTTCAATTTCCTCTTCACTTATTCAACCTAAGAAATTGCCTCTTTCAATGTCCATAATAGTGTTACTGTTACATCCTGTATAAACCTTAAAAATTTGTTTGAATTTTCACCAAACTTTAAAATTCAGCCACAGTTTATGCAAAAACACGCCATGATATAACCTCATATGAACTTCGAAGTTTTTGTTGGAGCACCTGTTAACGTGAAAAGCGGAAATCAGTAATTGTCATTTAAGTCTCTAACACTAGATAAACATATAAACCTGACTTTTATCTTCCCTTGAATAATGCATTGATAAAATATAATACTAGTTTCTAAATCTTAACAGGGAAAAAATAGGTTAAGTTTAGTTTTATGGACAACCAATCCTCAAGACTTCCGTTCTCATCGCCGGAGCCGTCACTTTTTCCATTAAATGATATTGATTTTTCACTTATTAACGGACGTTGAGTGAAATTTTGGGAAACTGTAAATTATATTATTAACCCTTTCCTCCATAAATACGCCTTTCTACGCCTCTGTAAAAGTCACTTTTTGAAACCATTGCGATAAATAGAGCATTAATATTGCTCCTAATTAAGGAACAAATGCTCTATCTATCACAATGGTTTCAGAATTACAAAATCCTAAAAATTTCCTTTTCTCTAGTTAATGCTCCTTTTCGTTAGATTTATTTAAAAAGGTTGGATCTAAAAATAGCCTATGAGGGAATGGGTTAAAATTTTGGGAAACTGTAAATTATATTAACCCTTTACCTGATGAATATTCATGTTTCCTTCACAATTTCATGCATATGCAAACAGAGTAGTCCTAGCTAGATCAGACGGCTCCTATAGGAGCTGTCTGAACAGGGTCAGCTGGTCTATTATTGCTAATGGAATCTGATAGATCTGTTGCTTGTAAGTTTTTTAAATGAGTACAATGTTCCATCTTCCATATTTCATTATAACTATTTATCCATGAATATTCAGTATGTATTGAAATTTGGAATAAATATATAACAGGGTTAAGAAATATTCAATGAATGAAGATTATGAGCCATCTGATCTGGGTCTACTCTGCAAATGCATAAAACATTTTTATATGAAGGAAAGGGTTAAAGACACCATGAATATTGATTACGGTAGATGTATATGTTGTTGTTTTTTTTATAATGGCATGTGAAATAAAAATATGGCAGAAAGTGTAGTATCATATCTATGTTATTCCTATAGGAGCCGTCTGATCAGGGTCTGCTCTGTTTGTTTAAGAAATGGTAACAGATCTGACTCTACAGTATCCACCAATTAAAAAATGTCGAATTGAGTACATATCCGACGTTTATAAAAATTCAGCTAATAAATATTCATGATATCATTATTTCTTACATGAATATTCAACAAGGAAAAGCCAGCATGCAAAGAGTTTTCAAAATTTCCAAAGGGCTACACTACTAGGCCTTAAGTCTTCACTCAAACCCAATGACAACATGTTCAAAATCATTGGCTTGTTTTGTTATTTGGTCCTGTCTTATCTCAATCAATATATAAACTTCAGTCCCCCACATCGAATTACTTTATATTCTGGTTTAATACAAGCATAAACCATTTATTCAGAGCTGCATGTATAGCAAGAAGTATTCACCCTTTGAATGCAGGAAACCTGAGTTAACCCTTTCCTTCATATAAATGCCTTTTCATGCATTTGCAAACAGAGAAGACCAAGATCAGACGGCTCCTGTAGGATCAGCATCACCTGAGGTATGCTCTGTGTTTCCTAATGGAAATTGACCGATCTCTGTTTGTAAACTTTCTAAAATGGCTACAATGTTCCACCTTCCATATTTCATTATAACTATTTTGTCCATGAATATTCAGTAGGTATTGAAATTCGTAATAAACCTTAAAGGACAGGGAATTTGGGGTTAAGTGGCAATTTTGCAAAGACTGAACTGTGTATAACCATATCAGGGACTCCCTTGATGTCATACATGATGGACCAACGGACCATTCCACTTTACAAATGAAGCATTTAAAGGGGTCAAATTGACAGATGTAATATTATTAGTTTATTTAACAAAAGAATTTACATTAGTCACCCCATCAAGGCGCCCATGACAAGATATAGCGTGTGTACAACTGTGGCAAAAACAATGACATACAGACCCCACTCATAATTACCTATTTATGGTTGTTATTCATGAATTAATTACCGATTATTGTACAGTAACCATAAACACGTGCTTTGTCAATACCTAGATAAAAATCGGGAGGATACGTAAAACCTGATTAAGCACACTGATAGGAGCCAGTTACTCCACACGGCAATCTTTATCTAGACAAATTTGAAAGAAATTTGAAAGGTAGATCACCAATAAATCATTAACACCACCCCCCTCCCCCTATCTGACTATTCTTTAATTGAATTGCTTATACAGTCTGAAGATAGATAAAACATTTCAATATATTTTCATATATATATAAAAACTTTATCCAGAACCAGATCTCTATTATTTCAAAAGCATTATATTTACATATCAGACCCTCGGGTCAATTACAGCTCCTATTTAATCTGGGTCTACTCTGTTTGCTAAAAGCAGCCCTATCAGATAAAGGGTTAAATTATAATGACTAATGAAAGATGGCTGTAAAGTTAAGCTATTTAGTTCCTGTGAGTTTCATAAACAAGCACAGTAACATTGATATATGGTATCAATTCCTGCTGTTCAAAAGGACCCACTATAAGGACACCTGTTTGACACAATTTATATTAATTTGATACTTAGTAGAGAGACAATAGAGCTCCCCAAATGCATGTCATAGGAACCTGTAGATCTGTATGTATCATAGCACACCAGTACTTACAGAACAATTGTATTTCTACCACAATGATGTCTAAAAACTAACACTTTACATCATATATATTCATGTAAGTAAATAATGACATCATGAATGTATTATAGCACACCAACCTACAAAACAAAGACTTTCACCAAAAGATTGTAAAAGTCTTTACTCCATAAACACACCTTAGTTTTCACCCCATTGCGAACAAAGTAGACCCAGGGTCTGCTCTGTTTGCTTATATGATATGATATAGATATGATTTTACAGCTTCTGCCATTGCCAACAATTCTTGTGTCCATGCGCTATTTTAATTATAACACATTCATCTAATTGATATTCATGACGTCATTATTTCTTACATGAATATTCATGGAGGAAAGGGTTAGACATTGTAACCCTCAAGTATCAACACTTGGCAAATTTGTAACTGATCAACTTTGCAAAAACAGTAAAGATTCTGGTGACATGCTGAGTTAAACATCAGGATCCAAACAGTAAAGATTCTGGTGACATGCTGATTAAACATCAGGATCCAAACTATTTGCAAGAGTTATCATAAATTCAAACAACAGTAATTTATTTAATGCTTAGACTTCTAACAGTCACTGAAGTAATTTCAAATTAAAGTGTTGCATGCAAAGATACTGTTGTCTGCGAAAGTTAATTCCACCATTCTCAATTTTCAAGTTAAATTTTCCTCTGTTTCTCCTAAAAAATAGTGTCTGGGTGTCAAACAGTTTGGATCCTAATGAGGACCAATTTATTTAAGGCATCATCAGAATCTAAACTAATTACAATGATTCTCACAAATTTGCTGCTAGCGTGCAATTTAGAGTTAAAGTTAAACACGTGTTGAATGCCACTGTTGCCCTCAGAATATGCCGCTCTTTTTCCATTTATAACGTATTTTGTATTAGTGTAATCTAATTCAAACAATACAATATTCTCATTTTGTCATGGGCAAATTACAAAGACAACTTTTCTAAAGCTCGGGCTGAACCCTTTATTTACTCACACGTTCAATACACTTGACACAAAGGGGAACTTAATGTATTTTCGGGTTCTTCGGCATTCATTGATTCATTCTAAAGCTCTTCTGGAGAGAAGGGCTCAAAAAGCTAATTCAACCATCACAATGGGAGAGCTTTTTTGATCTAGTTAATTTTTACAAAGCAAGACTGCGTGACACAGTGAACAGCTAATGCCATAGTTGTATGACTTCACAGGAAACTTCTGGCCAAGGATTCTAATAGTCTAATATAGAATCCCTCTAGAGCGACTACTTAATATATAGAAATTGGTGTTATTAACCCTAATTACCCTCATATAACTTAACTCTTTTTCAAGCCTTTGCAAGTATACATAGTAGACACAGATCAAATGCCTCCTGTAGGAGCCATATGATCAGGATTCGCTCTGTTTGCTTTACATCTTTAAAATGACTGATCATGAATCAAAGTCCAGTGCTATGTGGTTCAGCCCTTGAGAGGTTTTGTTGTAAGTTGAAGGGCTTCTAATGTAGTCTCATATAATGAAACATGCCACCATATTGTACCTTTAGAATATGATGGTCATCGTGTTTGTATAATAGTATGGCATGAACACAGATTCATTTTGGCCATGTTGGAAACCGTAGAAACAAATCTATATAATTCCATCAGCAAACAGAGCAGACCCTGATCAGATGACTCGTACAAGAGCCATCTGATCTGGGTCTACTCTGCCCATTCCCTCATATTGAAACCTTTTGACACCTCTGTAAAAATGACTTATCTATAATCATATGATAATTATAGAGCATTTGCTCAATAGGAGCAATTTGCTCTATTTATCACAATGATTTCAAAACTACACAAAATTTGATAAAATGTGTTGCTTTTCTGTAGTAAATGCTCCTTTTCAGTAGATTATATTTAAAAAGATTGGGTTTAAAAATAGCCTATGCGGGAACCAGGTTTCAAAGGCATATCTATGTACAGAGTAAAGGGTTCGAGTTAAAAATAGGTGAACTAAAACGGCACATCAATGTATATAAACTAGTATGAATCTATGGCAGGAGGATGTGTGACTAAATACCAAATCAAAACAAGGACCATAACTCTTCAAAACAAAAGTAAATTGTATCCCATCTGACAAGAATTGAAAACAAAGACAGAAAACAATTGAAAGATCAAAATCCAAGTACAGTTAACGTTAAACTTCGATTATATATATCTCAAACTTCAAGGGACTATAATACAAATTAGTTCAAGATAACAGAAGTTTGAGTTATCCAATTCCTAAACTGGACAATTTCTCAAGTTCACAGCTTAATGTAGGTCTAAAGTAATGCTGAAAGCTCCTATAGGAGCTTTCAGCATTTTTTTAGACCTGCATTAAGCTGTTACATGTGTTTCTCCCAGGGCTTTTTCACCTTCTATAACAGAGGCCTATAAAAGGCCCCTTCCCAATTGAAAATTTCTTTAAAATCATGCAGTTTTCCCAAAAACTTATACCAGCTTTTTTGTTTCCCAAATCAGCAATTTTAGCGATAATTCTTCCCAAAATCAGCAGGCTAAGGCCCCTTCCCAATTAAGTGAGAAAAAGCCCTGTCTCCATATGCATACATTAAAATTAGAGCAATTCTGTAGTGTAAGTTTTGGAAGGACCGAACTTTTTGTTTGAGTTATCCTGAAGTTTGAGTTATTCAAGTTCAAGATATCAAAGTTAAACTGTATAACTTTTAGAAGATACTGGAAGAAAACTCATCATTGGTCAGACACTTGAATAAAAGTTTAGAGTTGCATGGTTCTTGACTCAGTTGTTCTCAGTTACTCCCCTCTTCCAAAAGCATTCACAATTCTGAATAAATTCACAGTCTGTTGTCGACACCTGGTAGGTCTAGACAGTTACGCAGGTGACAACAGTGCCACCTACAGGTATCCCAGTCAATCAAGATTCCCATAAAACTGTAAGCATCCGTGCCATGATAGAACAGGTGATTTATTAGTCATGAGTGAATTGTTTTCCTTGTCTCTTATGATTGATTTATGAGGTATTTAGTGACCTGCTATTGATTCACCTGTACTAACCCACGTGTAATCTTTGACAATTTGTCTGTACCAAGCATGGCATGGACTTTCACATGTCCTACGTTATGCTTTTACCCTATTTTGACTCAGTATTCATACACCCAGGCTGCCTTCTCTACCAGTTTGTATAACTGAACTTAAGGCAATGTGGGAACATTTTTGCAACTTTAAATTAGACTGATGAGAAAGCAAATAGCGAACGTCCTAATTATCAAATGGTCCTTTCAGGAGGTATTTGATCTGGAGACTGGTTCTGTCCAAATACTTTAATGGTAAATTATGAGAGTAATATTCAAAATAATTCTAATCTAAAACATAAATGTTAGTTTTCAATTCTCAAAGCTACTATATATTTCTGTGTAGACATACATTCCAGAATGTCTAACAATTGTATTCAGATTATGATGCTCAGCTTCATACTATAATAATAATAATAATAATTACTTTATTTAAAGAGGCTACACATTTAGGTAAGCCCAATCTTCCATGTAGGCCTCAGACCCACCACACCATCTAAATCAAAACTGTCTGCAAAAGTTATCACAAAGTCAACCTTGTGTAGAAAGAGTTAATACACCTGCTTACAAAGAGGGCGGCTAAAACAGTATAGGCAAACAAAGAGCAAAACAATGCAAACAATCCTTGAAAGTCGTCCTATAGAACACTCTGATCCATCGGAATTAATCCTAAATTACCTGATATAAACCCTTTTTCATATCTTCAAAAACGGAGTAGAACCAGATCAGATGGTTCCTACCTTTCTCTTAAGTTTGCTTATGGAATTGTATTCGACGGATTCTACTGAGTTTCTGTACTGGTAAAACATTCCTAATACAGTGAAACCCCGCTAATGCAACCACTTGATAAACAGCCACTGATGTCATCTAAAGCAGGTGGTTGCTTAATGCAGGACGAAAGTTATGCAGAAAGCTCCTATAGGAGCTTTCTGCATAACTTTCGTCCTGCATTAAGCTACCACCTGCCTCTGCCACCCAGAATTATGCCCCTTTTTGGTGGTCGCTTAGCGGGGTTTTACTGTATGTTCATGTGCAATTATAAAAATTGACTTAATAGATATTCATGATCTCATTATTTCTTACATGAATATTCATAAGGTAAAGGGTATCTTTCACCTCTGCCAAAATTCCGGCCTACATTGAGAAGCAATCACTTTAGTAATCGAGTTCCAGAGCTGAGAAAAATTACCCAGCAAAAGTGCTTATCAATATCAATGGTTGATGTCATAATTCTGGAATTGTCCAATACATTCTAATGGTTCAACTCTTTTTGCCACTACCACCTGTGACAGTCTGGATCCAGATGTCCAGTAACTCAGTTAACAGTCTGATGGATCCAGAGACGTAAAGTAACTCTTTGACAATCTGGATCCAGCGATGTCAAATAACTCTTTTACAGTCTGATCTTGAAACCTCCTAATTGGAACATTACTGCTCCATTTATCACAATGGTTTCAAAAAGTGCCTTTTACTGAGGCGCCAAAAGGCGTCAATATGAGAGAACGGACCATTCTACATCGAAAACTCAGCATTTAAAGGGTTAAGTCGGCTCCACTGCTCTTGTAGATTATCTGCTAATTCATCATCATGATCTGCTCATCTATCTATCATGTAATATATCACAAACACATCAAACTATGGGAAATTTCTCATTATTCATGAAATTAAGCAAGTAGTTGGAATCTCATAGGCGATACTTCCTGGGAAATAAATTGATGAGTTGCTTGTATAAATCAGTAGTTTTCAATTAGCAATTTCAGCAAATGGGAATTAAAGTTACTTAAGAGACGATCCTTTTTTGATAAATAACATTCTAAAGTTGCTTTTATTTAAAGCCTGTTCCATAATTAATGTAGGGCGAACGTCATGTAGAAAGCTCCTACAGGAGCTGTCTGATCAGGGTCTAATCTGTTTGCAAATGCGTGAAAACACGTTTACATGAAGGAAAGGGTTAAAGCACAAAATTCTTCTATTGTATGTAAAGATTTAAATGTTCTTCCTGCAGTAGTGCACTGGCATTTTGTAAATAGCAACTGTCCAGATTAGGTCTCCTAGAGGAGCACCAGGATCAGAGTCAAAAGTGTTTCTTTTATAATTCCATAAACAGAGTACACCCTGATCGAACGGCTCTTACAGGTTAAGCACTCAATGGGTAAAGAAGGATCATTTTATGTGTGACACTGACAATTTATGTTATCAGTCGAGAAAAAGGTGCAAGGTCTAAACATGCCTGTGGTAATATTGTGATCCCATGATGTTTTTTATGAGACATAAAACAGTTACCATATTTAATCTAAGAATTCAGACACCCAGTCTTTTCTCTTAACTAGTTTGTTAAGCTGAACAATTCAATTTTTGATCATTTTAAATTAGACAACATAGTAGAAAATAGAGTACACCCAGATCAAACAGCTCCTTCAGAAGCTGCTTGATCTGGTTCTGCACTATTTGCCCATGTTTGTCAGTCCATACTTAGGGTACTTACAGCATAGTCATACCAAGGTAATGAATGGACCAAGAGAATGTACGACTGCTCATAAACTGTTGCATACTGAGCATGACACACTGTCTGAGATCATAATTGAAAATGAAGTTAAATTAAGTCAATTTGTTCCAGCGTCAGCCGATACAGATAAGTATGCATACCCAAATATTATAATCGTCATTTCTCCACGAAACTCTATACTGTGACCACTCTTTAGACTCGTCTCAAAGAGACAATTCTAAAGAATGGTCACAGTATAGGGTTTCGTGGAGAAATAAAGGAGCTATGCTTGAAAATGTTTAAATTTACGCATCTTATCTTGAGCGAGACTGTTGTTCACAGCTATTATGCTTGATTATGGCCATGTACCAAAATGTTATGAGACACTCTAAACCAATACGTCCTTTTCAAGTTAACTAAATCTTAAATGTTGAATTTGTAAAGTGGAATGGTCCATCAATGTTAAATGGTCTAGTCCATCCTTGTAAAGTGGAATGGTCCATCAATGTTAATGGTCCAGTCCATCCAGTATGACAATTTGCAAGAGGATTTTGAATGACAAACAGTTATGCCCATTGCACGGACTGTGTTTTAGACAGTCAGGGTCAATGGTCAACAGCAAAAACCAAGAAAGAAGTCTGTATAAGGTAAAGGGTTATAATAATATTGCTTTATGAACTATCTACAAGTAAATCAAAATTTAAATGACAAAATTTGCATTTAAAATCTGAGTCTTATATTACATATACAATTACCATAATTTATGAAATGGTTTAACCTCCATTTAACCCTTTCCCTCATAAAGATGATTTCGGTACATTTGCAAACAGAGTAGACCCAGATCAGACAATACCAGCAGAAGCAGTCAGTGGCAAGGGTATGCTCTATTTGCTTATGGAATTCTGTAAGCTTCTGTAGTTTCTGTCACAGCCAACATTGATTTACCTGATTAAATTATCTCAATACATAATTATATACATTTATAACTTTCTTCTGTCTTTCCAAAAATACTATTAAATTGTTGACAAAATTTTTGGACACCCTGCTTCTCATTCTCTCATCAATATTCAAACTATTTTCAAAGGTTATTGTAATTTTAATCATTCAAAGTTTGGAAGGAGTTAAAACATGTTTTGGTGGGTACTCAGATTCTCAATATGCAAAACAAACCGCAACTTCTTTGTTAGTTACTCTTTCGCTGCCAAATTTTGTTGTCTGCAAACTTTTTCGTCTGCTACATTTTTCATTTTTTCAATTTTCTTTACTTTTGTTCCCAAAACATAATCCAAGTAACAAACAGTTTATATCCTGATGAGAGGCCAAGTTACTCGGCGTCTCATCCAGATCCAAACTGTTTGCATATGGTAATTACCGATGCGACATTGGCAGTGAAAGAGTTAAATTAACCTGAAATACAGCTTAATCATCAAGTGGTCTGTACCTTTTTCTGTACTACCACTTGAACAGTAAATCACCCAATGTGTCAACACTAATCTGCCTCTCTAATCTGCATATCTGCGGCCTTGATCTTAAGCTGATTTTCAAAATGGCCGAAAAAGTGATGGTATTGTCAGTCTTATCTGACACCTCAGAACATGACGAAACATGCTATTTACAGTCCAAGTGGACTGACAACAATAGTATGGCCAGTAACAATGTTGGCTATGGGGCAAGGGTTACCATTGTGGTTTGGGAAGAGGACAAAACACAATAGGCTTGAAGAAATACCTACAGCCAGTACATAGCATTTTCAAATAGGCAGTCATGGTGTGGGGACTGCAGACAATGTTTCAATCTAATATTTTTTATTGTTTTAACAGTTTCAATCATATCGGAATGTCCAGACAATTATAGGTGGACAGAAGCTGTAGAATCTGATATACATTATTCTAAATAGAGTTGACGACAGAATGATCAGATAACAGTTTGAGGACCTGTCTTTTGTTTTACCATTCCATATAAGGACCTGTCTGATCTGGGTCTACTGTTTGCAACTGCTTAGATATGCATCTTTACCACATAAAGGATCATGTCAACATGCAACATGTTGGCGACTGAAAAAAAGAGGATAATTTTACTTTAACGATCATGTCTTCATTATACTCTTAAATTAACCTAGGTATTTACAGACACCAAATATCCACTTTCCGTCTGTCTAAAGCTGACTAAGTTAACCCTTTCCCTCATATAAACGTGTTTTCACGCATTTGCAAACAGAGTAGACCCAGATCAGATGGCTCCTAGAGGAGCCATCTGATCAGGATCTGCTCTGTTTGCTAATAGAATTTGATAGATTTGGTTATTTACTTACTAAAATGTCCACAATGTTCCACCTTCCATATTTCTTTACAACTATTTTGTTGATGAATATTCAGTAGGTATTGAAAGTTGGCCTAAAACAGAACAGGGAAAGGGTTAATTTGGTACCAAGTTGATACATTTTATATTAAACCCTTTCCTTCATATAAACGCCTTTTCAAGCATTTGCAAACAGAGTAGACCCAGATCAGACTGCTCCTATAGGAGCCATCTGATCAGGGTCTGCTCTGTTTGCTTTTGATATGTCATATATATATGATTCTTCAATTTTTGTCAAAGCAAAAAGTTCCCTTGAAAGTTTACATTATAATTTACATTTACATGAATACTGAACAGTGAAAGGGTTAAAATAGATGGACATAGCGAGTCATGTATATCCCTTCAGGAGCAATTTGATCTAGTTCTGCATTATAATTTGCCTAAATTTGCCTAATTACGGTAGTTTGCAAATGCTATAATAATAATACTTGTCTGAATATTTAGTGTAATTAGAATAATAAATATATTTTGCCCACATCTCCACTTTCAAGTTCAAATCTAAGAGACAATCACATCATATATTACTGTCTCCAGATCTTTAGTGGCAATGTGCACTTGAAATTCTTTGAAAGCAAAAAAAGCTGTTTGACCCATGAATGAAGAACAAATCTGCAATTTAATATGATGTCTTATAAAAATGGTTAATATCGAAACTGTGATTCTGACTTAACAAATTTTGACAAATTGAGCAGGCAACATTTTGTTCGGCATACTCGGAAGCTTCTGCCCCAAAAAACTCGTTTAGTTGTCCAAGGTAACTCGTTGTCGAGACTACATGATTTAAGGTAGACAGATATTGTGAAAAGTGGTGTGATGGAAGTCCTACCTACAGCTGACAAATGAAAATTAAATCAGTTAAAGATTTAAACATGCATTCCTCAAATTCAGGCATGTATTCCTTATCAAGTCAGGCAAACACTTAACAACTGGTTTAAGTGCTGTCTCGTAACCTTAGACCGTTTGTATTTGGGAAACAACCATCATTTGCAAACAGTGTAGACCCAGATCAGAGGGTCCTAGGAGCCTTCTGATCAGAATCTGCACTGTTTGTCATTTTAAATCCAGTGGCTTTTCATACTGAACACTACGCTGGGTCATTCTACTTGGAAAATTCAGCATACAAAAGGTTCAGTCTAACCCTTTCCCAGTTCAATATACATGTCAGAAATCACCATTTATATTTATGCGCTGAAATCTTTTATAGTACCGGTAATATTTTCAAGACAGTGGTATGTTTTGACAAAAACTTTATAATCAGATCTGTATCATGTCATAAGCAAACAGAGCAAACTTTGATCTGGGTCTACTCTGTTTGCAAAGGTGAGAAAAGTTTATATGAAGGAAAGGGTTAATAAATGTATATATATGTACAAATTGCTATAATATTCTGTCAGTATTGTCAACTAGATTTGCTCCCAATTAATAATAACTGGACATCTGATCTGGACACAAACTCAGTGCTAACGTTGTCGAGGATTCAATTTTGCAGGCTAAAGATTACTTAGTAAACTTGTTTCTTGCATGCTAAAAAGTTCAAACTTCTCAAGTGATAAATTACATTTGTGGCTGTGCCCCTCTTGTTTTAATGAAATCCTGAGGAATTTAAATGGAAATTACTCATTGTTTGATTATTTCATTTCAACACTGAAGATTAGATTTTATGACATCAGCACAAGACATGTGACCTACAAAGAAAGTTTTGACCACAGCAGAGAGTGTAGAATCAGATCTGTTTTATTCCACTAGCAAAGAGAGCAGTCACCCTGATCAGACATTATAGCCTTCTGATCTAGATCAACTCTGTTTGCAAAGGCAGTAACCCTTTACTGGCATATTTTGGTATGGGTAGAAACAGTCTAAGAGTCAGATCTATTATAATTTCATAAGCAAACAGAGCAGACCCTGATCAAACGGTTTTTGTAGAGCTATCTGACCTTGGTCTTTAAGACTCTGTTTGCAAAGGTGATTATACTGTACCAGTACTGTTTTAGATTTCAAATTGTTTATGTCATGATATTTCAATTTATATGACATCAAATCATATCAAAATTCAAAACAACTAGTGTAATAAACGATAAACCCTTTGACTGTGGGACTTATACATGCACTGGTATTTGCAATTTGACAGATGTGTTACATTAAGGCCCTTAGAGGAGCCCCCTGAACTGGGTCTGCATTGTTTGTCGTTTAAAGTCCTCTAGCAAGTTTAAGCTTTTCATACTGTCAGTGAACTCTTAGTATACATGTATGTAGTTAACCCATTCCCTCATATTGACGTCTTTTGACCACTGTGTAAAAGTCACTTTTTGAAACCATTGTGATAAATAAAGCATTTGCTCCATAGGAGCAAATGCTGTATTTATCACAATGGTTTCATAACTACAAAATTCTAAACTTTACCTTTTTGCAAGTAAATGCTTCTTTTTCGGTAGAATTATTCAGAGGTTTGGTCTAAAATTAGCCCATGAGGGAATAGGTAACCCTTTCCCTCATATAAACGTGTTTTCACGCATTTGCAAGCAGAGTAGACCCAGATCAGACGGCTCCTACAGGAGCCGTCTGATCAGGGTCTACTCTGTTTACTAACAGAATTTGATAGATCTGTTTCTTTACTTTCTAAACTGTCTACAATGTTCCACCTTCTATATTTCTTTATAACTATTTTGTTAATGAATATGAAGTATGTATTGAAATTTGAAATAAACATAGGACAGGTAAAGGGTTGAAACACCGATGGGCTTCTCCACTTTGAAAATTCAGTGTTGAAAAGGTTACATTTAAATTTGCTGGTACTGTATTAGGCACTAAGTTTCCTCTGATTAAGGACGGGCTGCTGCCTACATGAACTCAGCTGCCTACATGAACGAGTGAAGTTGATAAATGTTAGTCTAGTACTGGTATAAAATCTCATAAAAGTCAAGATTTTAAGTAGCCGACAACTAAATTAGTCTCCCTTCACTCTCCCTGAAATCTTTGGCTATTGATGTTAAAACTCTTCAAATAACGGATATTCATATAGAAAATAATGACATCATGAATATTTTTTAGATGACTTTTTATAATTGCTTACGGACACAGAATTTCTTTATCATGGCAGAAACAGTAGAATCAATCGATATATATAATTTCCATAAGTACACCCTTCTGATCAGCGGGTCTGCTCAGCTTGCAAAGGAATTAACCCATTCCCTCATATTGACAACTTTTGACGACGCTATAAAAGTCACTTTGTGAAACCATTGTCATATATAGAGCATTTGCTCCTACTCAGGAGCAAATGTTCTATTTATCACAATGGTTTCAAACTACACAATTCTAAAATTTTCCTTTTCTCTAGTTAATGCTCCTTTTGGGTAGATTTATTCAAAGAGGTTGTATCTAAATATAGCCTATGAGGGAATGGGTTAAAGGGCATACATATGGAGTACAGGGTTAAAGGTCAGTTACTTCATTTGAATACAGAATTAGTCCCTAGGGAGACTTTTAAGTCCAAGAGTGACTTTTGCGACTTCTGTGTGGTCAAATGTTTTCATACAATTCGTTGTTTTATTTGCCCATCTGTAATGACAAGGTCTGAAGCAAATTGGATGACCATCTGACCCAAGGTCAGTTGACCACTGCACAAAGCAAACATGTCTGATCACAAATCCATTAATTGGCTAATAATGGCCATATTGGTCAGCATTGTTTCCTTTAGAGACCATTAACTACTGGTGAACATTGGTTATAAATCCCAGTTAAGCACCCATACCATCATCAAAGATGAAATTTATTAATGAAATGAAATACACCTTCCAACAGTGTCATGAAATTCTTAGAACGTACACAGCTCTGTCAACTTTATACGAGAGAATAAAGAAATTAATAAATTGGAGAATTTTCATCAAAAACTGAATATTTAAATGCATAATGCTATCTAACGCAATCATTATAGCCTTTGAAATATTAAACAAGATGTGTTTGTGAAACACTTATCCCCCCCCCCCCCCGATATGACCTTTGATCTTGATGTATGACCTTGACCTTAATAAGTCACCCCTAAAAATGTTTGATTCTATAATTTGCACATGCATGCCAAGTTTGAAGTATGAATGTTGAATAACGACAATAAAAATGAGCAATGCATGCATCTGCTATGTTGCCAATGCTTGTCTATTAATTTAACCCATTACCTGATAGGCTATTTTTAGATCCAATCACTTTGAATAAATCTACCGAAAAGAGCATTAACTAGAGAAAAGGAAAATTTCAGAATTTTGTAGTTTGAAACCATTGTGATAAATAGAGCATTTGCTCCTATAGGAGCAAATGCTCTATTTATCACAATGGTTTCGCAAAGTGACTTTTACAGAGTCGTAAAAAGTCGTCAATATCAGGGAAAGGGTTAACCCTTAATACGCCATGAATATAGATGTAAGAAATAATGACATCATGAATTCTAATTAGATTAACTGTTATAAAAACTCATGGACACAAGAATTTTGGCTACGGCAGAAACTGTAGAATCATATAAAAATTATATCATACTTGCAAAAAAAGAGCAGAAGTTCTAATCATACGGCTCGTAAAGGAAACATCTGATCTGGGTTTACTCTGTCAGCAAAGGCATAGAAAGGCTTATTTATGGAGTAACTTTGGTTAAAGTGTTATTTAACTATTTAATTATGGCTGACAGAGTAATGGCCCCTAACCAGATTATAACTATAATTGCTTTTGAGAACAACCATTTGATGTTTGATAGGAATTACTGTACTGATGTTGAAACTACAAAAAAATAGCACCTCACTCGAATAACGTGCATAAATTAAAAAACTTAAAAAAAAATCAAGAATAGCTCCTTTAAATCTCCACCATTCATGCTATGTTGTGACAACTCTTTAGAATGGTCTTTGACTTATATCGAAAAATGCCCCTGTGAATAACAAAATATAAACAGTTTTCACCAAAACTTATCATTTTTGTTGCACAACAAACTATTACTGGTATTGGCCTTTGTCGAACAGTTACGAAACTAAAACATGACCCAAATAAACACTAATACATCTGCGAATCTTCCATAACAAACACATGTATGAATGTATTGTCTTAAACAACAGAAATATACAGTACATAAACAAATGATTTATATTACAGTACAGTATATTTACATGTATGTACAGCATATAAACAAATGATTTATATACATATGTACAGCATATACATGTAAACAAATGATTTATGTAATTTTTAGGCATTTTTAAAAATTGCATTGCAAGTAGAGACTAATATAATCACTTTAATCCAGCATCTCTTTGGATCAAAACAATTTGCAAATATTATAAGAATTTGCTCATACTGATAAAAGAGAGATAAAAATTCCATGCATGTTACACTTTAGAGTTTGATTTTTATGAAGGGAATCTTTTTAGATAGTCTGAATCTTTGTCTGACAGAAATTCAAATGCCAGTCGGCTTTTAGTCAGAGACTGACTTAATGCCACAACTGAACTATAAATCTTTCCTGGAAGTCTTTTTTACATAAAGATTGTTTGCAGTAAGGAATAACAACTTTTTCCTTTGAAAGACAGCTGAGCTGATAATATTAGGTACTTATTTATTCCACCAACTTCCAAAAAATGACAACATGTCACATATATATCTATACAAGTCTGTAGCAATGGTTTTCAAGACGGCTGTCTACAACGGTCAAAATATTCAGTAATTCTGTATGTATTGAGATTTCCCAAAGGGCATAAAATACTTAAAAGGGGCTAATATTTCCTATACAATGTCAGACAAAATACATTTCCTTATTTTGTTAGGCTCTTCATAAACTGATTACCATAACATTTGTACAGACAAAATGTATTCTGACCAGATAGATGTTAGAATTCTGCTCACTCACAACTTGGATCCGACATAAAGGATGCAATCTTTGTACAAGGATGTAGCAAAGAATCTACACTAATTATCCCTTTTAACTCCATAAAAACACTTTTCTATGCCTTTGCAAACAGAGTAAACCCAGATCAGATGGCTCCTATAGGAGCCATATGATCAGGGTCTGCTCTGTTTGCTTATGATAAAATATAGATATGATTCTACAGCTTCTGCCAAGGCTAACAATTCCTACATCCATGTGCTATTACAACAAATTAATCTAATAAATATTCATGTCGTCATATTTAACAGCATTATTAACAGGTGTATATCTTTTTACTGTGGCAGTCTGAAACTATAGAATCCGATTTATATTATTTCATAAACAAACAGAGCAGACCCTACTCAGACAGCTCCTAGTCATGAACTACATGTGAATTAGTTGGTCTAACTATTTAGTAACTGAGACTGTTTACACAGGAATGGAAAAGCGTTTGTATGAAGAAAAGGATTAAAGTTTAAACGTTAAATTTCAGTGTTCAAGAAATGATTCACTTATTACGTCCTTTACAAACAGTGTAGACTCAGAGATGAAAGGGATCCAAGGGGACTACAGCCTTCTCATCATGCAGGGTCTGCACTGTTTGTCACGTTACACTTTTCTTTCAAAAAATCTCTGAATGTTCACAGTAAGCTTGACCTGTTTGAATTTTGAAACAGTCAATCTGAAAAATCCGCATTGAAAGGGTATTATAATGTTTGCAAACTCTGATTATGAAGAATCACAGTGCCCCTATAGTATTGTTACAAGTTTAGCGCGGAATTCTCACTATATAATGAATACAGTAGAACCTCAGTCCTTAAAGCGACCATAATTCATTTAATGAACATAGGAGTCTTATAAAGCAGGTGGTTGCTTAATGTAGGGCAACAGTAATGCAGAAAGCTCCTATAGGAGCTTTCTGCATTACGTTTGACCTGCATTAAGCTACAACCTGCCTTACAGACCCATGATAAGGTCTCTTTTTGATGGCAACTTAAGACACAGGTTCTACTGTAGCCTTATTTTTCTGACAGTTCTTAAGTCTGCAGCAAATCGATATGCTATTCACAGTTGTTGTAACAAGTATACCTACCAAATATATATCAGCTTTGCTAATAATCTAGACAGAAATGTATTACCACTTTGGAATTGCCTTAACAGGACAAAAAATACATTAAAGCCTGCCTCAGTAATCGTCAGGTTTGGAGACAGTGTCTCAGCTCTTGACAATTGTGGAAAATATTGTGAGTGATACATAAAAAAAAAACCTTCCTATATATTTACACCGCATTTACACAGTAAAAAGGACAGTGACATTTTCAAAAGGTGTATTAACACTTCACCTATGAATATGAATGAGCTTAACCCTTTCCCTGTTGTATATTTATTCCAAATATCAATAATTACTGAATATTCATTATGAGACAAAATAGTATAATGAAATATGGAAGGTAGAATACTGTAGCCATTTTAGAAAGGAAAGAAATAGATCTTTCAAACTCCACTAGCAAACAGAGCAGACTCTGACCAGATGGTTCCTATAGGAACATGTTAAATAGAATCTTCATCCAGTGGCTTTTATTTTGCATGATAAAAAAATGCTGCATGATTATTTTTTTTAATTATCAAAAAGTGTAGATCCCTCTAATTTCCAAAGTTCTTGTTAAGAGCCTTTTTGTTTGCTTCAAATTTCCCCAAATATTGTCCATATAAAGGGTTTATAATAACTGAGATAAGCAGGTGGTCAGTATTGATTAAGACCAGGTGATACAGTATTTATTATAGTATTGTAGTGACCAGCTCTATGTCCAATAAAGCCTTAGACCTGGTCAGTGGCACTGAAAGCACAGATAAAGCACAATCCCCTACCTAAAGGTGGACATTGATAACAGATTGATTCCTTATTACCTTTAGCATGCTGAGCCAATTGTTCTATAACCCTTTACTACATGAATATCCATGCAACAAAGGATGATATCATGAATATTAGTATATTAACCCTTCCCTTATATAAACGTGTTTTCATGCATTTGCAAACAGAGAGGACCCAGATCAGACGGCTCCTAGAGGAGCCGTCTGATCAGGGTCTACTCTGTTTGCTAATAGAATTAGATAGATCTGTTTCTTTGCTTTCTAAAATGTCTACAATATTCCACCTTCCATTTAATATTTCATTGTAACTATTTTGTTAATGAATATTCAGTAGGTATTGAAGTTTGACCTAAATACAGAACAGGGAAAGGGTTAATTGTTATACATGGATACAGGCAGTTTTTGTCACGTCAAAAACTGTAGAATCATGTCAAGATTATTCCAAAAGCAAACAAAGTATATTCTGTAGGAGCCGTCTGATCTGGGTCTTCACTGTTTGCAAAGGTGTAGAAAAGTGTAATGATGGAATGAAGGGTTTATAAGTAAACATTTTCGTCTTCTTCAGTTCTAAATTATACAAATATTTCTCCTAGATTTTCAATCAGATTTGCTCTGAAGCAGGTTGGATTTGGAAGAGACATTCAATGAGAAAATCAACTTTCAATTAATTGCTGCAGACATTTTTTACTTTCATTCAATTGTAGCAGACATTTTATGCAGATTACAATTTACTTAGCACACAACAAGTTTAGACTGTTTTGAACATTCATCAATGACAGAGATAATGAGACAGCCACATCCTTTAATTTCCAAACCTGAGACACTCAAGACAAGGATAAAATTTCAAAGAAGAAACACATAAAAAAGTTGGAATTTTCTATGGCTAATATCAGTAACAAAACATCAATATGGATGGATTATGCAACAATTTTAATCTTACAAACCTGTTTGCTTATAGATATGTTAATTTTCTTATTAACAGAAGCCCAGATGAGATAAAATGTGTAAATTAAAATATTCTTAAGAACAACTCCTTTGTTTCTCCACCTGGTTGTGACCACTCTTTAGAATTGTGACTTTGTCTCTTTGAGTCGATGCTAAAGACAGGTCACAACATAGGGTTTGGTGGAGAAATGGCCATATTAGTTTTTGAATTCACTCCTTTATCTACATGTATTGCTTCATCATGGCAATAAATTTCCTTATTTCATATTTTTAGCTCTTTCCTTCATATCATTCAGCCCTTTCACGCAAACAGAGTAGACCCAGATCAGACGGCTCCTGATTAGGAGCCGTCTGATCAGGATCTGCTCTGTTTGCTACTGGAATTTGAAAGATCTGTTTGTTTAGTTTCTTAAATGGTTACAATGTAGCACCTTCCATATCTCATTATAACATTTTTGTCCATGAAAATTGAGTAGGTATTGAAATTTGGAATAAACATAGAACAGGGAAAGGATTAATAGAATATTCTATTAACCTTTAATCTGGGTCCACTCTGTTTGCAAATGCGTGAAAATGTGTTTATATGAGGGAAAGAGTTCAAACCTCACACTGAGACTTGATTTTAATGCTTTTATTAACAGATTATAGACCTAGATCAGATGACTCCTGTAGAAGATGCCTGATCAGGGTCTGTTCTATTTGCTTATAAATGGAATGATATAGATCTGATTCCGTATAATTATGTGATAATGAAACAAAAGCTAATACAATCTCAGTTGGTATTCCAGTGTATCAACTGCATTATAATATTATCCCTTGTAAGCAATTTATTTTGATCTAATGACTTAGATTATGAATTTAAGGCATTTTCCAAAAAGCCTACATTTAAGGGCTTATAGCTTTTTTAAAGTATTTAGCCACTTGGTGAAAGTAAAGCTCTCAGATTCTACAAGTCGTCTAACTGGCACTATTATTGTATTAAGTTCAAACACGATCACTGTTCCTAATTTGGTAACCCTTAAATAACCTTGACGTCCACCAGTGACAGGATTTTTCACTGCCGATACTATCTTTTTGTTCTAATCCACTCCCCGACCATTTGACGACCAAAGTCTAAAAGGTTTAAAGACTTTCATTGAAAACTCTCTACCCTATTTACACTAAGTATTTGGACACCCAATCTGATCCCCTTTCCATTTTAATGCCTTTTCATGCATTTGCAAATAGAGAAGACCCAGATCAGACGGCTCCTAGAGGAGCCGTCTGATCAGAGTCTGCTCTGTTTGCTAATGAAATTTGATAGGCTGATTTCTTTAGTTTCTGAAATGTCTAAAATGTTGCACCTTCCTTATTTAAATATAACTATTTTGTCCTGGCATGAATATTAAGTACGTACAGAAATTCGGAATAAATGTAGCTAATAACTGTAAGTCAATATATGGCAACATTTATATCAAAAAGACTGCATAGCAGAAAATAGTGTTGACTCTCCTTCAGGAGCAGAAATTGATCTGGGTCTGCACTAGCTGCCTAAGTTTGTCTATCCGAATACTTAGGGTTATGAGGGTAATCTTGTTATATACTGGGTAAGAAAAGTGACTGCTCTGCCCTGATTGGAAAAGAGATTGTGCCGATTTAAATGAAGTCAAATTCAAAACAATTTTAACAAATACTTAATGGCCGATTAATACATAATCATAACAGAAATTATACAAGAAAAGAATTAAATTGGATTGAATGAATTATTTGTTAGGTAGTATAAATGTGGCTGGCTACTCTAGGATATAATTATGGCCTGACTAGCCTGATAGAAGGCACTTTAGCCCTTAAATACTCCTTTTCACGCATTTGCAAACAATAATTATTATAATAGTGGACCCAGATCAGATGGCTCATATAGGAGCCATCTGATCAGGGTCTGCTCTGTTTGCTTTTGACATGATATAGATCTGATTCTACAGTTTGTTGTCATTATTTCTTACATGGATACTCAGAACAGGGCAAGGGTTAACCCTTTACTCCATATATATATGCCTTTCTAAACCTTTGCAAACAAAGCAGACCCAGGATAATGGATTCAGATGACTTAGACCTGATCAGGGTCTGATATGTCTGCTTATGAAATAATTTAGATATGATTCTACAGTTTAATCTATAATCCAAAAATCCCTGCATTCATGTACCAATTTTATACAAATTAAACTAAAATAATTGTGATGTCATAATATTTCTACATGAATATTCATTGAGTATAGGATTAAAGCAGTCAGATAGTCAGATGAACAGACAGGCCATTGTTTGCACACTTAGTAATTGTCCGCTACAAATGATGTCTGGGGTTTTTGTACTTATTTATAGTCTATACTTATAATTTTTCTTATCTACATGTAGATCTATCAAACTGTTTGCACAGAAAAATTTACTGCTATTAGCTAACAAAATGGTTGAGGACCCCAGACCAGCAATTTTGTGTCTGTCATAAACCTTCGATTCATTTGAATTTTATAGTCCACATCACACACAATGTATGATTCAAAACCCCTGACACGCTTATCAAAAATCAACACAACCCGAGTCAAAATGCAAATAAACAGAAACCATCAGATAACCATTCCCGTCTTATCTGAACCAACGACAACCTCTTTCACAATGCAATAAACACGTTTAAAAACGCTTTCAAATTTCAAAGGTGTATGAGTCATAATTTGTACAAATTTTGAGAAATTTCAAAAGGCAGTCATCTAAAACGTGTCCCCATATTTAACTGACATAATTAAGTCCCATACATCTGTATTAACTTCGCCTTGAAGTTTCACTTCTGTAAACATAGTATTCAAACTTTTTGTACAAACCAGCTTGACGGAGATACATGTGAAAACATTCAATGATAAACCGTATCTTGTTTCATATATTTAACACTCGAGTACCTTGAGTTTATATATCATGGAAAGAGGAGACACTCGCCCAATTTTGTTTTAACCCTTTACTCTCCATGAATATTAATGTCAGAATTAATATACACACGAGTGATGATTAACTAAAATATTAATATTGGCATATGAACCAGAAAAATGTTGGCCGTACTGCTAAAAAGTGTAGACCCAAATCTATATAATTCATTATTAAGCAAACATTGCAGACACTGATCAGATGGCTCCTACAGGAGCCATCTGATCTGAGTCTACTCTGTTTGCAAGGCGTATTATGGAATAAATGATTAAAAATAAAAACACATTTGAGCAATACACAACACTATAGACAGACTGGACCTTGAATAGTTAAGAGTTGGAAATCCTCAGGCCAAGCTTAGTCACCACTGTCTGAGGTAGATCAGCAGAAAAAGCACCGTAGATGCTAATGAATGACAGTGTAGACTTGGGTTATTTTGTATCATATACACCCTAAATATTCGGACTTTTAATTATCTGCTATCCACTGGTTTGTAAAACTGTTTTTTTTATTTATAAGTCAATTTGACTATGATACATTTTGACAACTTCAGCCTGACATTATAAGTACGACCAAATGGAAAAGACTCTGAACAAACTGATCCTCATGGATCAGGGTCTACAGAGACTCTGCACTATTTGCCTATATTTTGTCTTAGGACCTATTTTAATAATAATTTTAAATCAAATCATTAACTTAAATTACTGTCAAAAGCTATGTCCAATCGTAATGTTGACACTGACATTTTGACCTCTTAGCTTAAACTGTCAGATGTCATTCGGAAACTTATAAGACACTGAGTTATTTGGCACCTCATCTGATGATGATCCAAACGGTATACGGAGTGTATATATATGCTACTTTATCAAAGATCAAGTTAAAGCACAACAAAGATTATACGGTGTTGATAATATCGAAACATCAAATAGCATGATCCATACTCAGATTAAGTATGCCCAGCTTTGTTCATATCAAAATGGTATTTTTTTTCAAGAGTATTACATCAGTATTCAGTAATGTCAACTCAAATAAGCCATGCTCTATTTATTGTTGCAAAATCTCTTTACATAAAAAATGTGATATCTGAGCCGACTGACAAATAGCTTTACTCCTAAAAAGTCATAAGATTAGCAACAAAAGATCACGAATTTTAACATCATCAAATTTCACCAATTACTAGAGATGTTTAGTGATGCCTAGCGACTCTTTTTCCACACTCCGGTCTGCATACCATAATACCTCCTTTATGCTTTGACACCTGGCTGGGACAACAAGATCCTGAGTGTCAGTCATTTTCACATTCCCTAAAAACCCCAACAATTTATGCACATGAGAATGCAAATATTTAACTCTTAAAAGTCTTTACATGCTATTTATAAATAGTTTTTGTCCTCAAAGACTGGCATATACTTCAGTTAACCCTTTCTCTGTTTACTACCGGTATTTATTTAACCCAATCCCTCATATTTACGCCATTTGACGCCACTGTAAAAGTCACTTTTTGAAACCATTGTGATAAATAGAGCATTTGCTACATTGGAGCAAATGCTCTATTTATCACAATGGTTTCAAAACTACACAATTCTCCAATTTTCCTTTTCACTATTAAATGCTCCTTTTGGGTAGATTTACTCAAAGAGGTTGGGTCTAAAAATAGCCTATGAGAGAATGGGTTATGAAATTATGACATCATGCATACATTTATTAGCTCAAGTTTTATAATGTAAATTTTCAAGGAAAATTTGTGCTTGGACATTAAAACTGCAGAATCAGATCTAATTATCATGTCAAAAGCAAACAGAGCAGACCCTGATCAGAATTGGCTCCTAATTAGGAGCAGGGCTTTTTCTCTCTTAATTGGAAGGGGCCTAATAGCCTGCTGATTTTGGGAAGAATTATTGCTAAAATTGCTGATTTGGGAAACAAAAAAGCTGGTGTAAGTTTGGATTTTTGGGAAAACTGCATGATTTTAAAGAAATTTTCAATTGGGAAGGGGCCTTTTCCAGGCCTCTGTTATAGAAGGTGTAAAACCCCTGTAGGAGTTGTCTGATCTTGGTCTACTTTGTTTCAACTTTGCAACTGTGTCAAAATATGTTTATGTGGGAAAGGGTTAAACAACAGTTAATTTCTTTCATAAATCAATGATACCTGTGACCATAAAGTTTTATAAACACCCTTGAGTATTCTGCACCCTATCTCCCCTCCTCCAACACTGGATTGTAATTAGTTGAATAATTTAGTTTGAATCTTTAAATTTGACTGATAATGACAATGGTAGCAAACAGTGTAGACCTTGATCAAACTGATCCTTCAGGGAGCCAGATCTTTGCCTGTGTTCTGATCAGGGTCTGCTCTGTTTGCTTATGAAATAATCATTTATATAATAGATCTGATTTTCCAGTTTCTGTCAGGATGGCCAAATATTCCTGTGTCAATGTGCTACCATAATAAATTAATCTACGGTATTTAATATGCATGAAGTCATTATTTCTTATATGAATATTCATGGAGGAAAGGGTAATAACGCAGAAGTATCTAACAGTCTGTCGAACCATTATTTACAGTTATTTTCCAATTCATCTGGATCAGTATACTCAGTGTCCTAGAAGAAAATATGACAACAAATTGTTGATTAGATGCAATTATGCAATTCTACGAAATTTTCCTTCCAGACTTTTAAGTCGTAAAGCCAGTTGTTCCCCTGGAAACAGTGAACCAAACTTTTATGAGTACTGTAATTTCATTCAGGTCTGCTATTGATCTTTTTGTGAGTTGTTACTGTGCATTCCCCTACATCAGCCAGCACATTTGGAGTGCTATAAGAAGTCATGTGCACTGCAACACTTAGTCAAAGTAACCCTTTCATGATCTGCAAAACTTTTCCTTCAGTCTCCTGACAGCATGTCAGGCAGGCGGGACAACTGAAGTTACTGATACATAACTGAAACTGATACAAAAGTCATACAAAAATCATAATTCAGGAAAGGTTACATAATGAAGAAATCTTTAGAAAAAATGGAGAAAGGGAAGGTGCAATTATTTGTGGCAATTTAGTGCAAATATGGTATTTGTGAAATTTCTGTAACAAACACTTTCATATTTTTTATATATCTCTGCCATACCCTATCTTGTTTTTACTCTAAGGTGCCAAAAATGTAAGAATTAATTTATAAGCTAATATCACAGCCAAGGAAAACTAAATATTTGTAACAATAGTTGACCCTACCCGATACAGGCAACTCTAGTGATATACCCTGTCATTGAATAGGATAGCCGGACAAGCTGTCATACACTTAGGAGATCACCTGTGATTGCGATCTCCACATGGACAGGTGTCCAGACATGGACATCTCTTGACCTAAGATTCTTATCAAACCATTATGGTTTATTTTTCATTCATAACAGCTTCTGTCATATATCAAATTCCCCCATTAACCCAGGCAGCATATATGAATCAATTTATAAAGTATTATTATCTATTATATTTATCATATAGCTCCAACAGAATAATTTTAGTAATAAGTTATTAAATCATATTTTAATTGAATCAATCTACATAATATAATTAATAAAGTAATTATTATACTAAGTAATATTTTTACGCATAGAATTACATCTATGATATAATGTTTCAGTATGCATAAAAAGATCACTAAAATACTGTATGCAGTTTGAAAGATGGGTGATCCGAGAGGAAAAACAACACTCTTGCACACTTCTCTGCCAAACCCATCTTGTTGAAATTTCATTAGAATCATCTCAGAGAGATGATTCTTAGCCAAATCTTTACTCCATATATAGACCTTTATGCCTTTGCAAACAGAGTAGACCCATATAAGACCCCTGTAGGAGTCATCTGATCAGTGTCTGTTCTGTTTGCTAATAAAATAATATAGATCTGATTCTACAGTTCAGCAATCCTGAAAACCCAAACTATTTACAACAGTCAACTGAATCATTGGTCATTTCAAAGATCAACAGTCTAACACAATTCTAGATGAAAATGCCATGTGCAGCATACAGTTTAACGAAATAAATATCTGGCTCACAACAGTTATTTAAAAATCTTCATTCTACAAGTTTTTCATTTAAATTTTTATGGCAAAGTTGATTGACTTCAACAACCAAAATAAATATTAATATAAATCAAACATTTGTGTTGTTTAGCCATCCATGCACATACAATGTTTAATGGTCTGTTTTAATTTGACAATTTTCTTGTCATGAAATTTGATAAATATCTCCTGAAAGATATTAAGATTTGCAATCTGATTCGGAATATGTATGCATGAGTGATGCACTAGCTATGAATTAATTCTAACACAAGGTCCTGATCAACACTCAGTACAGTTGAGCTTCAATAACTCAGATAACTTGAACTTCAGGATAACTCAAACTAAAAGTTTGGTCCTTCCGAAATTTGCAATACAGAATTGTTCTAAAATATATCACTACACATATCTAGAAATACATTTGACAGCTTAATGCAGATCAAAAGTAATGCTGAAATCTCCTACAAGAGCATTCAGCATTACTTTAGACCTGCATTAAGCTGTGAACTTGAGACGTTGGTCAGATTATAAATTGGATGACTCAAACCTCTGTTATCTCAAACAAATTTGAGATATATCAAAGTTCCAGATATGGAAGCGAAGTTCAATCTGTATATACAAAATAAGAAATAGCTTTTCTACATTGTGGTGTATCAAAGCAGCAAATATGTAATCAGCCAATGCAAACAGTTTGGATTCAACTGAAACTGAGTTGCATTATATCTAATGGTTGGTCCTGATATACACAGTATGCAAAACTTTTATTATGGCATGGCTCCAATATATTAAGAAATTAAACCTGTTTCAGTAATTTCTAAATTGTTACAAGTGTTTGTTAAGCTTTATGGGGATATTTCACAGGTGTGAAAGTAATAGTAATGATCTAACAGGCTGTAACTTCGGACTTGTTAAACAATGGATGAAAGGGAACTATAATAATAGGATTGTCACTGACTGTCTGTTACAGATAACTGGATTACACTGCCATAATTGCACATAATAGAGAGCCAAATACTTAAGAAGGCCTACTGTTTGCCTACCATACAATAAAAGTGGCAGGACCCATCCAACAGATGGCAGACTGGTAATAAAGATAAAATGTCTTGTCAGGTAACTTCAACCCTTTGAAAGCAAGACACATGACTGTATACTGGCATTTGCAAACAGTGCTGACGCAGACCAGGGGGCTTATAGTTATAGAGTAGCCTCAGATCAGGGTCTGCACTGTTTGTCATACAAAATTATTTAGCAGTTTCAATCCTTTCATACTGAACAGACTCATATGAAGTGATGTGCCAGAGTCCCATGTGCCATCCATTTGAAGATTCAGTATTAAATGACAAATGAAAGCATGCAAGCAGGTTCCTGGTCCAGATGGAGACTTAACCCATTCCCTGATATTGACGACTTTTGACGGGTCTGTAAAAGTCGCTTTGAGAAACATTGTGATAAATAGAGCATTTGCTCCTATAGGAGCAAATGCTCTATTTATCACAATGGTTTCAAACAACAAAATTCTAAAAGTTTCCTAGTTAATGCTCCTTTTCGGTAGATTTATTCAAAGTGGTTGGATCTAAAATAGCCTATGAGGTAATTGGGTAATGTGACTAATATCCAATGCTGAGTTCATCATCAATGCTCTATACATACCATATGATCAGGATCTGAAAATTTGTCTGCATATGGGATTATATAGATCTGAATCTTCAGTTTCTACCATTGCCAAAAATTCTGCTGTTCATATGTCATTATAATTTATTTTATGATAAATAACTAGTAAATATTTGTATATGGTTACTACATTGTTTCATGGAGTAAAGGGCTAAACACGTGATACTACATGTAGTAATTATATAATTAATTATATCTTTTCGTTTTGGCCTAATATTCCTTTCTCTATTAATGAAAACTAGATATCTTTTGTTTTTTCTGTCTACATACATAAAAAGAAAATTACTAAATAAACAAGATGTGTTTGTGAAACACTATGCTCCCTCATATATTTGACCTCTGACCTTGAAGGATAACCTTGACCTTGACATGTCACCCCTCAAAATGTGCAGCCTCATTAGATACACAAGCATGCCAAATATCAAGTCTCTATCTCTACTGGTCCAAAAGTTATGGCCAATGTTAAAGTTGGCGATTTGACCCATATATTTGACCTCTGACCTTGACCTCTGACCTTGACCTTGACACGACACCCCTCAAAATGTGCCGCTTTATGAGATACATATGTATGCCAAATATCAAGTCTCTATCTATACTGGCTCAAAAGTTATGACCAATGTTAAAGTTGCTGACAAACAAACAGACAAACGGACAAACAGACAGGGCAAAAACAATATGCCCCCCGACTATCGTCAATGGGGGCATAAAAATCAACATGAAATTAATAGAACTGTATCGTGCATTTGCTACCTGTCCGTGATTCAAAACTTGCTTCCTGTTCAGTAGGTCTGTACGAAGCAACAGGGACAATATCACAATTTTATTTCAGACCAACATCTATTTTTTATCCATTAATCTTCTCTCTGCCTAACAAGACCAAAGAATTGCACGCAATTTTCTCTCTGATTTCAACTTCGGTACCGCCCACCTGAATTATACAGGTAACTCCAGGTGAGAGAGCGTTAATTCAAACTAGGCAGCTTAAAAAAGTTTTAAACTTACGTATGGCAACTTGTTTGGCATCAAGCTTGCTTATGGTATCATCAAGGCGACGAATCCTGCCACACAGACTGTCTGTCCGTTCGAGCACCTTTTGACATTCGTCAGAAATATCACAGAAAAGGTCGTCTGCATGACGAACTAAACTCGAAAGTTGTAAAAGTGTTCCAACTATCGCGTTGTTCGCAACCGTCACTAAAACGGCCCTTTCCTCAGCTTCCGTCTCCTGTTGGACCTCATGGGCCCCAAGACAAGTGGGTTCAATATTCCTACACCCCACCGGCATTTTGTTTTAATCCATTATCTCTTAATTCACACCTTTATCCAGATTTGAAATCACCTGTATCCATCTCACGTTCGCTCGCCATTTCAAACGGCACACACTGAATGAAACGTTTGTTGTGGCTGTTCCCTTTACTGGCGTTACCAAACCGAGAGCCGATAGCGGTGTCTTTGAAGAAGATTACTCGACCGTAAATTGTGTCACTTTACAACTAAAAGAAATGACCCAGTGACCAAAGGGCTACTGTAAAAATTGGATGGATCAGTTTTATAACATACGTTGACATTTTAAGCTTTGGTACAATTTAACCGTACGATGCAACAACAATAGCCCTAGGAAAGAGAACAGACTTGAGAATTTGCAAAGCGCTCTTACATATATACAGTAAAACTTGTCCTAAGCGACTATTCGTTTATTGAACTCAGGAGTTTTAACCCTTTCCCTGTTCTACGTTTATTCCAAATTTCAATACCTACCGAATATTCATAGAAAAAATACTTACAACAAAATATGGAGGGTAGAACATTATAGCCATTTTTAAGGTAAAGATACAGATCTTTCAAATTCCATTAGCAAACAGAGCAGACCCTGATCAGACGGCTCCTATAGGAGCCGTCTGATCTGGGTCTACTCTGTTTGCAAATGCGAGAAAGCACATATATATGTGGGAAAGGGTTAAAACGCAGGTGGTTGTTTGATGAATGGTAAAAGAAATGCAAAAGCTCCTATAGGAGCTTTCTGCATTACTTTTGACCTGCATTAAGCTACCACCTGCTTTACTGACCCATAAGTTAGACCTCTTTTAGATGAAGACAGGTTCTACTGTATGCTTAGAATTTTTATTTCTGCTCACCCTTTATCTCATGAATATTTATGTAAGAAGTATTGACATTATGAATATTTATAAGCTGATGTTTTATTATGGCTTTATAACCAAGGAACAGTTTTATCATTAACAGGAACTGTAGAATAAGATATTATGTCATAAGCAAACAGAGCAGACTCCCTATAGGAGCCGTATGATCTAGGTCGTCTATGTTTGCAAAGGCATAAAAACTAAAAAGTAGTCTCTGTCAGATAAAGAGTTAAATGCACTTCTTTCTCATACGACACAAAGGTGCCCGACGCATGCTTGGACTCATCCATGGAACCCCCCCCCCCCCCCCCCCCCCCCCCCAAAAAAAAAAAGTGATCGAAGTATGTTCAACTGGTCTAAAACTATCTATTTGAACCTTAAACCACTCCGAAAAACGAGAAAAACACGACCCGGAAAAAATTTCCTATCGGGTCTATATATGTATACATATAATACATATATAGACTCGATAGGAAATTTTTTCCGGGTCGATCGTGTTTTTCTTGTTTTTCGGAGTGGTTTAAGGTTTAAATAGATAGTTTTAGACTAGTTTAACATACTTCGATCACAATTTAAAAAAAAAAAAAAAAAAAAAAAAAAAATGGGGGGGGGGGGGGGGGTTGTTTCCATGGGTGAGTCCAAGCATGCGTCGAGCACCTTTGATACGACATAGGCTCTCACTTTAACCCTTCCCCTGTTTAATATTCATGGCAGAAATAATGACATCATAGATATTAACTAGATTATTTCTTATAATGACACTTGAACTCAGAAAAATGTTTTGCAAAGGAAGAAACTATATTAATTCTTATAGGAGCCGCCTGATCTGGGTCTACTCTGTTTGCAAATGCGTGAAAGCACGTTTATATGAAAGAAGGGATTAACGAACAACCCAAGACATTTCCTGTCCACTGTCAAACTTTAAACTCGTTACCGTTGAATAATTTTAACACAGCTTTAATATTTAGATGGAAATAACATTTAAAGTTAAAGAAATGTTCAATCTATCCGCCAGAAAGTAGTATTTCAAATAATTAAATCGAAGTCGTGTCGCAGTTCCATTAGAAACTTCTGTGACACAACCGCAGCAGGAATTCCTTAATGGGAGTTGTTGATTGCAATCATGGCTCACTGTATTAGCGCCTTCCATGCCCTGCTCTCTTAATTACTCTCTTCTTGTATTTGCTCAGTCTGGGGGAAGGACAAGCTCCCTGGTGACAATCGATCTTTGCTTTAGAGATAAAAAAGCCCTACCTGAAAATTCCACCTGCGCCTGTTACCATGGAAAGAGCGGGAAGTTAAGAGTAATTACCGCCAATTTGTCGGCTACTTTGTTCAAATAATTAGCGAATGAGGCTGGTAATTAGGCGGGAAATATTAAAATACAAAATTACAGTGGCCACGTCTTAGAGATTACGCAAATATCTCGAGTCGATCATTCTTGCATGCTTTTTGTTCGTAGGGATTTTTGTTTCGTTTTCGCTCATTTCATGAAATCGCGAATTAATAGAAAGCAATTCTCGTGTACAAATATTCAATGGGCATTTGGAGTCTCTCTTTTAAACATTGCGTTGTCGAAAAGATAACAGAAAGAGAAAACGAGAGATAAAGGGGGGTATATACATGTAGATAGATATATAGGGACAGAGAGAGGGACATAGAGAAAAATACAGACAAGGATACAAACAGAGAGAGAGAGAGAGAGAGAGATGAAGAGGCAGATAGTCATAGAGATAGTGGGAGAGGAGATAGAGAGTGGGGCGAGAAAGAGACAGACAAAGAGAGACGGTAACAGAGAGAGGGGGAGAGAAAGAGAAAAAAGAGACACAGGCAGAGAAAGACAGACATACAGACAGAGAGAGACAGCCAGATAGAGGGTTAAAAGATAAAGTAAATAAAATTAAAAAAAAACCCAGACAAACACTCAGGATATAGAAGCTTTCCTCTTTATACTTTTGTCGCACTTTAAGATATCGATTTCACACGTGTATGCAAGCTCAACAGTTTTCATCCACAACATAAATTTAGTTTCATATTCAAACTACGGAAGATATTTATTATCCCCTGTTCGTGCACATCATGACTCAAACATCATACGAAACTTACAGTCATATAACCAGTAGGTTTAGACACAATGCCATAGTAAACTCCTTTCTCTGTTCTATGTCTATCCCAAATTTCAACACCTACTGAATATACATAGACAAAATAGTTATATTGAAATATGGAAGGTGGAACACCGAAGCCAATTTATAAAGTAAAGAAGCAGATCTATCAAATTCCATTAGCAAACAGAGCAGACCCTGATCAGACGGCTCCTATAGGAGCCGTCTGATCTGAGTCTACTCTGTTTGCAAATGCGTGAAAACACGTTTATATGAGGGAAAGGGTTAACTCCTACCGTCATATATACACTTTTCAACAACTTTGCAAACAGAGTAGATCCAGGTCAGATGGCTCTTCACGAGAGTCTTGTAGGAGCCATATGACCAATATCTGCTCTGTTGGCTTATGGAATTATAATAAACCTGACTCTATAGTTTCTACCAATACCAAAATACCCCGTGTATATATTCAACTAATAAATATTCATGATATCATTATTTCCTGCATGAAAATATTCATCAGAGAACTCTAATTCTGGGCCAATGCTTATAAAGCTTTTAGTTGAGTCTGAGTTTCGTTCTCAAGCTTTTGATTGGTCAGATTTGAGTTCTCAAGCTTTTGATTGGTCAGATTTGAGCCAGAGGCTCAAATCTGACCAATCAAAAGCTTGAGAACGTACTCAGACTCAACTAAAAGATTTATAAGCATGGACCCTGGTCTTTAAGGCAGATGGTAGCTTAATGCAGGCCGAAAGTAATGCAGAAAGCTCCCTTGGAAATATGCAGTAAAATGCCCCTAAAACGACCACTTTATTATTCAACATAGTAATGCAGGATGAAAGAAATACAAACAGCTCCTATGGGAGCTTTTTAACATAAATTTAGGTCTGCATTAATCTACCCTCTGCCATTTAGACACATAATTAAACCGCTGTAGCGGGGTTATACTATATATGGCCCAGTATTGTACTGTTTTCTGGTCTTTTGCTAGGAATAAAATTAACCTTTGACTTCATAAATACGCCTTTCTACGCCTTTGCAAACACAGCAGACCCAGATCAGATGGGTCCTGTAGAAGCCGTCTGTTCAGTGTCTGATCCATTTGCTTATGATATACTATAGATACTATTGAACAGTTTTTTTTGCCATATCAAAAAATTCTTTTGTCCATGTGCAATTATAACAATTCATCTAATTAATATTCATGATGGCATTATACTTCCTACATGTATATTCATGGCGTAAAGGCTTAAGATGTTCATATCAACCCTTCTCGTGATAATCGCATCCTGACTAACAATTGAAAGTTTGGATCCTGATCAGACGCCGAATAATTCATTGTCTCATCAGGATCCAAACTGTGTGACACTCGATCAATAGCTTGGTCGAACCTGAAGTACAGTAGAACCTGTCTTAGATGACCATTCATTTATTGAACATATGAGTCTTGAACAGCAGGTGATTGCTTGATACAGGGCAAAAGTAATGCAGCAAGCTCCTAAGAGCTTCCTGCATTACGTTTGACCTGCATTAAGCTACCACCTGCCTTACCGATCCATAATTGTACTTCATTTTGATGACCGGTTAAGACAGGCTCTACTGCTGTTAAAAATGCTTATAAAGCTTTTTAGTTGAGTCTGAGTTTGTTCTCAAGCTTTTGAATGGTCAGATTTGAGCCAAAGGCTCAAATCTGACCAATCAAAAACTTGAGAACGAACCCAGACTCAACTAAAAAGTTTATAAGCATGGATACAGGTGGAATTTGGAGCAATTACTTTTTTTCCACAGCGGGACAAGGATTCACTATTTTCCAACGTTTGGTTACATAAGTCTAATTGATCGACTATGAACACAAACACACAAACAAAAAAACAAACGTAACTTTACAAAAATTCTGTCAAAAAAATCCATAGCCACTAGCAGCAGTCTCTGGCAGTTTATTATTGTATAATCTTGGTGAAATCATTTCTCAGATGATTGACAAATAAAATCTGTCAAATCGCGATGGAAGGATAATATCTTTCCGGGGAATCTCATTAGTCTTCCGATGACTTCGGGCATTTTTTGACAGTTAAAAAAAAAGTTGTAATTACGCGCTGCCAGTGCAGATTTCTGATTTCTTGTACCACTAGTAAAATAGTTGCAACACAAAGTTGCATTTATAGATCTGCAAGACTGTTTTATCCCATTACCTAATGAATATGTACTGAAGAAATGATATCATAAATAGTAATTAGATGAGTTTCTGTATAAACGCAGGGAAATTTGGAACTACTAGTAGACTCAGATAGTATATAATTCCATAAACAAACAAAGTAGACCCTGATTAGACGGCTTCTACAGGATCCGTGTGATCTGGATCTACTTTATTTGCAAAGGCGTATTTGTGGAGAAATAAATATATATTCATTTTTAGGCGTCTCTCTCAGACACAACGTTGAGCATGAGACGTCCAAATTGGGCATTTTTTTTATATCCAAGGGAGATTACCGTTGCTGTCTTATTGCCAAGAAGCGAAATTAGCCGCTACCAGTTCACTCCCTTGATTATCTATTCCGCTACCATCACTAAATGTCATATAAGCTAAACAAATAGTCACACAGCGTGTCAACCTTTAATTTGTTTTAGCGAGTTAGTGATATTTGTGAACAACATGTGTGTATCATTTGGACCCAAACTGTCTGCCACTCAGGTCGTGTTTTGTAGAATGAAGTATTTAACCCTTTCTCTCACATAAAATGCCTATTCACGCATATGCAAACAGAGAAAGCACAGACCAGACGGCTCCCATAGGAGCCCTCTGACCAGGGTCTGCTCTGTTTGCTTATGACATTATAATATATCTGACTCTTCTGTTTCCACCAATATTAAAAATTCGTGAATACATTTGTCCTTATAAAAAAAAAATCTAATAAATATTAATGACGTCATTATTTCTTACATAAGTATTGATAAGGGAAAGGGTTAACCCCCCCCCCCCCACACACACACCCACCCACCCACCCAATTACAGTGGTCAATTTATGAATACAGTAAAACCCCTCTAAACCGGAATCCTAGTAGAGAAAAATTAAGATACTTTAAGCCAGGTGGCTAGTTAATGCAGTGTGATGATCATGCAGAAAGCTCCTCTAGGAGCTTTCTGTATGTCTTTTACCCTGCATTAAGCTGCCACCTGTTTCCAAAGCCTTTTTTAATTAAAGTTAACGTCCAGTTTAGAGAGGTTTTACTGTAAACGCAGACGTCTTTTAAACGGATGACTGCTTAATGCAAAATGAAGGCTACACAGGAGCTTTCCGCACACCTTTGTTTTGCATTAAGCTAGCCACTTGCATTCTCTACTAGATTCCCGGTTTAGAGGGATTTTACTGTAATTAGCCTTTATTGTATGATCATGGCTTGACTTCGCTAGATTCATTAAGGCGGTTGCCCACGTCGTCTGAAAGCGCATTCGGGACTCTCAAGGTAAATGTGGGAGAGGCAGGCTCGGTCACAAAGGCTGCCGACACATATAATTCCTGGGTTGGATGGATGTTGCGACTTCGCGCGTCTTTCTATTCCTCCTCAATTTAACGTTAAGTCCCGAAGTGGAGGCTCCTCCATGGATTGTGTGACGCCATGGTTGGCTTCGCTAGATCCATGAAGCAAGAAAGTGGTTGCCTGGGTTGGGTTGGTTTGGCGTCGTTAGATTCATGACGGTGTTTTGCCTGGGTTGGGTGGGTGTTGCGGCTTCACGGGTCTATCTATTGCTCTTTGGCTTTACGTAAAGTCTCGAAGTGGAGACTCCTCCATGGACTGTGTGACGTCACTTGTCACGGTCCACAGCCAAGGTTTGTCATTGGTACAGGTGAAAATGACAGGCACTAAGATATTTCTACACGAATGTCCCTGAAGAAAAAACTCTTTCTCTCTCTCTCTCTCTCTCTCTTTCAAAATATACCACTAATGTTGTCCGTGTTTGGTGTTCACATGTATAGTTAATCGTAATCCTTTCCTCTAGGAATTTATTACTTCTTGAGAATTAATGAACTGGAGTTTAATGATTACACATTAACCCTTTACTCCATGAATACGCATTTCTACACCTTTGCAAACAGAGTAGACACAGACCGGACGGCTCCTATAGGAGTCGTCTGATCAGGGTCTGCTCTGTTTTGCTTATGAAATAATATTGAATATGATTCTACACCTTCTGCCATAACCCAATATTACTGTGTTTGTGTGACATTATAAAAGTTAATCTAATTAATATTCATGACGTCATTATTTCTTACATGAATATTCATGGAGTAAAGGCTTAAATAGCAGGGACATTGTTGGCAGTAATATAAACTTTAGAATCAGATCTACATGTATAATGTTCCTTGAGCAGAACAGGCACTGATCAGACAGCTCCTAAAGAAGTTGTCTGATATGAATAGACGGAAAAGAATAAGTCAGACACGGGACATACACCACTCTTTCCTTATTGTTTATATATAAGCGGAGATAATATTCAGCTTAACCCTTTACTGCATATAGACGCATGTTCATGTCTTTGCAAACAGAGGAAACCCAGATCAGAGGAGCCGTCTGATCAGGGTCTGCTCTGTTTTCTTATGAAATTATATAGCCGCTTCTATAGTTTCTGCCATGGCTAAAAATCCTACATTCACATGTAATTATGAAAAATCAACTAATTAATATTTATACAGTCATTATTTCTGACATGAAGATTCATGGTGTAAAGGGTTAAGATCGTCTCCTGATTCTAGTTATTGTGTGAAGGTCACATGCACTTCAAAATTTCATTTTAAATATTTTATCATTCTTATTGTGAAGTCTGTAAAAGGCAGTACAGTTGATTCAGCAGAGCATTACACATGATCTTACTTGGCCGAATAGCTTAAGGTATCGCGATCACAGATTTAGTTGGTCTCTTTTTGCGGAAACATTCGGTCTATTTAGAAGCCGTTCGCCATGCACGTCGGGTAAATCCGGTCAAGTTCGGAAACACCCGAGGGGACTGAGATTATCCAATGCAAACTTTGAAGAGTCAGAGACATGACCATAACTCTGGAAGAATGAAACACTGCGGAATTAATATTCGATTTTTACGGAGCAATCGAGTCACCTGAAACTCTCAAAAAATAAATTCAATAAGACTTTATGAATAAGCCAAGTTCTGTAAAATATTCAGAGCGCTTTTCAAACTAACAGGTACCTTTTCTTTCCGACAAAGTCGAACTTTTACGGAACATGTTTTAATTGAACCTGTTATTCGCAGAAACGATTTTTAATGCCCTTACAAATAGAATAGAGAAAAAAACACCCTCGGTTAATGAATATTCAAAATATCTCTATTTCAAATTCTTGCATGAAAAATGAAGTAAATGATCAAGAGACTTTTATGTTCGAGTATTTTTGGTCTAGCGTCACCACTGCATGAGAGAAAGAAATGTCATAAACTTTGTCATTGTCTAATCTTTAGTGTCTGATAGAAATCTTTCAAATTGGACAACAGCGGTCCACTCATCCGCGGTTTAACTCTGCGGAGGCATTGATAACTGTTCAAACGTACAAATCGTCATTGTTCTACCGCCAATAAAAGTAGTACCATGTTCGGACATGTAGCGCGCGTGGTGATCCCACTACCCAGATGTCAGGCTGAAAATATGAATCTACAGTCAGAAATTCCTGTGAAACTATGTTGCAATGTATAATGTACTGTACTAACATACCAGGGGAGTCATTTCATCGAACGTTCAATTCAAACAGTTATTGATTTCTCCACCGACGCCAACTGTCACTGTTCAATACTGCAACAAGCGATCATGTGTTAGTGCTTTTTTCCCAAAGCCTCATAAAACTTTTCAGCTGTACCCAAGAGAGTGTGTCACGTCGATATTACAAATCAGGTATTTGCATAGGCAGAGAACTTATATATACCTACCTGCTATATTTACTGTGACAATAAGAGCTGTAGATTGTGACTACCGTGCTCAGGTGGGGTTAAAAGAACAATAAAACCGATTGGATTGTCCGTTAAGAGTAGGTCTAAACCATTCGACAACATTGGAGTATTTTACGATGATGACACGGAATAAGAGATTGGAGATAGCAGTGTTGAATAAGAACAATTTGCAATAAAAACGCCTGGTATATGGTCAAAGCGGCTAAGTCGTGACAGTTAGCAGGAAACAGTGTGCATATACTTTTAACCGTTTACTTCATGCATAAATATTCATGCAAGAAATTATGACTTATGAATGTAATTAACTGATTTTACAGTGACCTTTATATGAACAACGGCATTTTAGACCTGCCAAAAACTGTAAAATCATATCTATATCATTCCATAAGCAACAAACGTGAGCTGTCTGATCTAGGTCTACTCTGGTTGCAAAGGGAATAACAGTCGTATTCATGGAGTAAAGGGTTAATCATATTTGGATAGTAGAGCTATAGACATTTAATCCTTGAATGCTGGAAACGACTGTATTAGTCTTTACAAACCAGTGTAGACCCAGATCAGAGTGTTTCTAGATGAGCTATCTGATCAGGTTCTGCACTGTTTATCATTTATTTTCCTCTCGTACAGCTTTCATACCAAGTTGACTTTATCATTAAAGGTGACCAACAATTCCTCAATGAAATTCAGCATTCAAAGGGTTAACCCTTTATGAATACGCCTTTCTACGCCTCTGCAAACAGAGTAGACCCAGATCAGACGGCTCCTTTTGGAGTCGTCTGATCAAAGTCTGCTCTCTTTGCTAATGTTGTAATATAGATATGATTCTACAGTTTCTGCCATGGCCAAAAATCCTGATTTCAAGTCATTATAGAAAAATCAGCTAATCGATATTCATGATGTTATTATTTCTTTCATGAATATTCATGGAGTAAGGGGTTAGTTTCAAGACTGTATTTAATGTTGCAGGTAACAGAGCATACTACAGTAAAACCTCTCTATAACGGCCACTTAATTGTGTTAATTAGTTGGTATATTAGGGCAGCTGGCTGCTTAAAGCATGGTGGAAGTAAAACAGAACGCTCCTATAGGAGCGTTCAGTTTTGCTTTCACCTTGCTTTAAGCAACCGCCTGCCTTTAACACAAACTACTTGATGTAATTTAGTGGCCGTTATAGAGAGGTTTTACTGTATGTTTCAACAGTGTGTCGAGTGAGTTAACGCTATTGGTTATCGACAACAATACACATACATCTACATACTTACAAACGGTTCAAATACTTATTGACAGAGACCTCTTTCACGTACGACGGAACAGAACATTCATTTGTGAACCTATTGTAAAAGAATTTACATCGTTGTTGAAAAAACAAGGACATGACATACCGATAAAGTAGGATCTGTTAAACATTTACGTCATAATTCAGTGCTTTGTGGAATTAGAATTTGAAGTATTCTGTTCGTTATCATTGTAGATAAAGAATATAAAACACGTACCCATGGCTTACTATTAAGTACGGGGGTTTACTGAGTGGGACTTGTGTGGAGCAATGGATGTCGTTAATACCATGCAGGGGTCCTTAATGAAACCACAAATGTGTATTTAACTAAAAACTGACAGGAAATTTATGCATATGCGCCATACGTAATACTATGACAATACCTATAAAAGGAGTATAAATTGGAACGAAGAAGAAAACGGAAGTTTTTCGTCGGTGACACTAATTTAATGTAAGAAAACGAGCCAAGTGAGTTGAATCAAAGTTTTGATAGTACAATCACCGCACCATCAGTGTTAATATTGGAGTAATGAATGTTACTCTTCTATTGCTTACATTGGCTATTACACCGGGATACTTGTGACTGAGTAAAAGTGCTCTACTACAGTTACCAATATTACCGAGTTTCGTTAGACTGCTGTACACTCACTAAACATTTGGTAACCAATCAACTTTTTGCGGTACCTCAGAACTTCATTAATTGTGTGAAAGGATATTTGTTCCATCACTTTGTGCGGAAATACAGTTGCTTGGAAACAAAAGAAATCGCCAGCATGTCGTCTGCGTCTTTGCTACGTTATGATGACGAGATCAAGCGGAGATTGGAGAAATTGGCCAGAACCTATGACCTGACGACGATGAAGATCTTCATCTGCGTGGAGTGTCTAGGTAAAGTAAAACCTCCATACTTCGAACTCTTGATTATCCGAGCACTCAAAACCTCGGTTATTCGAACACTGCATTATTATCAGCCTTTTAGACAGATGGCAGCTTAACGCGAGAGAAAGCCAAACAAACAGCCCCCATGCATTTATCAGCCACATGTCTGCACTTTTCTTGATTCTTCTTTTATATAAGTTCGGATACTTATAAAAATAAAGGTATTAATGGAGTTGGCTCTTTACTAATATGGATATGTTTTGTGCGATAAAACTATGCTTTGCATGTACAAATGTAGTTGTACAGATTAGAGACGTGCGGTCTGAATGAGAGTGAGAGCAGACACACTACATTTTCCGAGCGGGTAAAGAGTAAATAATAGAGTGCAGAATGCTTTATTGACCTAAACTTTACAGTTTCTTGTCATTCGTACTTTTAACAGTTTCTTGTCATTTGTACTAATAACAGCGCAATCAACAAATCAACTAAAGTTCGGAATGCAATTCGACACCAGCAATTTTAGAGCATGAATAACAAAGGCAAATCCATTACATATCTTATTGATTTTTGTCTCCTATTTCATGGTGTATTATTTCGCCTTGTATTGTTGAATTTAACCTTTAACCAGTGAGCACAGCGAACTCTCTCTGTAGCGGCCACTGCATGATTAAATACAACGACTCTTTACCTAATGAATATTCATACATGACGTCATCTGCCGTGAATATTTATTATTACTGTATATATGTACAGTGAAACCCCGCTAATGCGACCACTTAATAAACAGCCACTGATGTCGTCTAAAGCAGGTGGTTGCTTAATGCAGGACGAAAGTTATGCAGAAAGCTCCTATAGGAGCTTTCTGCATAACTTTCGTCCTGCATTAAGCTACCACCTGCCTCAGCTACCCAGTATTATGCCCCTTTTTGGTGGTCGCATTAGCGGGGTTTTACTGTATATCAAAAGGGTTTTGAGTGACAACAGTGCATCAGTGCAGACCCTTTAACAAAGCTTGGTGATATAATGAAATGCACATTTGTTATATTCAACATTTTGTCCATACAGTTGACCGAAAATTTAAATTGATTCTGATATTTTGGGTAAAAGAATCTTATTGAGACATAAAACGTTTTCGACTGTAAGACATTTGCAAGAGAAGAAACGAGTAGCGGAAATAAATGTTAAGCGCTGTATATGCGATGTTTTCTGTTTGTCATTGATCTGTGATAGTCTCTTATAATTCTTATTTAGAATGGATGTGTACTTCATTCTACTATGTATTGTATTTGTTTGCCTCTGTTCATGTAGTATGCACACAGACGAGACTCAAATAAAATACATACGTATAATTGTATATACATTGTACATAATATATAATGTCCGAGACCAATGCAACTGGTTTTGGTCCAGATGATTTGCCAAATACAGATTATGCGTCTAATGATTATCTAACTGTTTAACAGTTTGGTAATTTTCAACAAACGGCCGTTGTCAACATTCGTAATAAACATCAACAAACCACTTTGGTTACGTCTTGAGTACAAGTCAATTGCCCACACTGCAATAAAACAAGTAATGTAAACATGTTCAAAAACATAGATTGCAAAATTCACAAGACTTTATCTTTTCTTGATCGGTTGTAAAACAATTTGGATTTAAAGGCATGTTTGATTTTACATGTGAATCCCGTTAACTGTTTACTCTAATGTCAAACCTTTTCACGCCTCTGAATACAGAGAAGACGCAGATTTGACGGCTCCTATAGGGGTCGCCTTGTTAGGGGCTGCTCTGTTTGCAAAACATCAGAGCTGATTCGCCTGTTGCTGTTAAAGTGTAAAATTGTCTCGATCATTTTGATTTACAAGCATGCTTACTATTACAGGGTAATGCAATTTTATGCTTTAAACCATTTACCTCCTGAGCAGTAATGTAAAAATCAATGACTACGAATATTGATGAGTTGATCTTTTATAATGGCATTATGAACAGGGGTATTCTACCTCATGGGCTATATTTAGATACAACATCTTTGAATAAATATACCGAAAAGGAGCATTAACTAGACAAAAGGAAATTTTAGAATTTTCTAGTTTGAAACCATTGTGATAAATAGAGCATTTGCTCCTATAGGAGCAAATGCTCTATTTATCACAATGGTTTCACAAAGTGACTTTTACAGAGTCGTCAAAAGACGTCAGTATGAGGGAATGGATTAACAGAACAATATAATCAGTTCTATATAATTCTATAAGCGAATGGAGCTGATCCTGCTCAGTCGGTTCTAGCAGAAGCCGGTCTATCTGATCTGGGTTTATTCTGTTTGCAAAGGCGTTAAAATTGGGGATGTGGTTAATATCAGGTAAAACTTATGGTTCAACATTGTGTTCTTTGAAATTGGTTGGTTACTTAATGTCGATTGAAAGCAGTGCAGAAAGGGCTGAATGAAGCTACCATCTTAAAAACAACAACACGTCATAAATTGATGAGTTGAGGAATCGCTTTAGAGAGTTTTTACTGTATACTATTAGATTGTCGATGTATTGTATTGATATTTCACCTCAACCCTCGAAATAATGTATAAAACCAGTCAGTTCCGTGACACCCTGCATATACATTGTAAATATACATGTACACTAAAATCTAGATAACTCGAGTACTCGTACAAGTACAGTAAAACCCCTCTAATGCGACGACCAAAATGTGGTATAATTCTGGGTCTTAGAGGCACGTGGTAGCTTAATGCAATACGAAAGCAATGCAGAAAGCTTTATGCACTTCTTTCGTCCTGCATTAAGCAGCCACCTGTTGTTGTTTTTTTTAAAAAAAACCCATTAACGTCTCCTCATTAAGTGGTCGCTTTAGAGGGGGTTAACTGTATCATTACTGATCTGTAAGACAAGGTGGCAGCTAAATGCAGGATGAAAGTCATACAGAAAGCTCCTGTAAGAGTTCTTCGCGTGACTTTAACCCTGTATTAAGCAGTCACTTGCCTAAAATGTTTTCAGTTCTAAATTACTAAAATTCAAATTAACGAGGTTTAATCGTATATGTCGAGAATTATAGTCTCGATTATTCGAACACTAAAATCAGTATCTTTATCGATCGTTAAGATATGTGACAGTATAATGCAGGATAAAAGTCATGCAGAAAGCTCCTCTAGGAGCTTTCTGCATGACTTTCATCCTATATTAAGCAGCCACCTGCCTAAAGTGTTTAAATTCTTCTATATTCAAATTTCGAATAATCGAGATTTTACTGTAATTGCATTATGTAGAGAGGGATTCCTGTCACCTTTTCATTTTTGTTATTCAGGTGAGGATCTGGTTACCTGTACCTACAACACAAACAAGAAACCTCGCTGGGAGTCGTTCCTCATGAGGAAAGAAGCCTGTCGTCTGGATCTACACAAGCACGAGAAAAACAAGATGAGATACAGCGAGTTCCTGCGTAATGTATCACGTGAACATCAGGGTCAGCAATTCTACATGTCATTATTACAACTCATGAAAGTCAAGGGAGCAGAGGACCCGTTTAAGCAAATCAATTTGAGACCAATGGACGGAGAGGATCTGTCATTCTGTGGAAATCTGTGTCGTCTCTTCGAACGCAAAATAGAGTCGTGGTTTGACACGTTTGAAGCTGTGGCCGTGAAACTGACAGGTCACGTGCAAGTTTCTAACTTTGTCAGGGTCCTAGGGGGACAGGTGGACGCTATTGGATGTAAGGACGGTAAGACATTTGCTGTGAATATCAAAGTTACCGGCCTTGACGCTCCAAGACCGCTGGACATAGCCGAATTAGCAATGTGTAAAATACTCATGATACAAAATGGCCTGTCCATCCCTGCCAATCTACGGATGTGTTTAATAGTGCTACATCTCACAGAGGAACGACCCATTCTTCGACTGTGGGAATATACCCCAACAGAAGAAATGGAACGGTCCATTAGAGAGGCAGACATTGATAAACTCATTGACGCAGGGAAGTTAAGCCAGTACCACGAGTTCTGGAAGGACAATGTTCATCAAATAGGGGCCTTCGCTGGCGACAGGATCATTTAGACAATGTCGCCAGCATCTAGTTATCCTTCCATGCTTATTCTCGAAGAAAGAAGTGCTGTCTGCTTCGAACAGCAGAACATACATTTGAACTTCACTAACTTGAACCTCGGGATAACTCGAAGTAAAGGTTCTGTCCTTCCAAAATTTGCAATACAGAATTGGTCTAAATGTTTCACTATTCGTATCTGGAAACACATGTGACAGCATAATTCAGCATTACTTTAGACCTATTAAGCTGTGAACTTTTTTGTTATTCAGAAATATGATTACTCGAACTCCTGCTATCTCGAACTAATTTGTATGGTCCCTTGAAGTTCGATATATTGAAGTTCAACTGTATTTCTTCAATATCACGAACACAGAGTTGGGTCCTGATTAGGCTCTGGGTTACCCAGTGTTTCATCTTACTCCCAACAGTTTAATATAATGCTCGTCACAAATTCGTGTAAAGGGTGTTGGAGGCTAAAAGCAAATACACTGCCCGTCATGTATTCCCGTGTGTCATAAGAAAACATAAGCCATAACCCTTTACACGATGAATATTCATGTAATGACATCATACTTATTTATTTTCTGATTTTTTTATAATAATATACATGTATGAACAAAAGAGTGTATGGCCATGGTAGAAACTATAGAATCTGGGTCCAAGGTTATAAAGCTTCTGAGTCTTGAGTCTGAGATCATTCTCAAGTATCTGATTGGTCAGATTCTGAGCAAGCTCAGAATCTGACCAATCAGATGCTTGTGAATGATCTCAGACTCAAGCAGAAAGCTTTATAACATTGGAGTCAGATTTTTTTTTTTATATAATTCCATATGGAAACAGACCAGATCGTGATCAGACTGATCCTACAGGAGGGTCTTCACTGTTTGCAAATGGAGTCTCTGTCAAGTAAAGGATTGACATAATACAGTAAAACCTCTCTAAACCGGAATTCTAGATGAGAAGAATTTAGATACTTTTAGGCAGGTGGCTGCTTAACGCAGGGTGAAAGTCATGCAGAAAGCTCCTAAAGGAGCTTTCTGCATGACTTTCACCCTGCATTAAGCTGCCACCTGTCCCCAAGACCGATATTTATACTAAATTTAACGTCCGGTTTAGAGAGGTTTTACTGTATGTAATAAAGTCTGATTTGGATGTTTTCGCTAGTAATATTAATATAAATGTTTAACCCTTTTCTCCGTAAATACGCTTTTCTACACATTTGCAAACAGAGTGATCCATATTAAACGGCCCCTATATGAGCTGTTTCATCAGGATCTGCTCTGTTTACTTATGAAATTATATAGACGTGATTCTACAGCTTCTGTTGTAGCCAAACATTCCCGTGTCCATATGTCATTATAAACAATTAACTAATTGGTATTCATGATGTCATTATTTCTTGCATGAGTATTCATGGAGTAAAGGTTTAACCCTTTACTTTAGAAACTGGACGCTCTTCGATGCTTTAACTACATGTATATACATTATACCAAATTCAGTGACCTTGTAGTTGTTAGTAGAGACAAGTATAGACCTGACCCTATTTACTGAAACTTATATGTGCTCAAGTGAGAATGAAAGTGTAGTGTGATACATGTAACTATTGTCTATATATAACATGTAGTGAGTAATTGTATTATATATACCCTATATAATTATTTATTAATTAATCATATGCTTGTAAATCGATTACATGTGAATGTTTGTTAAACTTTAACCCTTTGAATGCTGGAAAATCGTGTACTGGTAAAGTAAAACCTCGATTATCCGAAAACTAAAATACGTATTATTATCGCTCTTTTAAGACAGGTGGCAGCTTAATGCATGGTGAAAGTCATGCAGAAAGCTCCTCTAGGAGCTTTCTGCATGACTTTCACCATGCATTAAGCAGCCACCTGCCTAAAAGGGTCTAAATTCTTCTATAACGAAAATTCGAATAATCGAGGTTTTACTGTATTTACAAATGATGCAGACCAAGATCAGAGGGTTCCTAGAGAAGCCATCTGATCAGAAGTACCACAGTCCTCTCGCAAATTGTACTCTTAAATACTGAATAAACTTTATCGTTAAACCATGATGGGCCATTTCACTTTTCAATGTTAAATTCAAAGGATTAACCCTTCGCTTGCTATTCACGTCAATATAACTAGCTGTAAATAGTGAAGACCCAGATGAGACAGCTCCTGCAGGAGCTGTCTCATCAGGGTCTGCACTATTTACAAGTTAATTGTGCAACCAGTGCACTCCGCAGCAGTGATTGCACAGCGAAATACTATACCACAGGGCATGGGTAAAGAAGGAGAAGTGTATTTTAAAATTCAGCAAGCGAAGGATTAATGGTAAACACACTATGAGCGAGTTCCTTTTATCTTCGCAAACATTTGGGTTCAAATGTGAGGCGTAGTTACTTCATACAAAGCTTCAGATTCGTTAAGTCCTGGTCAATTTTACATTGCTTTCAGCGTTATGGTCAGTTCCTCATTCTTCTTAACGTTATGGTCAGTATCAAACACGTTCTAATTTTATAGCCAGTTTCAAACTTTTCTCAACCATACGTTATTCTTCCAAACCTGATATATGCATGCACTATCTTTGGGATGAGTCCGTAATTCTCTTTTAATGGCAAGTCTTTGATCACATGTGCACACAATTTGAGTCCAGATACGAGTTAATCGGCTTCTCGTCAGAATCCAATCTGTCTGATACAGTGATTATATATTTTTAAATAAAAGCGGAAGACAATTCTAAAATGAAATAATACGTGGCTGTCAAGAATGTAGATCTAGCATTTTTGAGAAAATATAGTCGAGATTTACATGTGTTTTGTTTGTTTGTTTAGTTTGATAGCGTTGGCTCTTAACCTTTCAAAGTCATAGGCTATTTTTAGATACAACCTCTTTGAATGAATCTACTGAAAAGGAGCATTAACTAGATAAAAGGAAAAAATTAGAATTTTGTAGTTTGAAACCATTGTGATAAATAGAGCATTTGCTCCTATGTGCGCAAATGCTCTATTTATCACAATGGTTTCACAAAGTGACTTACGGAGTCGTCAAAAGTCGTCAATATGAGGGAATGGGTTAACCCTGTCGCCGTCATATACATTTCGTTTGTTAAGATTAACATTTGATTCAGAATTGAAAGTATAGTTTACTTCAAATTTCTATTCAAACACATAGGCTACTCGGAGTCAGCTAGATTGGATTAGATCCCGGTGTGCCATCCATTCACTTGGCACCTCATCTATTTAGACTGTCTCGCATGGCTATCATGGATTCGTCAATGGCAAACAGAGTAGACCCAGGTCAGACGTCTCATAAAGGAGCCATTTGATCAGGGTATACTCTGTTTGCTTATGCTATAAAATAGATATGATTCTACAGTTTCTGTTACGGCCAAAATGTCCTGTGTCCGTGCTTTTATAACAACTGATCTTATTAATATTCATCATGTCATTATTTCTTACATGAATATTCATAGAGTAAATGGTGGAATGCTGACTATTCAAAGTGGAAGTGTTTAATTATAGAGTCATCCACTCAGTATGAAGGGCTTGAATTGGCTAGAACCATTTGAATGACAAACAGTGCAGACCCTGATCAGAGGGCTCCTATAGGAACCCTCAGATATGGGTCTACACTGTTTGCAAATGCCAATGAATTCGTTTCCTGGTTTCAAAGGGTTATGAGAAAACTCCAAAGATAATAATATTTGAACAAGTGCTATTTCACAATGACAATACAATATACTTTAAAGTATAGATATTTACCCCTAACCTTTTGACAACGGCGGAAATACCCGGATGTTTCAAATTGTCGCCTGCTTCATTTTTTGAAACACACCCATTTGTTTTTATCAGAGAAAAAAAAAGACAAAACGTGAATTTTAAACTGTAATGAAGCACCAACTTACTATCTATCTCGGGAAGTGATTTGGATCCAAACTGCTTGCACATACATGTATCATCCGGTCGTACTCAAATCTGGCGTGGTATCAAGATATTAATATTTATGTGAGCGATTAGGCAGTGCGGATTGTTTTATATAAACCGTTATTGAACCGTAAATGTGTTTAAAGTAAGAAATTGACATTCGTCCAAAACCCAAGATCTGCACATTGGATAGTGCTCACATAAATATCGATATTTCATTATAAAGAGATGATTTGTATGTTGTGATGTGTGTCAGAATGTGTACATGATTTAATCTTTTCCTTCATATAAACGTGTTTCCACGCATCTGCAAACAGTAGACCCAGATCAGACGGCTCTTATAGGAGCCGTCTGATCAGGGTCTGCTCTGTTTGCTAATGGGATTTGATGGATCTGTTTCTTTACTTTCTAAAATGGCTATGTTGAATGTTCCATCTTCCATATACATGTATCATTATATATATTGTGTCCATTAATGTTCAATAGGTATTGCAATTTGGAATAAACATGGAACAGGGAAAGGGTTAACTCTTTCCCTAATGAACATTTATGTATGAATTGATCACTTCATCAACTTATTTTTTATAATGTAATATTGGCAATGGAATATTTGGTTTAGACAGCAACTGTAGGATTTACCAAGCAATCAGAGTAGACCCTGATCAGACAGCTCCTACAGGATCTGTCTGATATCATTTTGGGTCTACTCTGTAAAAGGCCTTTCCCTGGGCCAACCTTCGAGTATAGTCTGTTTCAGAGATGACATTTGCGGGTCGTTTGAAAGCTCTTGTCTCAAACTCTCTAAACGCCTATCAGTGACAAACAGGTGTTTTTTCACCGTGTGAACATGTAGATCCAGATCTTGGATCAGGGAAGGGAACGTTTCTTTCATATAATGTCGAGAAAGACAATCGCTGACGGGAATGTCCTTTCCGCTTACATGACGAACCGTAATACTGTATTTCTGCAGCTGTAGTAACATTCTCTGCAAACGAGGGGGTGCAGCGTGCAGCGGTTTGAGCATAATTGAAGCAATTGGTTTATGATCAGAATGTACAATGACTTCATGTCCGTATGTGTATTGATGAAACCTTTTGCAACCAAATAAAATTGCGAGAAGTTCCTTCTCTATTTGTGCATAACCAGTCTCAGCTGAAGTTAAACTTTTTGACGCGAAAGCTAAGGGTCGCCCATTTTGCATAAGGCACGCGCCCAATCCCGATTTACTAGCATCTACCTCAAACTTGAGGGGCTCTGAAGGGTTGTAATATCCTAGAACTGAGGCATTTGTAATGATTTGTTTAACCTCAATGAAAGCTTTATTTTGCGGCTCATCCCACTTCTGACACCATGTTTTGTTATGTTGTTGGGTCGGCGATATAAGTTGTTACTGTTGATAAGCCATCAATTAAATACTATCTCAAATGAGGAATAAGTATAAGAACACAAGCGTGTTGTATTGATGACGTTTAATTCGCGACTGTCCGTATAGGACCCAGCCGCTCCAGCCTCCAGTACACATAATCATTTGCATGTTATAGTCTATTTCAACAATCATAAAACAAAAGGAGTCACACCATGTATATGTCTAATTGTAGAGTGCGCGTATATACATGTATAGCAAGTGTACTACGCAATATGGGCGTTTGTTTTTATGTATTAAATCTTTGGGTGCCAGATTAGTTTCGTCTGCATTCCATGTCGTCTGCTTTAGGAAAGGACATGTCAAACAATAACATTTGGATTCTGATACATCCAACTTGTTTGTATCCAGCCTTGTGAGTCGCCTTCCAGTGACCTCGGCGATGAAATAGTTAAGGGAATGAAATATTAAAGAGATTGAATAAAATTATCAAAGACACATTCGACTGCTTGTTTATTCAATATTTTGAGAGAGGGAGAGAGAGAGAGAGAGAGAGAGAGAGAGAGAGAGAGAGAGAGAGAGAGAGAGAGCAGTGGGGATATTTTTCTCAGTGAGCTATGCTAGTCTGCAGTCTCGGTCATGATAGTTTAGCTGGCAATACCAATCAATACGACCATCATTGTTCAGGTAGAATTTCAATAGACCTATAAAGTCTCAAGGGTGTCCGTACCATTAGCGACACTATTAAAAGCTTACAGATGATTCAGATGATATTTTCAGGCATTAACTTTTTCATCATTTAAGGCTGGATTGCAATAACATGTAGGAACCGTCTGATCTAGATCTTCTATGTTTGTAAAGGATTTAAAAGGCATACAGTTGGACTTCGATATCTCGAACTCGGATAAGTCGAACTTCGGGATAAATTGAACAAAAAGTTCAGTCCTTCCAAACCTTACAATACAGAATTGCTCTAAAATGTATCGCTACATATTATAGAAACACATGTGACAGCTTAATACAGGTCTAAAGTAATGTTGAAAACTCCCACAGGAGTTTTCATCATTACTTTAGACCTGTATTAAGCTGTGACCTTGAAAAATCGTTCAGATTAGAAATCGGATGACTCGAACTCCTCTTATCTCGAACTAATTTGTACGGTCCCTTGAAGTTAGAGTTATCGAAGTTCAGCTGTATTTATGGAGTAAATGGTTAACCCTTCAACTGATAGGAACACTTTGTTACGGCTTTGCAAACAGCAGACTAAGATCAGACAGTGCCTGTAGGTATCGTCTGATCTGGGTCTGCTCTGATGTCTTATTGAACAGAATAAAAATGTAATAAGTTTCTGATATGTGCAGTTACAGAACAAATAAGATAATTAATAATCATAAGAGTCATTGTTTCTTTTTAGCTCACCAGAGCACAAAGTGCTCAAGGTGAGCTATTGTGATACCCCTGTGTCCGGCGTCCGTCTGTCCGTCTGTCTGTCTGTCCGTCTGTCTGTCCGTCAACAATTTCAAACGACTTCTTCTCTGAAACCGACTGCCCAATTGTAACTAAACTTGGTCAGATACATACTGTGGGTGGGTGCTTCAAAAGTTGTTAAAAGATAGTAGGTGGGGCCATCGGTCTTGTTGCCATGGCAACTGTACACAATATCTAGAAAAATCTTCTTCTCCAGAATGACTTGTCCGATTTGAATATAGTTTTCACCAAAATGTTTCTCAGTTGATAGACTTTAAAAGTTGTTAAAAGAATTTTGATCCGGCAAAAAACATGGCCGCCAGAGGGCGTGGTCTTTTTTTCCATATATGGTAATATTGGAAAATCTTTAAAAATCTTCTTCTCTGAAACTGTAAAGCCTAGACCTTTGATATTTTGGTATGTAGCATGATCTTATGGTCCTCTACAAAGATTGTTCAAATTATGACCCCCGGGCCAAAAATGGCCCCGCCCAAGGGCTTGTCAGTTTTTCAAAGGAAAATCTTTAAAAATCTTCTTCACTGAAACTGTAAGGCCTAGAACTTTGATATTTGGTATGTAGCATGATCTAATGGTCCTCTACAAAGATTGTTCAAATTATGACCCCCGGGCCAAAAATGGCCCCGCCCAAGGGCTTATCAGTTTTTCATAGGAAAATGTTTAAAAATCTTCTTCTCTCAAACTGTAAGGCCTAGAACTTTGATATTTGGTATGTAGCATGATCTTATGGTCCTCTACAAATATTGTTCAAAGTATGACCCCCGGGCCAAAAATGGCCCCGCCCAAGGGCTTATCAGTTTTTCATAGGAAAATCTTTAAAAATCTTCTTCTCTCAAACTGTAAGGCCTAGACCTTTGATATTTGGTATGTAGCATGATCTATTGGTCCTCTACAAAAGTTGTTCGAATTATGACCCCGGGTCAAAAATGGCCCGCCCATGGGCTTATTAGTTTTTCAAAGGAAAATCTTCTTCTCTGAAACTGTAAAGCCTAGACCTTTGATATTTGGTATGTAGCATGATCTTATGGTCCTCTACAAATATTGTTCAAATTATGACCGCCCAAGGGCTTATCAGTTTTTCATTGGAAAATCTTTAAAAATCTACTGAAACTGTAAGGGCTAGACCATTGATATTTGGTATGTAACATGATCTAATGGTCCTCTACAAATATGTAGCTGTGGCTTGTGGTCCTCTGCCAAAAATGTTTAACTTACGACCCTGACCACCGGGCGAAACTTGGCCCTGCCTCAGGGCTTATCAGTTTTTCATGGGTAAAATATAAAATATTATTTTTCTCTGAAACCATAAGGCTTAGACCTTTAATTAATGACATACTGCTTTGCCTAGTGGTTCTCTACCAAGGTTGTACACATGATTTCTTGTGGTCAAAAATGGCCCCGCCCCTGGGGGTTATCTCAGGTGAGCGCTTCAGGGCCTCATGGCCCTCTTGTTTTAATATTGACATGTAACAATTTACCCTTTGAAGACCTTGCAAAAGTACGGACGCATACGCTGTTGGAGCCGTCTGACCAGGATCTGTCCGGTTTGTTTCTAAGATACAGATTATCTACCGTTTGCCATGGCAACATATACACTTATAATATTTTTTTTATTAATTCAGTATTCATCATGGGCTGACGCTTGCATACAGCAGAACCTGTCTTAAGCGGTCATCAAAAAGAGGTCTTATTATGGGTATGTAAGGCATGCGGTAGCATAATGCAGGTCAAAAGTAATGCAGAAAGCTCATATATGAGCTTTCTGCATTACTTTTGTCCTGCATTAAGCAACCACCTGCTTTAAGACTCGTATGCGCAATAAATGAATGTCCGCTTAAGACAAGTTCTTCATGGTTAAAGACTCAAAGTGGTCGCGTAATCATAAGCTCATTGAAACGCCTTCTTACGCCTTTACAAACAGGGTTGACCCTGATCAGACAGCTCCTACAGGAGTCATCTCACCAGGATCTGATCTGTTTGCCTACGGAAATATAATATAGATTTGTCTAAGCCAAGATTCCTTTGCAAATTATAAAAATAAGATAATGAATATTCATGAAGTGACCAATTCACAGATAAATATTCATTGGGGACAGGGTTGTGAAAGGGTTTAGTGCAGCAGGACTTATCCACTGGTCTGCTATATCAGCGGCACTTGTTTCTTATCTTACATTAGACGGTCAATATTTCGGCCAAACTCGTGCTTTTGACTATTGAACTATGAAGTCCTAAGCCCTTGATAATACCAATAAAAGAAAACAAGATTATCTTACACTTCAAAGGACGAATTAACCTTCAGCATTCGTCTGGTGGATTTGTTATAACCTTTGCAAACAGTTTGGATCCAGATGGGACGACGAGTAACACCAGGATCCAAAATGTTTCACACCCGCACAATGTTTGTTGAAAAGAAAGTTGAAAATTGTAATTTTAGAATTGAAGCAGAAGACACATTTGCAGACTACAATTACTGAGAGTGCAGAAGGTTAAAGTTTTGACATATACATGTAGCATAGGCTGCAAAAATTGTCATCTGCTGTAAAAACACACGAAAATACATTTGTAGTATTAAACCAAAACATCAATTGCCTTCTGATGTGACGTTGATAATCTCCGATATCATCTGGATCCAAGTTGCGAGTAATCACCAATTCGCAACAAATTGTTACAAGCATATACAGTTGAACTTCGATAGCTCGAACTCGGATAACTCGAACAAAATTCGGTCCTTCCAAAATTTACATTACAGAATTGTTCTAAAATATATCACTACGCATATCTATTATCTAGTAATACACGTGACAGCTTAGTGCAGTGAAGTTTTGCTGAAAGCTCCTGTAGAGGCGTTCAGCAATACTTTCGACCTGCATTAAGCTGTGAACTTTAGCAATTGTTCAGATTAGAAATCGGATGACTCGAACCTGTTATCTCGAAGTAATTTGTATGGTCCCTTGAAGTTCGAGATATCGTGTTCAACTGTAGATATATAAACCTATTTACTCCATGAGTATTCATGTAAGAAACAATGACACCATTAATCCTTTCCCTGTTCTATGTTTATTCCAAATTTCAATACCTATACTCAATATTCATGGGCAAAAGAGTTATAAAGGAATATGGAAGGTGTTACATTATAGACATTTTAGCAAGCAAAGAAACAGATCTATCAAATTCTATTAACAAACAGAGCAGACCCTGATCAGACGGCTCCTTTAGGAGCCGTCTGATCTGGGTCTACTCTGTTTGCAAATGCGTGAAAACACGTTTATACGAGGGAAAGGGTTAATTATATAATATTTACGAGGTTGTATGTATACAGGAATTTTCGGCCATGGCAGAAACTGAACTGAAGGAACATACCTATATTATTTTATAAGCAAACACAGCAGACCCTGATCAGACGGCTCCTACAGTTTGCTATGTTACTGATCTGACTTTTTATTGCTATTGTCATAGCAATATGGCAATACCTTTCTTTATTTTACATTTTGGTACAGAAAATAAATAAACGTATGTTCAAATTGGGCAGATTATCATATTCATCAGGTAAAGGGTTAGCAGTATAGACACAGATCAGTCATACGTGACAGTGAAGATTCTCAGCAATCTCTGCCAGGTCTTCATATGTCAAAGAGCAACAATGGACTTCAAAGGAACAAAACAGCAATACGATAACAGAATGGTTTTTGTAGTCTTTATTGTAAAACAAAATAACATGGATTTTCAGAGTTGATCACAAAATATTATTGCACTATACTATAAAATACCCACAACCATCTCAACAAAACAATGCACAAAATTCAGATCAAAAACAGCAAAAGTAACAAAAATATAAACTGAATGAGTGTTATTTGACATTTTAAACCCTCGAAATGCTATTGTATGGTAAAAAAAGTCAAGAAAATAAATGTAAAACATGCAGATATTTATCTTTGAATGTTAAATTTTCAAGGTGGAATGGTTTGTTATTGTACAAAGATAGATTTCTTTTAGTATGAAAGGGTATACAGTAAAAAAAAACCCTAAACCGGATGCTCAATTAAGTATAAATATTGGTCTTGGAGACAGGTGGCATCTTAATGCAGGGTGAAAATCGTGCAGAAAGCTCCTATAATGAGCTTTCTGCATGACTTTCACCATGCATTAAGCAGCCACCTGTCTACAAGAATCTAAATTCTTCTTAATTAGAATTCCAGTTTAGAGGGGGTTCACTGTAATGTGCAAAAGGAAATTGCCACAGGATTTTGAATGACAATAAGTGCTGACACTAATCAGAGGGCTCCTTTAGGAACATAACAGTAGACTCGTTCCTTGCCTTCAATGATGTCCAGTTTCCTTAAAAAGGACAAACACATGTAGCTCAGAGGGTTTCTGATCAGGATCTGCACTATTTGCTGCGCCAATCAATGTCAGTGGCTAGCATCAGCAAATATTTTGTTTGCTGCGCCCCCTTAACATGAAGAATGAATGATTTCAAAAATAAGACCTGGGCGGGGTTTCTTTAAAATAATATGGGAATAAATGGGTCAACCCTTTCCTCCATAGGTTATTTTTTAGATCCAACCTCTTTGAATAAATCTACTGAAAAGGAGCATTAACTAGAGAAAAGGAAAACTTTAGAATTTTGTAGTTTGAAACCATTGTGATAAATAGAGCATTTGCTCCAATAGGAGCAAATGCTCTATTTATCAATGGTTTCAAGAAGTGGTTATTACAGAGGTGTAGAAAGGCGTATTTATGGAGGAAAGGGTTAATGATTATTCCACTAACATTATGAGAAAAGGAGCAATCATTACAACTAACAGGTGAAGAAATAAATCGGACCCCTCACTTAACCCTTTCCCTGTTGCATATTTATTTCAATACCTATTGAATATTCATGGACAAAAAAGTTATAATGAAATATGGAAGTTGGACCATTGTAGCCATTTTAGAAACTGAAGAAACAGATCTATCAAATTCCATTAATAGCAAACAGAGCAGACCCTGGTAGGAGACATCTGATCTGGGTCTACTCTGTTTGCAGATGCGTGAAAATGCGTTTATATGAAGGAAAGGGTTAGATAAATATGATTAGATTCTACACGGTTATCAGCTGAAGTGGACACCACACTATTGTTCCTGAGAAGTGACAGATAGTGTGGACCTGATCAGATAATTTAGGTCTACATAGTTTGCAACTGCCAAACCGCCTATTTTTACTGGTGTATCCAGACTGCATCCAGGGGAGACAATAAATAAGTAGGGATCTCATTACGATCGATTAAAACTGAGAAAATGGACAATATGAAAACTGACAACATTTTGTTATACTTACACAGCATACTAAGTTTGACACTAACACGATTAATCATTTACTTCAGAGTAAATAGGTAATATAAGATCTACCCTTTATACCCCATAGTCACACCTTTTAATGTCATTGCAAACAGAGAAAACACAGATCAGGGTCTTATGGAATTACAAAGATCTGATTATACAGATTTTGCCATGGCCAAAATTTCCTGTGGTCATATGCCATTATAAACAAGAGGGCCAGAATGGCCCTGACATCGCTCACCAAACAATCAGAGGAGAAGATTTTCAAAGTTTTCACATATGTTTCTATTGAAAACTTAACACCCCAGGGGCGGTGCCAATTTTGACCCCAGGGACACAATTTATATAACTTTTGTAGAGGACCTGAACATGATGCTGAAAGAATGTAGTGAAAGAATGGATAGAGCATAGACCACTGGAACTTTTATTAATTCTTTGGATGCTAGAAGCGGATTCTCCCACCATTAATAACCTATGCAAACAGTTTGGATCCAGATCAGGGCCCACATAATGTGGGGCCTGATCTGATATCCAAATTGTTTGTAAATGAGACTGAACTTCTGAAAAACTTAGAAAGAAAGTGTGTAGTGGGATTCTCCCACCACTAATGACCTATGCAAACAGTTTGGATCCAGATCAGGGCCAATATAATGTGGGGCCTGATCTGATATCCAAACTGTTTGTCAATGAGACTGAACTTCTGAAAAACTTAGAAAGAAATTGTGTAGTACGGATAACTTATGAATATGCTGCAGACAACCATTTAGCAGATGACAAAATTACCCAGCATGCAAAGAGTTAAGCTGAAATTCACAACAGATATGCTCTATATTGATATCTGGTAGCTTAATGCAAGGCATAGGTATGAAAAAAAGCTTTAAGAATGTTCTGCATATTAAGAACTATCCACAGTTTTCTCAATCTTAAATGAGTGTGTTATTTGTCTAAACACAATTTCTACTCTACTGATCAGGCTAAGGGTGATTATATAAGAACTCACACTGACTGGTCTCAGCTCTGCAGGCTGATATATTAAGGAGAAACCTTTAGACTGTCGTTTCTGTCTGTACACACAGGGCAGGGCCAATTTTAACCCAAGAACTATGATACTTATAAAACCCATAAAGTTATGCTAAGTAAATCTATACACCAAATATCTAAGCTCTGGGACATGTAGTTTCTGACAAGAATACTTTTAAAGTTTTTCCTATGCATAACTAGTGATCCTATAGGCTGTTTAAGTAGTCAGCTTCAAAAAACTGGCAATCCCTGGGGTGGGACCAATTTTTACCCTAGGGGCATAATTTATATAACTTTTGTAGAAGCCCTGAAGTTGAAGCTGTGTGCCAAATATGAAAGCTGAGGACCTTCCAGTATTAGAGGAGATGATGTTCAAAGTTTTCACTGTATGTTTCTATTGAAAACTGAAAACCCCTGGGGCAGGGCCAATTTTGACCCCAGGGGTATAATTTATATAACTTTTGTAAAGGACCAACAGATGATGCTATGTGCCAAAGATGAAAGCTGAGAACCCTGTAGATTCAGAGGAGAAGATTTTTAAAGGTTCAAATTGTTGACGACTGACGACGCACACCGCACGACGCACGCCGACGGACGACGGACATCAGGCAATCACAAAAGCTCACCCTGAGCACTTTGTGCTCTGGTGAGCTAAAAATGTTCATATTAATATTTATGATTTCAACATTTCTTCCAAAATAAGGAGTAAAGGGTTAATATTTTTCACAACAGGCAAATTACACTCAAAAACATTCTACCTAAGATCAGCTGCTGTGAAATAAGTTAGCCTCTGTGCAGGATCTGCACTGTTTATAACTCAAGTAGCACCAACAATGCTCTGACCGCAACCCCTGAATAAAGTGCACACCCTGACAGAGATGTACATTGTTTGTCAAATTTGAATGCTGAATATTCCAAGTGGAATGACCCATCAGAGGTTAACTTGTGTCCATTAGGCATCCAATACATAAGTTTGCTATAGTGCAAACCCTGTAGCAAATGTCAGTACACTAGATTCTTGCATTCAAGGAGTTAATGAAACAGAGTACCGGTACAAGGTTTAGTGAAACAGAGTACACATGTAAGACATAATGCAATCATGAATATTAATCAAAATATTCTGATCTTTATAATTGCATATGAATAACAAAACCAGGCAGGCCTTGATCAGAAGGCCCAGGGACACTCAGACTGGTTCTGCAAATGACAAACATCTCAGACTGATGAGAGGGCTCTCCATCAATTCTCTGATCTAGGTTTAGACTCTATACAGAAACCATTCAAGTATTTTCCTTCCAAGCACAAATCTTCAGTACAACATATTTTTCTGGCATTACTGTTCAAGAAAATGTCCTGAGGATATAAAACTTCTGAGTTTGAGTCTGAGTTCGTTCTCAAGTACCTGATTGGTCAGATTTGGAGTTTCACTAAATTCTGACCAATCAACAACAGGTACTTGATAATGAACTCAGACTCAAGCAAACACTTTTATAAACTTTGATCCATGAATAGCATTATCGTAACCCTTTCCTTCAAGAATATTCATGTAAGAAAAAGTGACGTCATGAATACCAATTAGATTAACTATTATAATAGTACATGTACATGGACATATAAAAGTTTTTGCCATGGCAGAAAGTGTAGTCATATCTATATTATATCATAAGCAAACAGAGCAGACCCTGATCAGATGGCTCCCCTAGGAGCCGTCTGATCTGGGTATTCTCTGTTTGCAAAGGTGTAGAATAGCGTATTTATGGAGGAAAGAGTTAATCTAGACTGTCTGTAAAGATTATCATAGTATGCAGAAGGTTAACCTTTTTCCCTCAGGAACATAAATACAGTAGTTCCGCTAATGCGACCACCTAAAAGAGGTATAATTCTGGGTGCTAGATGCAGGTGGTAGCTTAATGCAGGACAAAAGTAATGCAGAAAGCTCATAGAGGAGCTTTCTGCATTACTTTTGTCCTGCATTAAGCAACCACCTGCTTATAAAGGCACCCATGTTTATTCATTAAGTGGTCGCATTAGAGGGGTTTTACTGTACATAAATTGATTACTTCATGAATATTCATGAACTTAACTTTATGAGGTGAATTTTTCAAAGCAATATTTGGCTTAGACAATATCTATATTATTTCATAAGCAAACAGAGCATACTTTGATCAGACGGTTCCAACAGGGAGCCAGCTGGTTTGGGTCTACTATGTTTACAAGGGTATTTATGTAAGAGAAAGGGTTAAAATCATTGCAAGACTGATAACAACAACTGGGATTACACTGACACCAAAGATATGAAAATACTGTCACGTCTTATCTTCAAAAACAGAAAAAAACTCCTTATAAATGATAACATAGCTTACTATGTACAAATATCTCTTACATACACATACCTGCGTAGTGCTGTTTTGACAATCAAATATATCTTCGCTGCACCACCAGTAAAGGTGTCCTCAAGTACCATGTATTTTGCAATGTACATTGTGACCAGTTTATTCTTCTATGAAGCAACATTTGATCAATGTTGGCATGTGCCTGAGACTATAAAACAATCTGCTCAAGTCTTGAGTTTTATTCTGAAGCATCTGACAGGCCTGTTTATCAAGTTAACCATTTACTCCATAAATACGCCTTTCTATGCCTTTACAAACAGTAGACCAAGATCAGACAGATCCTACAGGAGCAATCTGATTAAGGTCTACTCTGTTTGTTAATGAGGTAATACATTTAGATTTGATTTTACAGTTTCTGCCATAGCTGAAAAATTCCTTTGTCCTTGTGCTATTATAACAGTTAATCTAAATAATATTCATTGTGTCATATTTCTTACATGAATATTGATTATTCATGGAATGAAGAGTTAAAAGAAGAAGCCTGCAAAATTTTAATGTAGCTTGGGACAATCCACTGAAGACCCTGACAATACATGGTGTTTGTGAAATAGGTCTGTGATGTCTAGGATGTGTCTAGGTCTTCACTGTCTGTAGAGACATACGGACACCTTTGTCTAGGATGGTCTAGGTCTTCACTGTCTGTAGAGGCCTAACGACATCTTTGTCTAGGATATGTCTAGGTCTTCACTGTCTGTAGAGACCTAAGGACATCTTTGACTAGGATGTGTCTAGGTCTTCACTGACTGTAGAGACCTAAGGATACCTTTGTCTATGTCTTCACTGTCTGTAGAGACCTAAGGACATCTTTGTCTAGGATGTGTCTATGTCTTCACTGTCTGTAGAGACCTAAGGACACCTTTGTCTATGTCTTCACTGTCTGTAGAGACCTAAGGATACCTTTGTCTATGTCTTCACTGTCTGTAGAGACCTAAGGACATCTTTGTCTAGGATGTGTCTATGTCTTCACTGTCTGTAGAGACCTAAGGACACCTTTGTCTATGTCTTCACTGTCTGTAGAGACCTAAGGACACCTTTGTCTATGTCTTCACTGTCTGTAGAGACCTAAGGATACCTTTGTCTATGTCTTCACTGTCTGTAGAGACATAAGGACATCTTTGTCTAGGATGTGTCTATGTCTTCACTGTCTGTAGAGACCTAAGGATACCTTTGTCTATGTCTTCACTGTCTGTAGAGACCTAAGGACATCTTTGTCTAGGATGTGTCTATGTCTTCACTGCCTGTAGAGACCTAAGGACATCTTTGTCTAGGATGTGTCTATGCCTTCACTGTCTGTAGAGACCTATGGACATCTTTGTCTAGGTCTTCACTGTCTGTAGAGACCTAAGGATACCTTTGTCTAGGATGTGTATAGGTCTTCACTGCCTGTAGAGACCTAAGGACATCTTTGTCTAGGATGTGTCTATGTCTTCACTGTCTGTAGAGACCTAAGGACACCTTTGTCTAGGATGTGTATAGGTCTTCACTGCCTGTAGAGACCTAAGGACATCTTTGTCTAGGATGTGTCTATGTCTTCACTGTCTGTAGAGACCTAAGGACACCTTTGTCTAGGATGTGTATAGGTCTTCACTGCCTGTAGAGACCTAAGGACATCTTTGTCTAGGATGTGTCTATGTCTTCACTGACTGTAGAGACCTATGGACATCTTTGTCTATGTCTTCACTGCCTGTAGAGACCTAAGGACACCTTTGTCTAGGATATGTCTAGGTCTTCACTGTCTGTAGAGACCTAACGACATCTTTGTCTAGGATATGTCTAGGTCTTCTCTGTCTGTAGAGACCTAAGGACATCTTTGTCTAGGGTGTGTCTAGGTCTTCACTGTCTGTAGAGACCTAAGGATACCTTTGTCTATGTCTTCACTGTCTGTAGAGACATAAGGACATCTTTGTCTAGAATGTGTATAGGTCTTCACTGTCTGTAGGGACCTAAGGACATCTTTGTCTAGGATGTGTCTATGTCTTCACTGTCTGTAGAGATCTATGGACATTTTTTTCTAGGTCTTCACTGTCTGTAGAGACCTAAGGACACCTTTATCTATGGTGTGTCTTGGTCTTCAGTGTAGAGACCTAAGGACACCTTTGTGTAGAGGTCTTCACTGTGTAGCGACATGAGGGCACCTTTGCCTGGGGTGTGTATAGGTCTTCATTGTCTGTAGAGACCTGATATCACCTTTGTCTGTGGTGCAGCTGATTTGTATGTATATAAATAGATCTAATATAAATAAATGCTGAATAATAATGCAATATTACAACAACTGTAATGACATTGAAATACTAACTGGCTTAACTGCTTGATTATTTTCATGTTAATATTCTCATAGATATTACATGTACTTCTATAAAATATGTATATGTATGTCTTCAGTCTGCTATAAACTACAGCAGGAACAGCTATATAGCCCGCTGAAGGCTGAATATTCAAAGTGGAATAGCCAATCAGTATGAAATGCTTAAACTGGAGCAACAAACATCAAGGAGCCCTTTGATCTGGGTCTACATTGTTTACATATGCATGTACACTCATTTTCCAAATTCAAAGGGTTTAAAGGGATTAGAATTACAAAATACCTCACAGTACTTGTCAGTTCATTAACATTCAACTCTGAATTACCAGAGTGGAAAAGCCAATCAGTGTTGTACTATAGCATCCACTCAGTATGAAAGGTTTACACTGCTGGTGGATTTTGAATGACAAACGGAGCAGACCCTGATCAGAGGGCTCTTCTAGGAGCATATGTCCTCTAGGAGCCCTCTGATCTGGGTCTACACCGCTTGCAAATGACAGTGTATGCGTATCCTGGGTTGAAAGTATTAACCCTTTCCTCCATAAACACGCCTTTCTATGCCTCTGTAATAACCACTTCTTGAAACCATTGTGATAAATAGAGCATTTGCTCCTATAGGAGCAAGTGCTCTATTTATCACAATTGTTTCAAACTACAAAATTCTAAAATTTTACTTTTCTCTTGTAAATGTTCCTTTTGGGTAGATTCATAGCCTATGGAGGAAAGGATTAACCAGAAACCCATCATCTGTTTATAAAATGTTTTAAATAATCAAAATGTTTCAACTTTAACACTGCATTACGCCATTACTGATGAGAAAAACACCCAAGACTGGAATCTTAGAAAATAGGGCACCAGAATACGAATAACACTTATGCTGCCAAATGCGACTTGATTGGTCTTTGCAAACAGCTTAGATCCAGATGAGATGCGAGTAACTCGGCATCTCATCTTGATCTAAGGTTTTTGACAACTGGACTATCATTTCCCAAAAGCTTGTGCAGCAAATCAAGAGAACATTTTCCCCTAATAATGAGGGTTAACCATTGGTATGCCAATTCTTGTTAATTATAGGTTTGCTATGCCAATTCTTGCCATCTATATTTTCTAAAATCAGTTTTTCATTTAACCCTTTCCCTAATATAAATGCCTTTTCATGCATTTACAAACAGAGTAGACCCAAATTAGATGGCTCCTGTAGGAGTCTGATCAGGGTCTGCTGTGTTTGCCTATGGGAATTTGTAGATTCGATTACAGTTTCCACAACAGGGAAAGAATTACCCATGTCCTTTATTAATGATTCTGTCGATAAATATTCATGAGGTGAAGAAATCTTGAATACATTTTAAACATGGAAAGGGTTAACCAATCAGGGTGTCAAACAGTTTGGATACTGATATGATGCTGATAGACCAAACTGTAAGCACAAGTTACCACAAGTTTACCTGCAGATGAAAGTTAGAAACTGCGAATGGTCAAGGTCAAGAATCTGCTGCAATGTTGGGCATATGAGAAGAGTCTGAACTGTCTGCATTGGTAGTGAAGAAATTACTGTTTCTTACAATAGATAAACAGTGCAGACCCTGACCAGACATAACATTCCAGTCAGTCTCTTTTTCCTGTTAGATCAGCCATACCTGTCTAATGCGACCAGCAAAAAGGGGCATAATTCACAGTGACAGAGACAGGTGGAAGCTTAATGCAGGACGAAATTTATGCAGAATGCTCCTATAGGAGCTTTCTGCATAACTTTCATCCTGCATTAAGCAACCACCTGCTTATGAAGACAGCCATGTTTGTTCATTAAGTGGTCCCATTAGAGGGGTTTTACTGTACTCAAAATTGTAATACCCAATTTGACTGTTAGCCTGTGGCACTCTATTGGTGAATATGTGATATCCTTTGCCAACAGTTTGGGTCTCGGCTCAGAGTAACTTGATGTCTCATCAGGACACAAACTGTTTGACGTTCTGACACTTGTTTTATAGAGAAACAAGAGATGTTTGTAAAACATGTATACCCCCCAGACCCCCTGACCTTTGATCTAGTGACCTCAACTATAGAGGTCATCAAGTGATCATGACTAATCAACACAGCAACTTCGAAGATCCTAAGCCAAGCCCTTGAGCAGTTATTGATCGGAAACCATTTCACAAGTTAAGGTCATGGTGACCTTGACCTTTGACCTAGTGACCTCAACCACCACAGCAAGTTTGAAGATTCTATGCCAAGTCCTTCATTAGTTATCATTCGGAACCATCGATCTACCGACCGACCGACGACCTACCGACCGACATGTGCAAAGCAATATACCCCCCTTTTTTTCAAAAGGGGGGGTATAATAAAAGAAAAAGTATTTAATTGAAACAATGGCAATATTTGCAGACGGCATCAGCTCAGAGTTGTTTATTAACTTTGATATAAAAACTAATATGATTAAGTTGTTTTACTTTTTGCGTACAAAACTTCATAGCTCAGCATTCATTAAAAGCATCAGATCGATCTTCCGTAGCATAACAGTTTTCTTAAACAAGAGGGCCAGAATGGCCCTGACATCGCTCACCAGCCAATCAGAGGAGAAGATGTTCAAAGTTTTCACTATATGTTTCTAGATAAAACTGGCACCCCTGGGGCGGGGTCAATTTTGACCCCAGGGGCATAATGTATATAACTTTTGTAGAGGACCTGAACATGATGCTATGTGCCAGATATGAAAGCTGAGAACCGTTCAGTTTCAGAGAAGAATATATTCAAAGTTTTATCATATATTTCTATTGAAAACTGGCTACCCCTGGGGCGGGGCCAATTTTGACCCCAGGGGCATAATTTATACAAATTTTGTAGAGGACCTGAACATGATGCTATGTGCCAAATATGAAAGCTGAGAACCTTCCAGTTTCAGAGGAGAAGATTTTCAAAGTTGTCACTATATGTTTCTATTGAAAACTGACCACCCCTGGGGCGGGGCCAATTTTAACCCCAGGGGCATAATTTATACAAATTTTGTAGAGGACCTGAACATGATGCTATGTGCCAAATATGAAAGCTGAGAACCCTGTAGATTCAGAAGAAATTATTTTCAAAGTTGTCACTATATGTTTCTATTCAAAACTGGCTACCCCTGGGGCGGGGCCAATTTTGACCCCAGGGGCATAATTTATATAACTTTTGTAGAGGACCTGAACATGATGCTATGTGCCAAATATGAAAGCTGAGAACCCTGTAGATTCAGAGGAGAAGATTTTCAAGGTTGTCACTATATGTTTCAAATGAAATCTGGCTACCCCTGGGGCGGGCCAATTTTGACCCCAGGGCCATAATTTATATAACTTTTGTAGAGGACCTGAACATGATGCTATGTGCCAAATATGAAAGCTGAGAACCCTGTAGATTCAGAGGAGAAGATTTTCAAAGTTGTCACTATATGTTTCTATTCAAAACTAGCTACCCCTGGGGCGGGGCCAATTTTGACCCCAGGGCCATAATTTATATAACTTTTGTAGAGGACCTGAACATGATGCTATGTGCCAAATATGAAAGCTGAGAACCCTGTAGATTCAGAGGAGAAGATTTTCAAAGTTGTCACTATATGTTTCTATTCAAAACTGGCTACCCCTGGGGCGGGGCCAATTTTGACCCCAGGGCCATAATTTATATAACTTTTGTAGAGGACCTGAACATGATGCTATGTGCCAAATATGAAAGCTGAGAACCCTGTAGATTCAGAGGAGAAGATTTTCAAAGTTGTCACTATATGTTTCTATTCAAAACTGACTACCCCTGGGGCGGGGCCAATTTTGACCCCAGGGGCATAATTTATATAACTTTTGTAGAGGACCTGAACATGATGCTTTGTGCCAAATATGAAAGCTGAGAACCCTGTAGATTCAGAGGAGAAGATTTTCAAAGTTTTACTATATATTTCAATAGAAAACAAGGCACCCCTGGGGCGGGGCCAATTTTGACCCCAGGGGCAAAATTTATATAACTTTTGTAGAGGACCTAAAGATGATGCTATGTACCAAAGATTAAAGCTGAGAACCCTGTAGATTCAGAGGAGAAGATTTTTAAAGGTTCAAATTGTTGACGCCCGACGACGGACGACGACGGACGACGGACATCAAGTGATCACAAAAGCTCACCCTGAGCACAAAAGTGCTCTGGTGAGCTAAAAACATCAGATATTGTTTCCAGTATACTATTACGAAGATTTTTCCCCATCATTTATCTTGATCGGTACACAGTGTGAAGAGGATGCCTACTCGATGAAGCCACTGGGCTAACTCTTCCCTCAGTCGCATATCCTGGGCATGGCAAACAAGGTTATTGACACACCCAAACACAGATGGGAGGAGTGTGGTGAACTGTTTGTCATCCAGCTGGTGCAGTAGGCCAAGAATGGTACACAGAAGCTCCGTCCATGACTGAAGGTGTGCTTCACTGTCCTAAAATCACAGCAAGGAATCTCATTAACCCATTCCCTCATACCGATGCCTTTTCACCCATTCGCTCATATTGATGCTTTTTGAACCATTCCCTCATATTGGTGCCATTTGACGCCTATGTAAAAGTCACTTTTTGAAACCATTGTGATAAATAGAGAAATTGCTCCACATTAGCTTCAAAATGACACAATTCTAACAAGAGCACCGCATGTGGGTGACAACGTTTGTCTGTTGGAATGGATCCCTTGTGCTAGTGAACAAGTGTGTGAAGTTTCATAAGAGTTGCATGAATAATAAAGAAGTAATAGCCAAAGTTAAAAGTATATAAGTTCTGAAAGTAGGAGATCCTTCGAAAGCAAAAGCAGCAATGCAAAAAGACAAACTTGCAAAATCGGTTTTATTGAGTCTGTTCATGAAAAGTGCAACGTTACTCACACCCCCTACCACCCGCTTAAGTCTAAAAATAGCCTATGAGGGAATAGGTTTACACAGAGGAGCAATTCTAATGAGTACCAACAAGATTATATAAAAATATTTTACCTAGATATTCTTAACCCTTTCCTTCAAATAAACATCTTTTCTGGCCTTTCCTAACAGTAGATCCAGATCGGATGCTCCTGTAGGAGCCATCTGATCAGGGTCTGCTCCTTAAAAATTATAATAGATCTTAGTCACAATCTGACAATTTCTACCAATAACAAAATATTCTGTGTATACCGTACATACATGCATACTATTATAAACAAGAGGGCCAAGATGGCCCTTAATCGCTCACCTGATTACCATAGATTAAAGATTTTTGCTGGGTAGCCCATGGTTAGGGTCAATATTGACCTTAGGGGCAATATATGAACAATGTTGATAGTGGATCATGAGCAGTGAATCATGAGCAGTAGTTCTGCAGAACAAGATTTTCAAAGATTTAGTCTATTGATTTGATCAAGACAATGATTCTGACCAATGAAGATTGGGCTAAAATGTGCCCTCTAAAGTATTTTTTCCAAAGATTTAACCTAGTGACCTACTTTTTATTCCCACCCAACCCATGATCACACTCAACCTTGATATCACCAAGACAAACACTCTGAGAAAGTTTGAGGAAGACTGGGCTAAAAATGTGGCCACTGGAGTATAAACTAGATTTCTCTAAGATATGACCCAGTGACCTACTTTTTGACCTCACATAACCAACTTTCAAACTTGTCCAAGATTTTATAAGGACAATCATTCTGACCAATTTTCATGAAGATTTGGCTATAAATGTAACCTCTAGAGTGTTCACAAGGTTTTCCTACTATTTGACCTAGTGACCTAGTTTTTAACCCCACATAACCCACTTTCAAACTCGTCCAAGATTTTATCAAGACAAGCATTATGACTAAGTTTCATGAAGATTGGACAAAAAATGTGACCACTAGAGTGTTCACAAGGTTTTTCTACTGTTTGACCTAGTGATCTAGTTTTTAACTCCACTTGACCCACTTTCAAACTCGTCCAAGATTTTATCAAGACATTCATTCTGACCAAGTTTCATGAAGATTGGACTAAAATTGTGACCACTAGAGTGTTCACAAGGTTTTTCTACTGTTTGGCCTAGTGACCTAGTTTTTAAATCCACTTGACCCACTTTCAAACTCGTCCAAGATTTTATCAAGACATTCATTCTGACCAAGTTTCATGAAGATTGGACTAAAATTGTGACCACTAGAGTGTTCACAAGGTTTTTCTACTGTTTGACCTAGTGACCTAGTTTTTTACTCCACATGACCCATTTTTCAAACTCCTCCCTGATTTTATCAAGACAATCATTCTCACCAAGTTTCATGAAAATTGGGCTAAAAATGTGACCTGTAGAGGGTTCACAAGGTTTTCCTACTATTTGACCTAGTGACCTAGTTTTTAACCCAACTTGACCCACTTTCGAACTTGTCCGAGATTTTATCAAGACATTCATTCTGACCAAGTTTCATGAAGATTGGACTACAATTGTGACCACTAGAGTGTTCACAAGCAAATTGTTGACGACGGACGCCGGACGCCGGACGCCGGACATTCAAGTATCCCAAAAGCTCACCCTGAGCTTTGCTCAGGTGAGCTAAAAATCAGACAATGAATATTCATTGTGACAATATTTCTTTAATACCTGAATATACAACAGGGTTAGGGTATCTGTTAGAAATACATGTAGTTCTTAAACTGACGGAAAAACAATTCTATCTAGAAGTATCATTTAATTTGTTGAACCCTTTCCCTCATATGCTATTTTTACATCCTACCTCTTTGAATAAATCCACCGAAAAGGAGCATTTACTAGAGAAAAGAAAAGTTTAGAATTGTGTGGTTTTGAAACCAATGTGATAAATAGAGCATTTGCTCCATCGCAGGCAAATGCTATATTTATCACAATGGTTTCAGAAAGTGATTTTTACAGAGGCGTCAATACGAGGGAATGGGTTAATACCTTAATACAAGAAGTGCCTGTTAGTCTATGTGATAGTTTGAATAATCAAATGGCCATTATACTGTGGAAAATCATCCAACTGGAACATTATAAATTATGACTATGTGTATCTCTCTATGATGAAGTTTCCCAAAAAAGTTTCATTGAAATCCAGTCAATACTTGAGAAATTGTGCGGATAAGAAAAACCAAAAGGCAAACAAACTAACAGACATGGTGCCTCCTATATAAACCCCACCCACTCACTAACTTCATTTGTGAGGGAAGTATCATAATTTATTCACATTTACAAATATTCTGTGGAGAGTAGTAAAACAGTCAAAAGATTACCTTCATGATAGATGACTGCTGCTGCTGTTCTATGACTTGATCAACTGGGTCACTGCTGGATTTCTTCCTTGACTTTTTCTCTTTCTTCTCTGGTTTTTTCACTTTGGCAAACGTGGGCATGACATTTTGGTTCTTTCTCTTTTTGTATTCTGTCATAAGGTTCTTAATGAGCTTGTCTGTCGCCAGATTGTACACCCGACTCTCATGCTCATTGCGGATTTCCTTCTTGCTCTTTGGCTCCGAGTGAACAGGAGATAAGGGAGGTAACTCCAATTCTGCCTTGGAAGAATTAGGGGAGCCACCTTCTGCATCATTGTCTGTAAAATAGGAGCAGAGAGTCAGTCCAAGGTAACTACATATGTTGTATATAAAGTACAGTAGTAGATTGGACATGTGCATGTTACAGATCACACATGGATAAAAGGGAATTTGCAAAGTGTGTAGACCCAGATCAAATGCATTTCAAAAGTAGCCTCTGATCAGAGTCTGTAGTCTGTACCATTTGTCACTCATCAGTAGCTATATACATGTACATGCATAAAGTTCTTCTTGGAGCTTTCTGCATGTCTTTCATTTGCATTAGGAAGTCACATGTCTTAAAGGATCTGAATTCCTCTTTACTAACGGTTTTTACTTTAAGAGTGGGTTTACTGTATTTTTTTTACAGAAAAAGAAATATTGGCATGAAGCACAGCCAACGTAAATCTGGTACAGTACAATTTCTCTTAACTAAACTTTTAGTAAACAAAAATTGACAAGTGGCAGCTTAACCCTTTCCCTGTTCTATATTTAGACCAAATTTCAATACCTACTGAATATTCATAGATAAAATGATTATAACTAAATATGGAAGATGGAAAATTGTAGCCATTTTAGAAAGTAAAGACACAGATCTTTGCAATTCTATTAGCAAACAGAGTAGACCCTGATCAGACGGCTCCTCTAGGAGCCGTCTGATCTGGGTCTACTCTGTTTGCAAATGCGTGAAAACACGTTTATATGAGGGAAAGGGTTAATGCGGGGAGCATTCTGCATTACTGCCATCCTGCATTAACCCATTCCCTGTTGTATGTTTATTACAAATTTCATTACCGAATGAATATTCATGGACAAAATAGTAATAATGAAATATAGAAGGTAGACCATTGTAACCATTTTAGAAAATATAGAAACAGCGATATCAAATTCCATTAGCAAACAAAGCAGACCCTGATCAGACGGCTCCTATAGGAGCCGTCTGATCTGGGTCTACTCTGTTTGCAGATGCGTGAAAACGCGTTTATATGAGGGAAAGGGTTAAGCAGTAACCTGTCTTAACCCATTCCCTCATACTTACGCCTTTTGAAGCCTCTGTATAAGTTTCTTTTTTAAACCATTTTAATTAATAGAGCATTTGCTCCATATGAGTGAATGCTCTATTCATCGAAACTATTTTAAAACTCACAATTCTTAACAAATTCTTTCTATTTAGTAAATGCTACTTTTCATTAGATTTATTCACAGGGGTTGGGTCTAAAAATAGCCTATGAGGTAATGGGTTATAAACAGATACTGATATTTACCTAAGTGTTTGGTTTAGAGAAGTTTTACTGTATGTGCAACTGATAGTATGAGTACCTTATTTTTGGTTAAAAGGATTAAAACATTACAAACCTTGTACACTGTATACATCTGTTCCAACCAGTTGACCCTGGAGTCGAGCCTGAGTCTGCTCCAGTTGACTGTTTAGCTTCTCTATGTCAAGTTTTGTGTGCACCTCAGGAAAATCATCCGGTTGAGCAATCAGGAAGAACAGTTGCTGCTCCCCCATGCTATCAACACAGCTGGTTCCCGCTTTGTCATACAGAATATCAATATACATCTGACACAGCTCATCACACACTGACTGAAGCTGGGACAAAAACAGGTTCACATTGTCCACAAGGTTAGGACTATCAATATTATGCTTTCCTTTCAAATGGCTCGACAAACCTGGTCTAGTACAAGGGGATCTCAAGTTTACTTCACTCTCAGATTTCAATGTACCAGATTCTGTCTTTTGGGTATTCACATCATCAATGGAAGACGTATTCTCCTCATCTACAGCACCAGAAATATCAGTTTCAACTTGACCTTGAGGCTTATGAACTTTTCCCAAAACATCACCTTGACCCTTTTCCTCTTCAATCTGACCTTCACCCACCTCCTCAGTCTTATCATTTGCTTCCTCTTTAACACAATCATCATTCTCATTCTGCTTGCTTTCTTTCTCTGGCTCTTTTCCTAAGATATTTCTAACATCATTCATTGTCAGCCCCGGGACATTCGAACAGATCTTGATCAAGGTGTGGATGTAGAAAACCATGCTGGCTCCAGCCTGCTTGTACAGATTCACAGCCACCAGGGTGTGGGCCACCTTCTGCAACAAAAACTTCAGTCCAGGTCGAAGGTCAAAATCACAGGCAAGCTGGTATGAGTTGCGTAGACAGTCCAACAACTGGGTCACATGGCATGTTGATAGTTGCGACAACATACCTGTATGAAAAGAAAACAAAACCTATTACCCTAACTTCCCTAAGTATTTGGAGAGATAAATTCAGGTTTATAGTGTAAACCCAGTTCAAACTGTTTCTAAATCTGGGTCTACACATTTGGCTACTATGTTAGTCATGAGTCTAATTCAATTTTTTTTATAATAATTGTGCCAAGCTGACTTATTCAGCTTTACAAACCTATGGAGAGAGGAAAATGGGTGTTGAACTACTTAATCTGTTACATCATAAGTACTCCTTTCAATGCCTATGTAAATAAAGTAGACCCAGATCAGATGGCTCCTGTAGGAGTCGTCTGATCATGGTCTGCTCTGTTTGCTTGTGACATAATAGGAATATGATTCTACAGTTTCTGTCTTGGCCAAATATTCCTGTATTCATGTGTCATTATAAAACAACAACACCTAATTAACATTCATGATGCCATTATTTTTACATGACTATTCATGGAGTTAAGGATTAAACAGGTATACAGTAAAACTTATTTATAACGAACTCTGATAAAGAGAATTTCCGCTTATAGCGAATTCAATTTCGTTCCCCAGCCGATATCTTCATTAATCCTATACAGGCTGTAATGTTTAGTACGAAGTTGGTTAGAGCGAATTTTCGCTTATGGCGAACTGATTTTCCGGTCCCTTTATTCATAAAACACTTTAAAATTCCTTCGTTATAGTGAAGTATCACCTTGCTACTGTCTTCAACCACCTGTGTAATTTCGTACGATTAACATCGTGTCGCATAGGTGTTAAAACACACACTAGTGTTGGGGCAAACTGTGAAGTGATCCGTAAACAACTATTCTTCACGGTGGTAGGGTATAATTAACATTGTGTAGTTGTAAGGTATAATTAAACACAGCTGCGGGGCAGATCTATATGCATTTAAAAGTGTGGGGTTTTTTTTCTTCAAAATAAATACTTGAAGTCTTCTCAGTCTTTTGGTTTTGTTATTTCCTCCCAGTTCGCATATTATTCAGCATTTTTGGCTAAAAATACCGTTGGCTCCGATGACGACACAGATGGGGAATATTTGCGCATGCCCACATACGCGGAGTCTTTGTCCAATATAGAGCGACTTCGATCATCAAATAATGGTCACTACTGTCAATGATCGAACGCAGACTGGTCGAAGTTTGGTTAGTTTGGTTTGGTTCCTATAGCTCGCTCTTCACGAAAAAGGAGCAAAACCACTATTGAGATATTTCGAATTTCAACTTTAGTTCGACAATACTGCAACCGTTGGTCTAACCAGAGACACTAAACTGACATCATTTCCTCTAACCAGAGACAGAGATCAAACTTTAGTCGAACAGCATTCACAACAGTCGATGATCGAAGTCGTTCATAGACAATTTGCAACGGGAGCAACAACCAAATACATACTCCTTGGGATTTTTGTCAAACGTTGACATCTATGAAACAAATTTTGGCAAGTGTCAAACATCAACGTGTGTTCAAAAGCAAATGACTGAATTCTTCCACAAATGAGTAAGCTGTACGTTGTATGATGTACATTTTGGGAGTTAGATCGTTACGCTTATTCGTCTGCTTGTCTGAATTACGGTATACTACAGTTTTGAACAGCCGTGTTCCAGGGTCATAATTTATAGCGAACTTCGTACTATCAATATAGCGAATAATGTTTATAGCGAAGTAAATCCTCCAGTCCCTTGGAATTCGTTATAACCGAGTTTTACTGTATAGGGTAGCTTAAATCAATGCCACTTTAAGCATGACCGGTATTGCAAACAGCGTGGATCAAGATGAGATGTATAGTAACTTGGTATCTCATCAGGATATAAACTGTTTGACACTCAGCAGATTCTCAAAAATAATTTAAACAAATGTTCAATATAAAGCAAAAATTGAGCAGACATCAAGGGTCAACTAGAGGTTTGTATTTGTCACAAAAACAGATGTCTCCCCCATTCATCCTCTTTCCAATACACAAGTGTAACTCAAAAGTTATCAAGGGGAGACAATTCAAAAACCCCAGGTGCACAACAACTCATGCTGATCAACATTCCTGTGAAGTTTGGGGACTCTAGCCCTAGCGGTTTCAGAAATATGTGCAACACAAAGTTTGTCCAAGTTATCAGGGGGAGGCAATTCAAAACCCACAGGTGCACAGCAACTCATGCTGATCAACCTTCTTGTGAAGTTTGGTGACTCTAGTGCTAGTGGTTTCAGAGATTCGTGCAACACAAAGTAAAGTTTGTGTAATTTTAAGTCATCAGGAGCAATAACTCCAAAATTATCAATTTGAGACAATTAAAAACAACAACTTGTGCTGGTGAACATTCCTGTGAAGTTTGACTCTAGCCCTACTGGTTTTAGAGAAACATGCGACACAAAGTTTGTCTAATTTTAAGTTATCATATCAGGGGTAATAAACTCAACAATTATCAGGGGGAGACAATTCAAAACTCCCAGGTGCACAACAACTCATGCTAGTTAACATTCCAGTGAAGTTTGGCGACTCTATCCCTACTGGTTTCAGAGATACACCCAACACAAAGTTTGTATAATTTTAAGTCATCAGGGGCAAAACTCCATAGTTATCAGGGGAGACAATCCAAAATCCCCAGGTGCACAACAACTTATGCTAGTGAACATTCCTGTGAAGTATGGTGACTCTAGCTCTACTGGTTTCAGAGATATGTGCGACACAAGTTTGTGACAGACAGAAGGACAACTCTGGCAAAAACAATATGTCTCCCCATAAATTTGGGAGAAAATAAATTCGGTAGTATGTTTTGCTACAGTCCATTTAATATTGTATTCTTAATCTTTAGATGCTGTCTATAGTTTGGATCCCGATGAGACACTGAGTAACCTAGAGTCTCATCAGATTAACCCTTCGCTTGCTATTCACGTCAATATACCTACCTGTAAATAGTGAAGACCCAGATGAGACAGCTCCTGCAGGAGCTGTCTCATCAGGGTCTGCACTATTTACATGTTGATTGTGCAACCAGTGCACTCCACAGCAGTGATTGCACAGCGAAATACTTGTACACAGTGAAGATATATGTAATTATACAACAGGACATGGGTAAAGCAGGAGAAACGTATTTAAAAATTCAGCAAGCGAAGGGTTAAAATGTTTGAGAACACAATGATGGTGGTTTTTGCCAAAAAAAAAAAAAAAAAGAGAAGAAAATCTCATCTGAGCAATGAAGCAGACGATAATCTATAGTCGGAAGCAGTTTAGTTTTGAAAAAAGTTGTTTATCAATCATTGTTTTCAAGGTCACAGTGTTTCTAACTTCAGGGCACTGTTGTGGCATGACTAGCTGTAGCGGGTTTTACCTGGCATGGAGCTCTCAGGTTTGGCATTACCCTCCAGTAATATACAGCCCACAGTCTGTAACAGAAGCTGGTGAGACAGCAGACCCACAACAATACTGCGAAACGGTATCCTGAAAAACAACAATCAGGAGACTGAAAATAGTATTACAGCATCGTAACAAAGTACTCTTACAGTATCCTGGAACAACAACAACCATAAGCAGAGTGACAAATAGTATAACAGCATCATAACACAGTACACTTACAGTATCCTAAAACATTAACAACCATACGGAGAGTGACAATATTATAACAGCATCATAACACAGTACACTTACAGTATCCTGAAACATTAACAACCATAAGGAGAGTGACAATATTATAACAGCATCATAAAACAGTACACTTACAGTATCTTGAAACAGGATAAGAGTGAGAATGAGAAAGAGAATATAGTACAGTAAAAACTAGATACTTCGAAATTTTAGTAATGAAGATTTGATGCCTTTTTAGGCAGGTGGTTGCTTAATGCAGAGTGAAAGTCAAAAGAGAGCTTCTAGAGGAGCTTTCTGTATGACTTTCACCGTGCATTAAGCATTCACCTGTCTTAAAGATGTTCAAATAAACCGACATGGGCAAACCAATATACCAACATTCTTAGAAGGGGGTCATAATAAAGATGCTGATTTTGAAAAAGAGGGCCAGAATGGCCCTGACATCGCTCACCAGACAATCAGAGGAGAAGATTTTCAAAGTTTTCACATATGTTTCTATTGAAAACTTAACACCCCAGGGGCGGTGCCAATTTTGACCCCAGGGACACAATTTATATAACTTTTGTACAGGACCTGAACATGATGCTGAAAGAATGTAGTGAAAGAATGGATAGAGCATAGACCACTGGAACTTGTATTAATTCTTTGGATGCTAGAGGCGGATTCTCCCACCACTAATGACCTATGCAAAACAGTTTGGATCCAGATCAGGCCCCACATAATGTGGGGCCTGATCTGATATCCAAATTGTTTGTAAAATGAGACTGAACTTCTGAAAAACTTAGAAAGAAAGTGTGTAGTGGGATTCTCCCACCACTAATGACCTATGCAAACAGTTTGGATCCAGATCAGGGCCAATATAATGTGGGGCCTGATCTGATATCCAAACTGTTTGTCAATGAGACTGAACTTCTGAAAAACTTAGAAAGAAAGTGTGTAGTTAGGATAACTTATGAATATGCTGCAGACAACAATTTAGCAGATGACAAAATTACCCAGCATGCAAAGAGTTAAGCTGAAATTCACAACAGATATGCTCTATATTGATATCTGGTAGCTTAATGCAGGGCATAGGTATGAAAAAAAGCTTTTAAAAGTGTTCTGCATATTGAGAACTATCCACAGTTTTCTCAATCTTAAATGAGTGTGTGTTATTTGTCTAAACACAATTTCTACTCTACTGATCAGGCTAAGGGTGATTATATAAGAACTCACACTGACTGGTCTCAGCTCTGCAGGCTGATATATTAAGGAGAAACCTTTAGACTGTCGTTTCTGATGTGAAGAAGTCTATACACATAGGGCAGGGCCAATTTTAACCCCAGAACTATGAGACTTATATAACTCATAAAGTTATGCTAAGTAAATCTATACACCAAATATCTTAGCTCTGGGACATGTAGTTTCTGACAAGAATACAAATGTATTTTTAAAGTTTTTCCTATGCATAACTAGTGATCCCATGGGCTGTTTAAGCAGTCAGCTACAAAAAACTGGCAATCCCAGGGGTGGGACCAATTTTGACCCTAGGGGCATAATTTATATAACTTTTGTAGAAGCCCTGAAGTTGAAGCTATGTGCCAAATATGAAAGCTGAGGACCTTCTAGTTTTAGAGGAGATGATGTTCAAAGTTTTCACTATATGTTTCTATTGAAAACTGAAAACCTCTGGGGCAGGGCCAATTTTGACCCCAGGGGTATAATTTATATAACTTTTGTAGAGGACCTACAGATGATGCTATGTGCCAAAGACGAAAGCTGAGAACCCTGTAGATTCAGAGGAGAAGATTTTTAAAGGTTCAAATTGTTGACGACTGACGACGCACACCGCACGACGCACGAAGGACGACGCACGCCGACGGACATCAGGCAATCACAAAAGCTCACCCTGAGCACTTTGTGCTCTGGTGAGCTAAAAAGTTAAATTGGTCCATTTTATCTCTGTCTCTGTTAAAATATATAACAACTAAAAATATAACAAGAGGACCCTGAGGGTCCTGGGGCGCTCACCTGACATTTGTTAAGTGTTGGTTACAACAATGTTACACACAAGTAATGGACAAGATTTTTCTAAAATTTGAAAATATACAAGATATCATCATATTTTAGAATTTTAGAAACTTGCAAGAGGGCCACCTAAAGACCATTCCTGCCAGATATCATTCAAATCTGATTGGTAGTTTCAGAGAAGAAGGTTTTTAAAGTTTTCTATATAAATAAATAAGGAAAGTGGCCCCGCCCCCTGACGGCCATGTTTTTTTAGATATCATCATGAATTTTAGAAACTTGCAAGAGGGCCACCTAAAGACCATTCCTGCCAGATATCGTTCAAATCTGATTGGTAGTTTCAGAGAAGAAGATTTTTAAGTTTTCTATATAAACATATAAGGAAAGTGGCCCCGCCCCCTGGCGGCCATGTTTTTTGAGATATCATCATGAATTTTAGAAACTTGCAAGAGGGCCACCTAAAGACCATTCCTGCCAAATATTGTTTAAATCTGATTGGTAGTTTCAGAGAAAAAGATTTTTAAAGTTTTCTATATAACTATATAAGGAAAGTGACCCGCCCCCTGGCGGCCATGTTTTTTGAGATATCATAATGAATTTTAAAAACTTGCAAGAGGGCCACCTAAAGACCATTCCTGCCAAATATTGTTTAAATCTGATTGGTAGTTTCAGAGAAGAAGATTTTTAGTTTTCTATATAACTATATAAGGAAAGTGGCCCCGCCCCCTGGCGGCCATGTTTTTTGAGATATCATCATGAATTTTAGAAACTTGCAAGAGGGCCACCTAAAGACCATTCCTGCCAAATATTGTTTAAATCTGATTGGTAGTTTCAGAGAAGAAGATTTTTAAAGTTTTCTATATAACTATATAAGAAAAGTGGCCCCGCCCCCTGGCAGCCATGTTTTTTGAGATATCATCATAAATTTTAGAAACTTGCAAGAGGGCCACCTAAAGACTATTCCTGCCAGATATCGTTTAAATCTGACGAGTAGTTTCAGAGAAGAAGATTGTTGAAAATTGTTGACGCACGACGGACGACGGACGACAGACATTCAAGTGATCACAATAGCTCACCCTGAGCATGCTCAGGTGAGCTAATAAAAAGAAGTCCACAATACAGACTAATTTTACACAGCACCTTGCGTTATGCAGCAAACAAGTGTTGAGGAAAGCTCCTGCATGAGCTTTCTGCAACACTCATTTGCTGCATTGTCACAATGTGTGTCAGAACACCAGGCTATATCAACCACAAACCACCATCACAAAGGTTTGTATAATACAGTCAATACCCTACCCACTTATGTTTACTTCGGCAAAAGCGAAGCGAAATATTCACAAACATGCAGTCAAAGATTATTACCAGATACTGAGCAGAAATAAAATTTCAATAAAAGATGTGAATAATTCATTCAATGATCTAGTGATGAAAGCGTTGGAGTTGCTACTGTGCTTTTCGGATGGGGGTCAACTTGGCCCATTTCCAACTCGGACCGCATGTCTATGATTGCCAATTCTCTTCATTGCAAATCCAAACTAGCTCATTTAGATATTTAGCTGTATAAACAGCAAGCTTGCTACTTATATAGTTAAATACCTAAATGAGCTAATTTTATGGACTAATGGTGAGGGTTGTGTTGAAAACAAATTAATATTTCTAATTTTCATTTGATAACATTGAAAATATCCATATTGTGCAGAGAGTTATGCAATCTGAAAGGCTTATGCAGACAAGGTACACATTACTATTGTAGCTTGAAAAGTTGACCGCATGTCTATGATTGCCAATTCTCTTCATTGCAAATCCAAACTAGCTCATTTAGATATTTAGCTGTATAAACAGCAAGCTTGCTACTTATATAGTTAAATACCTAAATGAGCTAATTTTATGGACTATCGGTGAGGCTTGTGTTGAAAACAAATTAATATTTCTAATTTTCATTTGATAACATTGAAATTATCCATATTGTGCAGAGAGTTATTCAATCTGAAAGGCTTATGCAGACAAGGTACACATTACTATTGTAGCTTGAAAAGTTTATTCGAATACAGCCCCTCCAATAGGCTAAAGAATCACACGGCATAAGGTTATCATTCTGAGCAAGAATCACACGGCATAAGATTATCATTCTGAGCAAGCGTGATCAAGATTAGGCAGAAAATGTGGCTTCTAGAGTGTAGGCAAGATTTTTCTAAGATTTGACCTAGTGACCTACTTTTTCACCCCACACCACCCACAACCGAACTCAAATGAGAGATCATCAAGGTTATCATTCTGAGCAAGTTTGATCAAGATTGGGCTGAAAATGTGGCCTCTAGGGTGTAAACAAGATTTTTCTAAGATTTGACCTAGTGACCTACATTTTGACCCCAGCCCACCCATGATGGATCTCAATTGAGATATCATCAAGGTCATCATTCTGAGCAAGTTTGATGAAGAATAGGCAGAAAATGTGGCTTCTAGAGTGTAAACAAGATTTTTCTAAGATTTGACCTAGTGACCTACTTTTTGACCCAAGCCCACATATGATCAAACTCGATCAAGATATCATCAAGGTTATCATTCTGAGCAAGTTTGATGAAGATTAGGCAGAAATTGTGGCTTCTACAGTGTAAACAAGATTTTTTTAAGATTTGACCTAATGACCTACTTTTTAATCCTGCCCCACCCATGATCGAACTTGATCGAGATATCATCAAGAATATCATCCTGAGCAAGTCTGATCAAGATTGGACTAAAAATGTGACCTCTAGATTGTTCACAAGGTTTTTCAATAATTTGACCCAGTGACCTAGTTTTTAACCGTATGTGACCCACTTTCAAACTCATCCAAGTTTCTATCAAGACAATCATTCTGACTAAGTTTCATGAAGATTGGACTAAAAATGTGACCTCTAGAGTGTTCACAAAGATTTTGAATAATTTGACCTAGTGACCTAGTTTTTGACCCCACATGACCCACTTTCGAACTCATCCGAGATTTTTTCAAGACAATCATTCTGACCAAGTTTCATGAAGATTTGGCTACAAATGTGACCTCTAGAGTGTTCACAAGCCAAATGTTGACGACGCACGACGCACAATGCACGACGCACGACGACGGACGCCGGACGGAGCACCATGACAATAGCTCACTTGAGCAAGCTCAGGTGAGCTAAAAATGGCTGAAGGCGGATATGATTTTGAAAATCCTATGTTTGATAAAGATGATTATGATCATGAAGATGAAGAAGAAGAAACATCTTTTATTGATCATGAAAGACAATTTCAACGTACGTTGAATACTCAATATAATGAATTAGATAATCTATCAGGACCAGACGGGGAAAGAGAAACTCATTCTTTGTTAAATAAATGTTTAAAGCAATTTTATGATAGAAATCAAGAACCACTAAATAATAGGAATATCAAATTGTATATAACACCCGATGAATATGGAAGACCTTTGTTTGGTGTGGAGGATAATAATATAAAATACCCCCTATCATTTTACAAAGGTACAAACCCTGATGCTATAATGAATTTTTATTCATTTGACACACTTCAAGGGAAATATGGTGTTGATTTTATTAGACACGTTTTAGGAGTAGAAGATTATGATCCTCATAGTACTAGAGTTAGAAAGGGTAGAAAGGAATTAAAACAACTAATTGATGCAAATAATAAAATTCGACCCGAAGAAATTCCGATGCAAGATCTTTCTTCCGAACAAGACATACGAGATTTAACAGATACCGTTGAAACAAATTTTGACAATTCAGAACTAGTAATTAATGAATTAGAACAGGTATATAATATACCTAAGAGAGAATATGATTCTCTTATTGAAGTTGTGACAAAAGTTAAAGATCAGATTGCGCTATCTTTATCGAGACTTAATGATACGGAAAAATATTTAAAAGAACAAGGAGAAGAATTAAAACAAGAGGGCCAAGATGGCCCTTAATCGCTCACCTGATTACCATAGATTTAAGATTTTTGCAGGGTAGCCCATGGGTAGGGTCAATATTGAACTTAGGGACAATATATGAACAATGTTGATAGTGGATCATGAGCAGTGGATCATGAGCAGTGGTTCTGCATAACAAGATTTTCAAAGATTTAGTATATTGATTTTATCAAGACAATGATTCTGACCATTGAAGATTGCGCTAAAAATGTGCTCTCTAAAGTATTTTTCTAAGATTTGACCTAGTGACCTACTTTCTATTCCCACCCAACCCATGATCACACTCAACCTTGATATCACCAAGACAAACACTCTGTGCAAGTTTGAGGAAGACTGGGCTAAAAATGTGGCCACTGTAGTGTAAACTAGATTTCTCTAAGATATGACCCAGTGACCTACTTTTTGACCTCACATAACCCACTTTCAAACTTGTCCAAGATTTTATTAGGACAATCATTCTGACCAATTTTCATGAAGATTTGGCTATAAATATGACATCTAGGGTGTTCATAAGGTTTTCGTACTATTTGACCTAGTGACCTAGTTTTTAACCCAACATAACCCACTTTCAAACTCGTTTGAGATTTTATCAAGACAATCATTATGACTAAGTTTTATGAAGATTGGACTAAAATTGTGACCACTAGAGTGTTCACAAGGTTTTTCTACTGTTTGACCTAGTGACCTAGTTTTTAACTCCACTTGACCTACTTTCGAACTAGTCCGAGATTTTATCAAGACATTCATTCTGACCAAGTTTCATGAAAATTGGACTAAAATTGTGACCACTAGAGTGTTCACAAGGTTTTTCTACTGTTTGACCTAGTGACCTAGTTTTTAACTCCACTTGACCCACTTTCGAACTCGTCCGAGATTTTATTAAGACATTCATTCTGACCTAGTTTCATGAAGATTGGACTAAAATTGTGACTACTAGAGTGTTCACAAGGTTTTTCTACCGTTTGACCTAGTGACCTAGTTTTTTACCCCACATAACCCATTTTTCAAACTCCTCCGAGATTTTATCAAGACAATCATTCTGACAAAGTTTCATGAAAATTGGGCTAAAAATGTGACCTGTAGAGGGTTCACAAGGTTTTCCTACTATTTGACCTAGTGACCTAGTTTTTAACCCAACTTGACCCACTTTCGAACTCGTCCGAGATTTTATCAAGATATTCATTCTGACCAAGTTTCATGAAGATTAGACTACAATTGTGACCACTAGAGTGTTCACAAGCAAATTGTTGACGACACACGACGCACGACGGACGACGGACAACGGACATTCAAGTCTCCCAAAAGCTCACCCTGAGCTTTGCTCAGGTGAGCTAAAAACACTCAAAACAAGGCCCATTATCTTTAATCAGACAGGTGATAGCTTAATGCATGGGAAAAGTAATACAGAAAAGAATTTCCTGCATTACTTTGATTCTGAATTTGCTTTTATGTGTTTTTAACAAATTGGTCATATTCTATGTGTCAGCATTTGCAAGGTGTGAAGACACAGATCAGACAGCTCCTAGAGGTGTCTGCTGATCAGGGTCTACACTGTTTGTCATTGAAAATCCTCTCACAAATTATACCATTACACATACATACTGAAATTGAATGGGTTCTAGAGTTAAACAATGACGGACTATTCCACTTTGAATATTCAAAGAGTTTAACCCATTCCCTCATAGGCTATTTTTTTTAGATCCAACCTCTTTGAATAAATCTATAGAAAAGGAGCATTAACTAGAGAAAATGATTTTTTTTAGAATTTTGTAGATTTGAAACCATTGTGATAAATAGAGCATTTGCTCCTAGGGAGCAAATTCTCTATTTATCACAATGGTTTTAAAAAGTGACTTTTACAAAGGCGTAGAAAGGCTTATTTATGGAGGAAATGGTTAAAACGTTGAACTGCATAGGTTATAAGACAGGACAAAGATATATCAAAGTACAAGAGTGTTTGAAAGAATACATGTGTCATCTACAGTGAGTAATGTTAGATGTAATAAGGACATACCTGGAACTCAGTATGTTGTATGTGAATGGTATTTGATGGAAAGACAGAGAGACATACAGACAGATAGACAGACTGATCTCTAAATGTATCCCTGCTAAAACAGGTGACACAGAAAACTCCATTCATTAAGTCCTCTTAGACACTTCTAATGCAAGGATGGGGGAAGAAGATGCATAGCAAACAATGCAAATAGTAATGCCAAGGTCCATGAACCGAGGTATAAAAACGAATGGCTTGTATCTACATGTACTTTGTCCTGTTTTCAATGCCACTATTCATGCATAGGAGCAGCATCATTAGAGATAGTGTCTCTGAGAATTTCCTACTATGCCAATAGTAAAGACCTGGCCCAGTGGTTATATAGAGGATCTGTTGCGAGTTGTCTTTTAAGATCACATGTTCCTAAACGAGCCTTAGAAAATGTCATTAAGCGAGCCTTGGCGAGCTTAATAACATTTTCTTGGTGAGTTTAGGAACATGTGATCTTAAAAGACAACGAGCATCAGATTCTTTTTCTCACATATCAAAAAAGTGTATTTTCGCCGTTTAAATGACATGTAAACATAGGTTTCCATGGCTTGACGTCATATATGACGTCATACGTTCTAAAGTGATCTTACACGTGTTACAGATAAGGAAATCTTAACCTGTTGTTCTAACTCGGAGATAAGGGAAGGTATGTGAGAAAAAACTATTTGCTTGAGTCTGAGATCATTCTTAAGCATCTGATTGGTCAGAATCTGACCAATCAGATACTTGAGAATGATCTCAGACTCAGAGAGTTTGGCCACTGGACTGAATCAAAGGGTCTACACTGTTTGGAATTCATCATTATATTATCCAACCTGACAAGCAGGGTAGATCATGCAGCATAACTCTATGGCCACAGCTGGTCTAGGTCTATAATGTTTACTGACATATTTCCTTTAAAAGGGAGCAAGTTTGTGAGATGAGTATACATGCCAAGTCACTACATGCCAAGTCTCTATCTCTAATTTTTGGAAAAGTGATGGACAAAGTTATTGTTTTAGAAGTTTGACCTGTAACACTGATGCCTGAGCAACCACCTACTGACTTCAATATCAATTGCTTTTTACTCCATGAATATTCATGTCAGAATAATGACATCATGAGGAGCTATAGGAGCCGTCTGATCTGGGTCTACTCTGTTTGTAAAGGGATATAAAGGTGTATTTATGGAGTAAAGGGTTACGGCTAATTTACTCATTATGACTAACCTCTCTAACAAATGTGGGGACTGTAAGTGGAAAGTTTGCTGACTTATTGATTGGATACCATCTGGGGTAGCTTAATTTTGACTTAAGTTTGACCTTGACCTTTAACATGCAGAACTCAAAATCAAAAGATGGCATCCACTTACCATTAACAACCTCTTAAACAAATATGAAACCTCTATATAAACAAGAGGGCCATGATGGCCCTGATATCGCTCACCAGACAATAAGAGGAGTTTTTACTATGTTTCAATAGAAAACTGGTCACCCCTGGGGAATGGCCAATTTTGAGCCCTGAGGCATAATTTATATAAATTTTGTAGAGGACCTGAATATGATGCTATGTGCCAAATATGAAAGCTGAGAACCTTTTAGTTTCAAGGGAGAAGATTTTCAAAGTTTTCATTATATGTTTCTATTGAAAACTGGCCACCCCTCGGGCAGGGCAAATTTTGACCACAGGGGCATAATTTATATAATTTTGGTAGAGGACCTGAACATGAGGTTATCTGCCAAATATGAAAGCTGAGACCTTCCAGTTTCAGAGAAGATTTTCAAAGTTTTCACTATATGTTTCTATTGAAAAACTGGCTACACCTGGGGCATGGCCAATGTTGACCCCAGGGGCATAATTTATATAATAACTTTTGTAGAGGACCTGAACATGATGCTATGTGCCAAATATGAAAGCCGAGAACCTTCCAGTGTCTGAGGAGAAGATTTTCAAAGTTTTCTCTGTATGTTTATATTGAAAACTGGTCACCCCTGGGGTGGGGCAAATTTTGATCTCAGGGGCATAATACATATAACTTTTGTAGGGGACCTGAACTTATAACATAACTCGTGGCTTCAGCGTGACGTAACACTATCATTTATTTTTTGATAATCATGGGCATATATTCACTAGTGAATAACATTCGAACGACCGAATGACATTCGAACGATTCATACGCGCTGTCAAAACAAACAAACTGGCGGACGGTGGTCGACCTACCTGTCCACGATTGAGTCACGATAGATGGCAAAGGATTGTTGGCACTTGCGCCTTAATTTCGATAAATTAATACAAATTGTAATCGCTGTCAGGAATCATATACAAAATGTATGCCAAACAAGAGATGTCACAGTCACATGACAAATGCCCCCCAAAATTATACCCTGTGACCTTGACCTTTGGACCAGGGAGTTGACACATTGTTTTTGTGTGGTTAAAATTTGTGCCAGGTTCCTTTGAAATCCATTCACAGATAAACAAGTAATTGTACCCTGTGACCTTGATCTTTGACATATGGACCAGGGAGCTGAACGCGACACATCGTCTTTGCCTGGTGAACATCTGTGCCAAGTTATATTGAAATCCATTGACAGATAAAGATGTTACACACCGGACACGAAATTTGTGACAAAGTAATTGTACCCTGTGACCTTGACCTTTGACATATGGACCAGGGAGTTGAAAGCGACACATCATCTTTGTGTGGTGAACATTTGTGCCAAATCATATTGAAATTCATTGATACATAAAGAAGTTACAGACCGGACACGAAATTTGTGACAAAGTAATTGTACCCTGTGACCTTGACCTTTGACCCATGGACCTGGGAGTTGAACGCGACACATCGTCTTTGTGTGGTGACCATTTGTGGCAAGTTATATTTAAATCCATTGATAGATGAAGAAGTTACAGACCGGAAACGAAATTTGTGACAAAGTAATTGTACCCTGTGACCTTGACCTTTGACCCATGGACCAGGGAGTTGAACGTGACACATCGTTTCTGTCTGGTGAACATTTGTGGCAAGTTATATTGCAATCCATTGATAGATGAAGAAGTTACAGACCGGACACAAATTTGTGACAAAGTAATTGTACCCCGTGACCTTGACCTTTGACCCATGGACCTGGGAGTTGAACGCGACACATTGTCTTTGTGTGGTGAACATTTGTGGCAAGTTATATTTAAATCCATTGATAGATGAAGAAGTTACAGACCGGACACGAAATTTGTGACAAAGTAATTGTACCCTGTGACCTTGACCTTTGACCCATGGACCTGGGAGTTGAACGCGACACATCGTCTTTGTGTGGTGAACATTTGTGGCAAGTTATATTTAAATCCATTGATAGATGAAGAAGTTACAGACCGGACACGAAATTTGTGACAAAGTAATTGTACCCTGTGACCTTGACCTTTGACCCATGGACCTGGGAGTTGAACGCGACACATCGTCTCTGTCTGGTGAACATTTGTGGCAAGTTATATTGAAATCCATTGATAGATGAAGAAGTTACAGACCGGACACGAAATTTGTGACAAAGTAATTGTACCCTGTGACCTTGACCTTTGACCCATGGACCTGGGAGTTGAACGCGACACATCGTCTCTGTCTGGTGAACATTTGTGGCAAGTTATATTGAAATCCATTGATAGATGAAGAAGTTACAGACCGGACACGAATTCCGGACGGAAGGACAGACGGACGGACAGACTGACAGGCTAACAAATGGGTAGTTGTGTGACTTTTTCCTTTGATCTTTTATTGTGTGACTAGTCCCACAAGAAAAACTATTTTTGGCTCTAACTTTGGAAAAGAATGATCTGGAAGCTAACCCTAACCCTAACCCTATGTCCCACAACTGGCCAGGTTAATGTCACAAGAAATGGCCAGGTTAATGTCACAAGAGATGGCCAGGTTAATGATTTTACTTGTGGGACTAGTTAGAAAAAGTCACACAACTACCCTTTGGTGAGTGCGGACGGACGGACAGACGAACAGACGGAAGGACGGACAATGCGATTACTATATGCCCGCCTTTGGGGGCATAAAAAGACCTACCAGCTACTCTGACCCATACAATCCATTCTACATTTAAAATGCCTCCTCAACTTTGCATTTTCTTCACCGCATGTCCTTTTGTTTATGCAGATTTCTACTCATACAAATATCTCATCAATCAACAACTATAGTCAGTGTTCTCATTAGGATTGAATTTCACCGAGTCCCTGGGACCCAGGGCATCAGCAAAAGTTGCGTCCCAGGCAAATACAACTGAGTCCCAGATAATTTCACTCCTGTTTCTGTAATGGAGATTTTTTGCCCCATTAAATGTAAAGGGGTAAAATTATTTAAGACTTACACTGATGTATCATTTAACATCAAAAAGATAAGTGATACACGCACTGTATAATAAGGTATTTCTTGATGCTTTGATTTGAAGTGCACGACGACGAGCATAGTGAACTGAGCTGAGAATCACTGTATCCGCTGGTACGTAAAAGCAGTTTTCACTTAATTTTCAGTGCATACAAAGCATCACATGGTAATTCTATTGTTTTCAGGGCTAAAATCATTGACTTACAGGTCTTTAAACTCTCGATCTTGCACCCATAACGCTTTAAAGTTCCTGGAGTATTCAACTTTTTACTAGTAGACGCCATCTTTTTTCAGCACCCAAATGTCATTTACTAAGCGACAGAACGGTTCTCGTAGAATTACATAATTTTAGATGTTGACATTAGGGTGGAAATCGTAACCAGTCAATGCAGGTGCCCTCCTACGTACCTGGAATAACCCAGGACTCGATATTAATAGATGCGTTGCAATTTCGGAAAAAATGTCAAGAAAACGGAGTGAGAATCACTTTGTTTATTGATCCGGATTGATGTAAGACCGAGTTTCAGTTGTTATTTTACCTGGATTCATTTAAATCGGTAAAATTTCGATCATTGATCTTGCGTCCCATGGACGCAACGTACTTGACTATTTTGCGTTCCAACGATTTTCTGTGCGTATTTAGATATGATTACGCCGTAAACGGGAACACTGATAGTCATCTGAATCCAGCACAGCACAAACATATTTCAAATATGCTATACTCCCTAACTCAGCTGATCGCGAAAATCTTCCTCCTGTTCCAACACATTTTATGCAGCAGTTCGTACTGAATCTTTTGTCCATTTCAAACATTTTCACTGAACTTGAATCGAGATTTTTTTCTCGGTGGAAATGTCCATGTCCATGTGTATACATACAACACTAATGAAGGGCTTAATATACCAAAACGAAGGCGCATTTCGAATCCCATTGACAGTGAGTGTCGGACGTGTTGGCGACTGTATGTGGGTCTTCATGTAAATGGCGCGCTTTACATAGACACATGTTGTGTACAATGACGTCATAATGTGACGTGTTTGTAACTATGTATGTCAAAACTGTAACTCAAAATTTATTTTGACGTGTTTCTGTATGTTTTTGTATCATAAACTATCACAGTTAAATTGAATACCAGAGAGGTCTGAATTAGATCCTGGTTGATATGACAGTAAGTAAAAAAAAAGTTGGAAAATTTGGACCTACTTTGTCCCAGTTACCTAGCGAACCTAATAACACCTTTCATTCATCATTTCTATATGTAAGGAGAATTTATAACAATCCACGTTACTGCTGAAATATTGGCTGCAAATAACATTTGTATGTGTTATGTTATAAATAGGATCTTGCATTCGTATTCATGATTATTGGATTTATCAAATTCGTCTTTTTAAAACGATAAAAAACTCGCTAAAGCTCGTTTTTTATCGTTTTAAAAAGACTCATTTAATAAATCCAATAATCAAGAACACTCATGTAAGATCCTCTATATAATGCTACAAAATAATCTAAATAATATTCATGATGTTATTATTTCTTACATGAATATGGATGCAGGAAAGGGTTAACCCTTGAAACACCACTTCCAAAGCAAAATTATTAAAACAAGAAAAACAAGAAACAACCAAAATCATCTGAAATTCAAATGTGTAATAAAAACAAAATGAAGAATGAAGTCCAATCACCCAAGTTACAGCCTCCTGTCAGTTACACGATGTATGAAAAAACTACAGTAACACTTTACTCCATATTCAGACCATTTAGTTTAACAGAATAGACCATGATCAGATAAGGGTTGACTGATCAAGGTCTGCTCTATTTGCTTATGGATATAGGCAATAAAGATCTGATTTTTCAGTTTCTGCCATGTCAAATATTCTCTTGTTCATATGCAATCATACAAACTAAAACAAACTAAAAAGTTAAAAATAGTCATACATTCATTATTTTGTACAAAAAGTAATTAACAGGAAAATGTGACTGCCAAGTAAAAATATTGCAAACAATGAAGAAGTCCTCATTTAGCTTGGGAACTATCCCTACAATTTAAGCAATTAATGTTATGTACACTTTTTACCGAAATAAATCTATCTATCTATCTTATTAACCCTTTCCCTGTTCTATGCTTATTGCAAATTTCAATAACTACTGAATATTCATTAACAATATAGCTATAAAGAAATATGAAAGGTGGAACATTGTGGACATTTAGAAAGCTAAGAAACAGAGCTATCACATTCTATTAGCAAATAGAGCAGACCCTGATCAGACGGCTCCTCTAGGAGCCGTCTGATCTGGGTCTACTCTGTTTGCAAATGCGTGAAAACACGTTTATATGAGGGAAAGGGTTAAATCCATATACGATATATATATATCTTTTTATGCCTATGCAAACAGTGTAGACCCAGAACAGATGGCTCCCATGGAAGCAGTCTGATCAGGGCCAGCTTTGTTTGCATATGGCCTTATACAGATGATTCTACAGCTTTTACCTAGGCCAAAACATTTCTCGTCCATCTGTCATTATAAATATCAAGCTAATTCGTATTCATACACACATCAGGCATTTTGGTATTGGTAGAAACTGTAGAGTCAATTCTATTATAATTGCATAAGCAAAAAGATGAGGCCCTATAGGAGCCTCCTGATCTGGGTCTACTCTGTTTGCAAATGCGTGAAAGTGCATTTGTATGAGGGAAAGGTACTCTATTAGTAAATGTGTGAAAACGCATTTATATATGAGGGAAAGGGGTTAACCCATTACCTCATAGGCTATTTTTAGATCCAACCTCTGTGGATAAATCTACCAAAAAGGAGCGTTTACTAGCAAAAAGGGAAATTTTAGAATAGTGTTGTTTCGAAATCATTGTGATAAAATCTATTTATCGCAATGGTTTCATAAAGTGACTTTTACAGGGGTGTCAAAAAGCGTCAATATGAGGGAATGGGTTATATCATCTGTTGAGATAAGACCACTTTTCTCTATGAATATCTAAAACCTTCAAGCCCACATGGGTAACAGTTTATCATAGCTTATTCCCTCTAGTTCTAGAATGACAGAGGAAAAAGTATAGACTACACCCAATACCACCGCTAGCCTTACCCTAAAGGTGCTTCATCAGAGTGTGTAAATGAACTGAAAACAAACAACACTGCATGATCATTACAGTACAACCTCTTAGACAGTATCACTTACTGTAAACAAACACCAATGTGTAATCATTACAATACCTCTTGGAGAGTATCACTTATACTGTAAACAAACACCACTGAATGATCATCACAGAACAACCTCTTGGACAGTACATGTATCACTTACTGTAAACAAACTCCAATGTGTATTCCCTCACATGCTATTTTTAGACCTAACCTCTTTGAATAATTTTACTTAGAAGGACAATTTACTAGAATTGTTTTTTAAGAATTGTGTAGTTTTCAAACCATTGTGATAAATAGAGCATTTGCTCCTATGGAGTAAAAGCTCTATTTATGACAATAGTTTTAAAAGTGATTTTTACAAAGTCGCCAAAAGGCGTCATTATGAGTGAATGGGTTAATAGTTAACTGATAATTGTTGTATAGCTCACCTGGCCAGTATGTGATCTGGGTTAAGGCTATTCTCATAGCCAGGAGGGTACAACAGCAGGACATAGGACTTGTCCTCGTCATTGGTGACTGGGGGCTCCACAGACACCTGACTGTCCAGTAAAAATACCTACAAGAATAAATATACACCCTGACCAATGGCACATCATGAGGGCTTGGCATAAATCTATTGTAGCTATACACTCTACAAGGCGATTGTGTGATAACCTTTACAAACAGTTTGGATCCAAATGAGACACCTAGTATCACAGTAATATTTGGAAAAGGCTGGAAGTATGCAACCATGCCTTATTAAAGTGAAAACAACATGATGCTATCACATACCAAATTACCGTAAGGGCTGTTCCATTTAAATGTGTATGGGGGTGCAGGAAGGCACTTTCAAATTCGGCCACCCACCCATAGAAGTTTTTTACTAATGCACAAACGAATGAGTACCATTTTTGCAGTGTAACCCATCCATACATAGCTATTTTTTAAAGTGCCTTCCTGCTCCCAATACACATTTAAATGGAACAGTCCTAAGAATTTGGACACCCTTTCTCAAAGAAATAATGACATCATGATTATCTATTAGCTGAATTTATAAAATGTAACATTTTCAAGGGAATGTTTTGCTCTGACATATCAGATCTAAATCAGATCTATATCATGCTATAAGCAAACAGAGCAGACCCTGATCAGGCGGCTCCTACAGGAGCCATCTGATCTGGGTCTGCTCTGTTTGCAAATGTGTGAAAAGGTGTTTATATGAAGGAATGGGTTAATGTGGGTTAGTACTATTAGTCTGAATTTGTCTGTCTAACTACATAGGGTAATTAGAGTACCTCAACAGTCAGGGCTGAAACTCACAAACATATTCTTGAGCTTGACTGTACTCCATGAATATTCATGTCAAAAAATATGATATCTAACATGAATATCTATCAGATGAATATTTAATATGGTATATAAAAGCAAGATGTTATTGCACTGTAGAATCAGATCTATATTAATTCATACGCAAACAGCACCGCAGCCATCTCATCTGGGTCTACTCTGTTTGCAAATGAGTCAAAAGATGCCTCTATCAGGTAAAGGGTTAACTAATAAAGTAGATCTGGGAACCAAGAAATCATGTTTGAGAACATTCTTGAGTATCAAGTCTAAGTATGCGTTGGTGAATTCAAGTGTAGATTCACACATCCTACCTGCTGTGCCAAATGCCACATTCTGTAGAATTCTGTTGAGCTGCAGTCCTTCCGGGTTGCAACCTTCACCTGTCCAATATCGCCGTAAAAGTTCTCAGAATGGGCTTTAAACACAAGCATCAGTTGTCGTACACTGTAGGTAGTCACATCCAAAGCATTCTGCAAACCATCAATAATAATCTGCCACATCTCCTCTGTGAAATCACTGCTGGCACTCAGCAAGACATGCCTGAAAATTTCAATAACAGATATATAAGCACAGATTATGAACAATGGGGAACAGAACTCTGAGAATCGGTTTTTTTTCATATTATTGAATTTCGTTTAATTGAATACAAATCTATAGAAATAAGAAGAGATGAATTTAAGACTATCAACTTTTTTCTTGGAAATGAGAATTTTGTTGGAATCTGTTTCAGTGTTTCGAGTCTAGACTTTAGCTGAATTTTAATAAACATAGGAATTTTTGGCCATGAAAGAAACTACAGGATCATATCTATATTATTCCAGACACAAACAGCTGACCCTGATCAACATGCTCCTACAGGAGCCATCTGATCAGTTTCAGCCAGTTTTTTCAAATATGGGCCAATTGGCCCCCTCCTCTCAGAGAGGGGAACCAGTCACATAACAAAAATGGGATGGTTTGCCGGTCAAGTTGGTGGTTTTAGTTTTACTAAATTTTGCAAATTTAACCTTATTCAGATGACTCTTCTACTTTAGGCACTGAAGAGTAGATGTTCTAAAGTTACTGCAACCAGTCACCATAGAATTGTGTTTGTTTGACTTCTTACATAAATTACAGTACATAGAAATCTACAATTCTTATCCTGGTTGTACTCGAGCCATGCATATTCTTTCTTTCAGGATTCTTGAAAGAAACATGTGAATGCATTTTTCTTTTTTCTGGCCCGAAATACCAAGTAAATAAACTAGATCACATTTGTTTCGTCCCCACTTCTGATCGTACCCAGGTGCACAAATATTCACATATGACCGTTTTAGGATTGAGATAATTTTTGCACCAGTTTTGACGCACAATCTATTTCAAAACGCGGGAATTATTTGATTTTTGCCATGCAAAAGGCAAACTCTGGCCGAGACACTGCAAATCTATATGGTAAAGGGTTAATTACCTCATGCAGGAGCACCCTAGTCTGGAAATGACTTCATATGGCTGGGCCACACACTCTGTCAGCACTTGTAACAGTTTTACCAACACACCCTCCAACAGTGCAGCAACTGGCTTGTCTCCTGTAAATATGACTAGTAATGCTTAACCCATTACTCCATGAATATTCATGTAATAAATAATGACTATGAATATTAATCAGCTGACTTTTATATAGAGGATATTTGTTATTTTCGGCCGAAGATCGAAATTTATTTCATCAAGTGAACATCAGATTGTATATTTTCACGAGTGGCGAAGTCACAAGTTAGGTTAGTTTAAAGTTATCAAAATGGTGCCAAACTGACTAATGTTGCTTTACAAAATAGTGGTGAGGGAAAGCTGAAGTTCTAATATTTAGGCTAATCTCATTACCCTTAGTATTCTGATTGACAAAGGTAAGCAAATAGTGCACACCTACATCAATCTGCTCCTCAAGGAGCAGTTTAATCTGGGTTTTACACTAGTTTCTACTCAGTCAGTCTAATAAACCTTAAGTTACCAAAAATTGTGCTAACTTTATTTATACCGCTTTACAAACAAGCAGTAGGGAAAGACTTGGTGTCTGAATATTTAGGGTAATTTAGGGTACGACTGCTAATAAAGTTTAACCCTATACTCCATGCATATTCATGTAAGAAATAATGACATCATTAACATCAATTAGATTAATGGTCATAAAAGCACATGAACACAGGACGTTTTGGTCATGGCAGAAACTTTAGAATAGTATCTATATTATTTCATAAGCAAACAGAGTAGACACTGATCAGACGGCTCCTATAGGAGCTGTCTGATCTGGGTCTACTCTGTTTGCAAAGGCGTAGAAGGTGTATTTATAGAGTAAAGGGTTAAGGAATAAGGTACAACAGTTTTAGTCCTCACATTTAACATGGAAATGTGTTGTGAAGAATTGGACATGTTACCTCTGAAGTCATGTATGAGGTCAACCACAAGGTCTGTTGTATGGCCACAGCACTGTTTGAAGTTTGTGGCTCCGGTATCCCAGTATCCGTACTTCCTGGAGCCAGACCGTAGCCAGGCTTGTATCATGGGCAACAGCAAATGGTTCATACAGTACACCGTAAACTTGGTGCCTGAAACACAGTACAGTACTCTTCAAATGCAACCACCTAACATTTGTGTCCCTCTAAGACAGCAGGTAGCTTACCCTTTTACTCCATGAATATTTATATTAGAAATACTGATATCATGAATATCAATAGCCTGAATCTTTATAGTGGTATAAACACAGGAATTTTGGCAATGGCAGAAACTGCATCATTTCAAAAGCAAACAGACTAGACCCTGATCAATAATGCTCCTACATCAGCTGTATAATCTGGGTTTACTCTTTTTGCAAATGCATAAATAAGGGCATATAAGGAGTAAAGGGCTAATGCAGAGGACTATAAATATAGCAATACCTGCTGATACATTTTTCAAGGTCTACAAACAGGCCTGAAAAAAAGAGGTGTACTAATCTATCAAAATGTGTTATTTCTCAGCCAAAGCTGAACTCCCTGGGGTGATTCTAATGAGTAGCAGCCAGACAACATTTGGCTGAGAAATATAATAAAACTCCAGATTTCTTAAATATGTCAACAGATCTGTTTACACTGTTTGACACTTGGAAGATTACAGTAGCTCCTTCCCTGTTGAATATTCATGTATATTCATGAATATTAATTTGATTAATTGTTATGATAGCACATGAACACAGAAATATAGGAGCCACCTGATCTGAGTCTATTCTGCTTGCAAAGGGGTGAAAAGGTGTTTGTATAAAGGAACGGGTAAAGACCAAAACCCATGTAGATCTGATGAAATACCTCATGTCCTATGTGTAGAGCCTAATTAGATACATATTAACCCTTTCCTCCATAGGCTATTTTTAGATACATCCGCTTTGAATAAATCTACCTCCCAATTCATTAGGTTCTAATTTGTTAAGATTTTGTGTTGTAATGTGGGTAACCATTCATACATTTTCCACAAAACCCACAGCATTACTAACAGTCTGAGTTCACACTGTGTACAAAATAAAAAAAATCCCTGAATGTATCTTCTACTTTAGAGCAGTTAAATAGTACTCACCAGGTACATGTGACGAGGACCTGAGCAACTCAAACAAGGTTTCCATTGTCTGGGGTTGGTACGAGCGTGGACATGCTGATATGGCCCCTGACAGCCCCTCCAGTAACAGGAACCAGACATGCAGTATACCAGTGTTGTTATCCAGCTCACCAAGGCTTGACACATCCACCTTCCCTCCGCTATCAGCTTCAGTCCCGTCTGGAAGCGAAATTTTTTATAATTCAGGTTTTGAAACCATTGTAAGAGCAAATTCTCTATTTATTACTATAATTTCAAAAATTGATTTTACAGAGGTGTCAAAAGGCATCAGTAGGAGGGAATGGGTTATAACAGTTTTGCTGTAATCCCATCAAATGACTATACCTTTGCTGTTAGAGACCAATATGCCAGAGTCATTGGACTGAAGACTGGTAGAGTCTGCAGCATTCCTATCTTCTCTAGACACCACCCCTAACCTTGGGGAGAGGTTGCTGGGACCTGTGGACTTGTCGGTATTGCTGCACTCCAAGTCCTCATCAACAGATATATGCACAAAGTACTTGGAGAACTTCTTGAAGTCCATGCTGGGTACATTTGGGTCCACACTCCTTTGAGCTGTATTCACCTGAATTCTGTAACATGAGACACTATTGTTAAACCTTTACCTGATAAGTATTAACCCTTTACTCCATGAATATTCATGTAAGAAATAATGACATCATGAACATAAATTAGAATAGATTTTTAAAATTGCATGTTAATATATGAATATTTGCAAAAGTAGAAACTATAGAATCATATCTATATTATTCCCACAACAAACAGACCAGACCCTGATCTAGGTCTACTCTGCTAACAAAGGCATTGAAAGGCGTATTTATGGAGGAACGGGTTAATGTATGGAACTGTGATATCATGAATAAGAGTTAAATGAGTTGTTTTAATTGCATTTGAACACAGGAAGTTTGGTAACTGCTGAGACTGCAGAATCTTATCTATATAATTCCACATGCAAACAGAGTAGACCCTGATCAGAAGGCTCCTACAGGGGTTTTCAAAATCACCAAGGTGTCTCTATTAAGTAAAGCATTAAAGCATTTTTTACATTCTAATTTTTCCATTTTAATGTTACAGTACTGTAAGCAGTTTGGACCAAAATGAGACTCATTAACCCTTCTCTTGCTGAATTTTAAAATACATTTCTCCTTCTTTACCCATGTCCTGTTGTATAATTACATATATCTTCACTGTGTACAAGTATTTCGCTGTGCAATCACTGCTGTGGAGTGCACTGGTTGCACAATCAACCTGTAAATAGTGCAGACCCTGATGAGACAGCTCCTGCAGGAGCTGTCTCATCTGGGTCTTCACTATTTAGAGGTAGGTATATTGACGTGAATAGCAAGCGAAGGGTTAACCTTCAAGTATATTTATGTAAGAAAGAAATAATGACAAGATGAAAATTGTTAGCTGAACCAAGGATTAGTGACAATGGCTGAAACTGTAGAATAAGATATATATAATTCCATATGCAAACACAGCAGACTTTGATCAGACAGCTCCTAAAGGATCCATCTGATCTGGGTCTGTATGGTTTGTCATTCTAAATACTCTTGTAAGTTACAGCCTTTCATACTGGTTTGTCTTCAAACAATGACACATCATTCCACTTTTAGCATTCAGAGGGTTATGGTCTCCAAAACGACACCAGTGGGTGACTAATGATTATTGTAACATGAGAATAAAATTGTCAGTGTTACCTTTTAGCACCATGGAAGACGGGGCAAGCCGGCATGGTCCACATAGACTGCAGAATGACAGAGCACTGCTTAAGGTACTGCAGTGCCGGCAGACACAGGTTCTCTGATCCCGGTGAATCTGTCATAAACTCGTTAATCGAGTCTGAATCATCAGTGTCAGAATCCTCAAAGTCACCTGAAGTATAAGGTATCTTTCTAAAATCATCATAATTCAAGTAATACTATAAATATGAAGTATGTTATAAGAAAACACAAGCCAGCTTATATGCTAGCTCCAAAATAAAAAGAATGTTGCAGATTGTGTGATCTGTGCTTTAGTATTATGTTGGTAAGAACTGGCATTGCAAAATTAGTTACATCATAGTCTTGATACAAGCCTAAAACGTTGTTCTGAACTTAGAGGGTAGACCTGCTTCTTCTTTAGATGCAAATTAACAATATAGTCGGCTTGTATTCATACTAATATGTGATGGAGACAACAAAAAATTGAATGCACAAATAAAGTGTGTTCTTTGTAAACAATACTAGTTTTTATCACATAACTTTGCTTGTCTTCGGGTTAATATAACCATCAATTATTAGTTTACATCTAACATGTTTAGTATAAGATATGATATCACTTGATTAACGTCACAGAATAACTTCACACGATTCCCATTCATGGAAAAAATGAAAACAAATATGTACATTTACATAAAAGAATCTGACACTCATTTTCATTCGAGAAAAAATGTTCAGCTCGCCAAAAGCTCGCTTAATAACTTTATTTTCTGGACTCGTTTAAGAAAGTTTATCTCAAATGAACACTTGTGACAGATCCTATATATCCCTTAACTCCATAAAGACGTCTTTTGACACCTGTGCAAACAGTTGATTCAGATCAGACAACTCCTGTAGGGTCCTTGAAAGTGTTCATTGTGTTAGTAAAGAGGTTGGATCTAAAAATAACCTATGAGGGAAAGGGTTAAAATGGTTATATGATGTTTAGACATGCATTTTACGGTTTTATTGAAGATGAAGAAAACTAAGGAGGCAATACACATAAGGACACAGGGGGCGGCAATGAACAGGGACTTGGGGACTTTCCTTTCCAGGATATACGACTCTCTTTTCGCCGATTTACGTAAGATTGGCGAAAAATCCCGAGGATCAGAGCCGCAAGTGAGAAGTCATTACGTCGCCAGTAGCTTTGAGGATGTCCACAGTAGTGGAATAAAAACAAACAGCAATATAGTAAGTGTTGTGTTATGAAGAAAAGTATTCTCTAACTCCTGTAGGGATCTGTAGGAGCCTCCTGATCAGGGTCTGCTCTGTTTACTTAGATATCTTAGACCTGATTCTATACTAGTTGGCACAACTATGTATCTACTTTTTCGTATAACAGTATAAAATGATCAGTTAATGTTAATTGGTAAAAAATATTCATGGGGTAAACCGTAAAATGCATGTCTAAACATCATACAACCATTTTTAACCCATTTCCTCATAGGCTATTTTTAGATCCAACCTCTTTGAATAAATCTACCAAAAAGGAGCATTAACTAGAAACTAGAAAATTGTGTCTGTAAGACACAGTGATACCCCGTGTGGGTGCTTGCCTAGCTGTACGCAAAATTCCTAAGTCAGTTGACCTTGACCTTGGGCTTGCAGGCAGCATGGGTTGGGTGTGCAATGAAAGTATGGATGGTGTTTAATGTGTATATGCAATTCCATGGCAATAGCTACAGTGGTTAGGGAGATATAAGACAATGAAAACACTGTGACAAAACACTGCACGTAAATGTGACAACCAACTGCACGTAAAATTTCCAAGTCATTTGACCTCGACCTTGGGCTTGCCGGCAGCAGGGGTGGGGTGCCAAATGATAGCACAGATGGTAATTGATGTGTATGTGAAGTTTCATGTGTATAAGTGTAGAAATTACTGACTTATAACACTTGAAAAACTGTGACATCCAACTGCACCTTAAAGCGTGACACACGGACAGACGGACGGACATGTGCAAAACATAATGCCCCCTGACTATCGTCAACGGGGCCATAAAAAAGAAAATTTTAACATTTTGTAGTTTGAAACCATTGTGATAAATAGAGCATTTGCTCCTAAAGGAGCAAATGCTCTATTTATTACAATGGTTTCAAGAAGTGACTTTTACAGAGGCGTAGAAAGGCGTATTTATGGAGGAAAGGGGTTAAATACAATAACAAGAGTGCTAGTGGACACAATATACGCCCGTCGAGGTTTGGTTCAACATAAACTGGGGTTAACGTATTTACTAAACTCAAATTCTAAGTCCAATTTTGCGACCAAATTTCAAGGTTGTAAATAGGCAAACTTTAACAAAAAACCTTAACCAAAAATTCTAAATTAAAAAGGGCCATAATTGTGTCTAAATGCTTGACAGCGTTACATTGTATTTACTCTTGCCTACAGATGAAGCTTCTGATGGTGAACAAATGGTTCAAGTTTAAAAGCTTTATCTGAAAGGATTATGTAAATAAGTGGACTTTAACCAAAACCTTAACCAAAAATTCCAAGCTAAAAAGCGTCATAATTATGTCAAAATGTTAGACAGAGATATGTACTCTTGCCTACAGGTGAAGCTTGTGATGGTGAACAAGTGTTCAAAGTTTAAAAGCTTAATCTGAAAGGGTTATGTAAATAAGTGGACTTTAACCAAAACCTTAACCAAAAATTCTAAGTTAAAAAGGGGAACAATTCTGTCAAAATGCTTGACAGAGTTATGCACTCTTGTCTACAGGTGAAGATTGTGATGGTGAACAAGTGTTCCAAGTTTAAAAGCTTTATCTCAAAGGGTTATGTAAATAAATGGACTTTATCAAAGCCTTAACAAAAAATTCTAAGTTAAAAAGGGGCATAATTCGGTCAAAATGCTTGACAGAGTTATTTTCTCTTGCCTACAGGTGAAGGTTGTGATGGTGAACAAGTGTTCCAAGTTTAAAAGCTTTATCTCAAAGGGTTATGTAAATAAATGGACTTTAACAAAGCCTTAACCAAAAATTCTATGTTAAAAAGTGGCATAATTCGGTCAAAATGCTTGACAGAGTTATTTACTCTTGCCTACAGGTGAAGGTTGTGACGGTGAACAAGTGTTCCAAGTTTCAAAGCTTTATCACAAAGTGTTATGTAAATAAGTGGACTTGTTCCACATAAATTGAGGTTAACATTTTTGCTTAATAACGCAAATGCTAAACGCAAATTCTAAGTCAAATTAAGCGACCTTGACCTTGGATAAACGAGCCGGGACTTGGCAGGCTACTGTAGCATGTCTAGATAAACATTGTGGTTAAATTTGGGAAAGATCCACCAAGTGGAACTTGAGTTAGAGATGTTACATACAGACAGACTGGTTAACATTTTTGCTAAACGCAATTTCTAAGTCCAATTGTGTGACCTTGACCTTGGAAAAACAAACTGGGACTTGGCAGGCTACTGTAGAATGTCTAGACAAACATTGTGTTAAAATTTGAGAAGGATCCACCAAGCGGAACTTGAGTTAGAGATGTTACAGACGGACAGACGGACGGATGGACGGACGGACAGACAGACGGACACACAGACAGCGCCATTCCATAATACGTCCCGTTTTTTCAAACGGGCGTATAAAAACTCAAGTTTTTGAAAACAGAATAAACAGTCAATGTTTTACCTGGTCCTCTGACATACTTCAGCAAACAAAGTATACAGTCCACCATGGCATTGGCAAACACCAGGATATTGTCAGTGTTGAGGTAGACATCAAACACATCCAATACAGCCTCCACATGCCTCTGCCTCACCTCATTCACCTCCTCGACAGTGGTGTACTCAATCCTGACAGCCCTCAGCGCCCCAAACACAGGACGCCAGCCAGATTTGATGTCAGCTGCTGAAGCCTCAACTAGTTCACATATGGAACAGACAATCTAGGAGAGTACAGAACAGACGTTAACAAAGTGTGAAAAAATGACTAGATGATTGGATGTACAGTAAAATCTGCCATAAATGATCATAATGGCAGGCGGTAGCTGAAAGCAGTGAAAAAGAAATGCAGAGAGCTCCAAGAGAGCTTTGTACCTTACTTTGTTCTGCATTTAGCAACTATCTTTTTTTTATTAGATTTCAATTCTTTACTCCATAACCATGCTTTTTAACGCCTTTGCCGACATAGTAGACCCAGATCTTTCAGAAGCCATCTGATCTGGATCTGCTCTGCTTTCTTATGGAATTATATAGATCTAACTCTACAGTTACTGCAGTGGTGAAACATTTCTGTGTTAATATAATATTATAAAAAATCAAGTAATGAATATTTATAATGCCATTATTTCTGAAATGCACATTTATTGAGTAAAGGGTTGAAGAATTATTACCATGTTTATTTTAGCAAACTAAGTATATTAAAGTGTAAACATGGTGTCAAAGAATTTATTTTGAAAATAGAAAATCTGACATTCTATAAGCACAATTTCATTCTCTAACATTCTTACCTAGACAATAGTATTCTAAGGAACATGTGTGTTACCTGTCAGTAGATGTGTAACAGACAGACAGACAGACAGACAGATGGATGGACAGACAGAGACAGACAGGCAGACAGACAGACAGATTACAAACCAACAGACAGAAAAACAGACAGGCAGTGGCACACTGCTAAAGAAGGTGATGCAAAATCTAGAGCTAATTATTATATTAGCCAGTAACCTATTGAGCTTATTGTTTTAACTATATAAAAATTGGTTATCTGTGTTATATTAAGCAGATGCAGCCGCTGCAGTAGAGAATGCCTATCTTGCATTGGCCATGTCAGTCACCAGCATGCATGCAAAAGACGTGGGACACCACCATCTTAGATCTTCGTTCGCGAAGCCAAGCCATGATTAAGCAGTAATCAATTGGGATTTATCATCACTTCGCTTATACTAGTGAACATAATGCAATCACACTCATCAAAAGAGCATTATGCCAGCTCAGTTATTAGGCGGGCTGTAGTAAGGCGGACTGGTTTCGATCGGGCCGGCAAACAGACGAACTGGCAGGCAGATCAGAAACAATATCAATCCAGATAAAGCTCTTTACGGCATAAGAAAATCATGACAGATGGACATATTATGGTGAAGTAATACCTAAGGATTACCCTGCTAACAGCAATTGACTCAACAAAAAAGTGTATATCTGCAATTATTTCTTTTTTTGAAAACACGCTAAGTTGACAATGTATAGAAAGGAAGCTGACCTGGTCCTGAACGTCTCCGTCACATAGTTCAAGACAGAGTATGTTCTCAAATGTTTTACACAGCATCTCATTGGTATGGAAATGTTTCAGCTCTATGTGATTGGACATCACTGCCACAATGTAGTCATGCACAATAGTCACAGCCATCTTGGAAATGCTCCTGTCCCGATGGCCTGCCGACTGGTGAGGGGAAAATTAGATATAAGGCAAAGTTACAAGCAAAACAGGTTTATCACTGAGTAGTCTTAACTTTCACATGAGCTCTTCATTAACTCCTTTCCTGTTCTATATTTAGTCCCAATTTTCATTACATACTGAATAGTCATGAAAAATAAGTTAAATATGGAAAGTGTAACATTGTAGCCATTTTGAAAACTTAAGAAACAGATCTATCAACAAGAGGGCCATGAGGCCCTGAAGCGCTCACCTGAAATAACCCTAGGGGCGGGGCCATTTTTGACCACAAGAAATCATGTGCACAACCTTGGTAGAGAACCACAAGGCAAAGCAGTATGCCATTAATTAAAGGTCTAAGCCGTATGGTTTCAGAGAAAAATAATATTTTATATTTTTCCCATGAAAAACTGATAAGCCCTGAGGCAGGGCCAAGTTTTGCCCAGTGGTCAGGGTCGTAAGTTAAACATTCTTGGCAGAGGACCACAAGCCACAGCTACATATTTGTAGAGGACCATTAGATCATGTTACATACCAAATATCAATGGTCTAGGCCTTACAGTTTCAGTAGATTTTTAAAGATTTCCCAATGAAAAACTGATAAGCCCTTGGGCGGGGCCATTTTTGACCCGGGGGTCATAATTTGAACAATCTTTGTAGAGGACCATAAGATCATGCTACATACCAAATATCAAAGGTCTAGGCCTTACAGTTTCAGAGAAGAAGATTTCTAAAGATTTTCCTATGAAAAACTGATAAGCCCTTGGGCTGGGCCATTTTTGGCCCGGGGGTCATAATTTGAACAATCTTTGTAGAGGACCATAAGATCATGCTACATACCAAATATCAAAGGTCTAGGCCTTACAGTTTCAGAGAAGAAGATTTTTAAAGATTTTCCTATGAAAAACTGATAAGCCCTTGGGCGGGGCCATTTTTGGCCCGGGGGTCATAATTTGAACAGTATTTGTAGAGAACCATAGTAAAAAAAAAAAAAAGGGTGAGGTTTATAGTCTGGAACCATATACAATGTACATATTCTCCCGACTTCACAATTTACCCCCTGATCACTGGGTTATAAGTCGGCCATTAACATTCGGCGCCCAAGGCAGCCATGGCACATTGGCTTATTTCCCTCACAGGTACCCATTTATACACCTGGGTAGAGAGGAGCAAACGTGGGATGCATTTTTTGCTCAGAAAAATTCTGATAGTCCGATGTCAGGATTTGAACCGGGGACCCTTCGATCCCAAGTCTAACGTCCTACCACTGGACCACCACTCCCACAGACCATAAGATCATGCTACATACCAAATATCAAAGTTCTAGGCTTTACAGTTTCAGAGAAGAAGCTTTTTAAAGATTTTCCTATGAAAAATTCCATATTACCATATATGGAAAAAACGCCCTCTGGCGGCCATGTTTTTTGCCGGATCAAAATTCTTGTAACAACTTTTAAAGTCTATCAACTGAGAAACATTTTGGTGAAAACTATATTCAAATCGGACAAGTCATTCTGGAGAAGAAGATTTTTCTAGATATTGTGTACAGTTGCCATGGCAACAAGACCGATGGTCCCACCCACTATCTTTTAACAACTTTTGAAGCACCCACCCACAGTATGTATCTGACCAAGTTTGGTTACAATTTGGCAGTCGGTTTCAGAGAAGAAGTCGTTTGAAATTGTTGACGGACAGACAGGCGGACACAACTGAGAACTTTGTGCTCTGGTGAGCTAAAAATTCAATTAGCAAACAGAGCAGACCCTGCTCAGACAGCTCCATCTGATCGAGGCTATTTGTGGTAACCATTACAAACACTCTGTATAAAGACCAGATGTCAAGCATCTCATCTGTATCCATTCTCATTATCTTTTTTAAAACAAATTGAATCTTAATTGAAACTTGAAGCAGACAATGTTAATGATAGTGTTATTCATATCATTTAACCGATTCCAGCATATAAACACTTTTTCACACCTTTGCAAACAGATTAAACCCAGATCAGATGGCTTCTGGAGCTGACTGATCAGGGTCTGCTCTGTTTGCTTAAAAAATTATAATAGATTTGACTACAGTATCTACCAATACCAAAAACTCCTGTGTACATAATTATGTCATTATAAAAATTTAGCTAATAAATATTTATGATGTTATTACGTCTTACATGAATATTCAACAGGAAAAGGGTTAAGTTCCAGACTAACCAATCTCTAGCAAAACTCTCTTTATACAAATATTTTACCAAAGAGTTAGTGTCTCACAGTTTGGATCCTGATCCTATGTTAACAGTTAACCATTTACTTAATGAATATTTATGTAAGGAATCTGACATTATGAATATTAATTAAATTGATTTTTATAATGGCATATGGACAAAGGAACTTTGTGCCATGGCAGAGACTGTAGAATCAGATCTCTTATATATATCATAAGCAAACAGGGCAGATCCTGATCAGATGGCTCCTACAGGAGCCATCTGATCTGGGTCTTCGCTGTTTGTAGAGGCACATTTATGGAATAAAGGATTAAAGACAATTACCCACAGAAGGTAACATACCTCTACCATGTATGATGAAACGACACTCCAAGCTTTTATCAGGTGTATAAGAGGTCTGTCACTGTGGGCCACCTTCATAAGGACGTTTTCCAGCCTGTACAGGTGTAGGGAGTTTACTGGCAGCATGTGGTATTCCCCGTGGTGTTCTTCCTCCTCTACCAGCCGCTTGCTGATCTTCTGTAGCTGCTGCTTGCTTGCTTCACATAGACTGCCCAGAAATGACGACAAGGCCATCATACTAAGCTTGTTGGCGGCTTCCTCAAATAGTCTACACATAAAACACAGTTACTTAATCCTTTACCTCATGAATATTCATGTAAGAAATAAATGACATCATGAATATTTATTAGTTGAATTTCTATAATGGCATATGTGCACAGGATGTTTTAGTTTCGGATTTGGTAGAAACTGTAAAGTTAGTTCTATTATAACTTCATTAGCAAACAGAGCAGACCCTGATCAGATGGCTCTTATAGGGCGTAAAAAGGCATTTATATGAAGGAGAGGGTTAATGTTGTCCGGTATCAAGCTATTACCTACAAACCTACACAACACTGTATCACAACAGTCAGTCAAATAACCAGCTGAGCATTTGCTTATTTTTGACCTGTTAAAGTTGTATGTTAATGTGTTTACAGAGAAAAAGTTTTCAGATAAAGGTTTCAGTACATAAAACTGCATTCACAATTTGTTTTTTAAAAAGTCATCCAATTGTAGCAATTACTTTATCCACAACTAAAGGTCAATGTTGTAACAATATGTCTTTGCTAACTAAATTTATAAATCAGAAACAATTTGTAGATGCCAACATAGCCATACAACATTGACAAAAGTATTTTTTGTTTTTGATACCTCTGTAACTTTTTGAAATCATTGTGATAAATAGAGCATTTGCTCCATAGAAGTGAATGCTTCATTTCTTGCAATGATTTAAAACTACACAATTCTAAAGTTTTCCTTGTTCTAGTAAATGCTCCTTTTCAGTAGATTTATTCAAAGAGGTTGGGCCTACAAACAGCCCAGATGAGGGAATGGGTTTACACATTCATATCCATAACTCAAGAAATGGGACAATGGACATATACCATGCCTTCCACTTACTTGTCTACCTCTTGTGACAGTCCACAGAGGGCCTGTGAGGCCTGGGCATGGTTAAGCACCCCTTCCCCAGTAATGGACCGATCCCAGCCAGACTCTATACCACTCTGTTTAATCAGGTTGGCCACATTGATTCTAGGGGCTACAGGCACCACAGGGGCCATGGGGACACCATACAGGTCAGCATCACTGAAAAATAACAGAATGGGGTTTTCAACTTTACATTATCATGATAAAGAATCAATGATCTTATGGGTCATAACATGCAGGTGTCTGCTCAATGCAGAGTAGCTTCTTTAGGAGCTTTCTGCATTTCTTCATCCTACTTTAACCCATTACCTCATAGGCTATTTTTAGATACAACCTCTTTGAATAAATCTACCGAAAAGGAGCATTAACTAGAGAAAAGGAAAAGTTTTAGAAATTTGTAGTTTGAAACCATTGTGATAAATAGAACATTTGCTCCTATAGGAGCAAATGCTCTATTTATCACAATGGTTTCACAAAGTGACTTTTACAGAGTCGTCAAAAGTCGTCAATATGAGGGAAGGGTTAAGCTGACACCTGTCAATAAATATTTATAATGGCTGAAACTGCAGAATCAGATCTATATACATGTAGTTCCATAAGCAGACAGAGCAGACCTTAATCAGACAGCTCCTACCAGAGCAGTTTGATCTGGGTCTGTGCAGTTGCAAAGATGGCAAAAGATGTTTCAATTAGGAAAAGGGTTAAACTGATGTGATGACTGGTTTGGATCTACACTTTTTGAAAAACATCCAGATCCCACAAAGACACCATTTCTCATGTGACAGTTTGTGATGCTTGTGAACTCACTGGCCATCAACAGCTGTGTTTGGATCTACCGCCTGTTCCTGCTGGATCCTGGGAAGACTGGACTGGTTGTTACCACTGCTGAAGTAAGTGTGCTCCAGCTCAGATATAAATGCACAACACCTGAAACAACAAATTGTGAGCTCTCAAATCAGCTTTCCAGATTACCGCATTATGCAGCCACTAGCCTAAAAGATCTAAATTCTTTTTTCACTAAAAGTCCAGTTGGGTACAGGTTACAAAGGTTACTATACTATGTAGTTTCATGACTCTAGGTCAAATATTAGAGTTATATACATCACAAAAAAGTGTGACAGATGGACTGGCAGACTGACTGATGGCCACACTGACAAGGGTAATTCTAAATGTCCCCTCCCCATTCAGAAGTGGGGAATAGAAATTTACTTAACACTTTACTACAGAAATAATGACTCTATGAATATCAACGAGATGAGTTTTATCATGAACAAGGGACAATTTATATATGGTAGAAAATGTAGAATTAGATTCAGAGGTCCAGAGAAGATACATAAATTTAAACATTTTCAAGAATAACTTCTTTGATTCTCCACCAAACCCTATGTTGTAACCAGTCTTCAGAACCGTCTCAAAGAGATGATTCTAAAGAGTGGTCAGAACATAGGGTTTGGTAGAGAAATGATGATTTTAGTAATTGAGTATGCATGTTTATCTGTTGCTCTGAGATCTATATTATTTTTCATAAGCAAACAGATCAAACCCTGATCTGACAACTCCTACAGTGTTCTCATTTGTGTTTAACCCTTTACTCCATAAATACGCATTCCTAAGCCTTTGCAAACAGAGGAGACCCAGATCAGAAGGCTCCTATAGGAGTCGTCTGAGCAGGATCTGCTCTGTTTGCTTATAATATGATATAGATATGATGATACAGTTTCTGCCATGGCCAAAGATTCCCATGATTATGTGCTATTATAACAATTAATCTTATTAATATTATTTCTTACATGAATAGTCATGGAGTAAAGGGTTTAACTGTTAAAACAGGCGTTAAAAGGAATATCTAGAAATAAACGCATAAGTGAGCACTGATCCAGTCGGAATCAAACCCAATGCAGATATGGGCTAATTGGCTGTCAGTCAAGTATCTCTACCACTTCTGGACCAAGACATCCTTCCTAACTGGCTCTTAAAGTTCTCTTTTTTTCACTGACCTGAATACATGTTTCCAACAGTCTGCAGAGTGACTTCCTATTTCAAGCCCTGTTGTCATCATGGAGTCCATACTGAGAATGTGGGCTGCATGTAGCCGTACCAGTTTGGGCTTGGAAGCTGGAATGATGGAGGATTTCTGGGTTGAACGGTCTACTGATGGCTGGGTGGCCCGCTTGAAATCCTCCATGACACAGGAAGTGTTGGCCAGAAGAGAGAACACAGCTGCGCAGCGGTCTTGTAGACCTGAAAATACAATTATGACTTACTAAATAATCAACCTGTTTGAAACAAAAAAAACAACAACAACAAAACCACCTGTTTTCATCTGTCACCTATAAAATTGTTTCCATATGTAGAGTTTGTAGACTCAAATAAAATTTCAAACATGACTGTAGTTTTTCCCTAGGTATAAATATGAACTTACTATACTACATGTAAAAGTACTGATACTAAAGTTTAAGTCCAGACTGCTTTTAGACAGATGATAAAATGAGCTTCCACAAGAACAAGTGCCTTCTAAGTTTGTAACAGTGTAGACCCTGATTAGACCCAAAGTGTAAGATGTGACCCCTTGTCCAGGTGTACACAAGTTGCTCATCACCAACAATCTCCAAGATGATGGTCACATTGTATTTGGAACTGCTTTGTTCGGTCTCCTCTTATAACACAATAATTATCTCATGCATGCTTTACCTAGACAGCAGCAGAGCTTGGTGAATTTCTGAAGCCCATCCAGACACAGAGGGCATCTCACTTACCTACAGAGAGATAGAGTTTGGTGAATTTCCGAAGCCCATTCAGATACTTGCAAAGGACATCTCATTTACATATAGAGAGAAAGAGTTTGGTGATTTTGTGAAGCCCATTCAGACACTTGCAGAGAACATCTTGCTTACCTAGAGAGGAGAAGAGCTTGGTGACTTTCTGAAGCCCTTCCAGACATTTGCAGAGGGCATCTTACTGAGAAGAAGAGCTTGTTGACTTTCTGTAGCCTGTTTAGACACTTGCAAAGAGCATCTCACCTAGATAGTAGAAGAGCTTGGTGACTTTCTATGGCCCATGTAGACACTTGCAAAGAGCATCTCGCTTACCTAGAGAGCAGAAGAGCTTGGTAACTTTCTGTCGTCTGTCTAGATATTTGCAAAGAGCCTTCTTGTTTACCTAGTAGAGAGCAGCAGACCTTGGTCGTGTTCTGTAATCCTTACAGACACTTGCAGATGGCATCTTGCTTACCTAGAGAGCAGCAGAGTTTGGTAACTTTCTGTAGTCCATCTAGACACTTGCAGAGAGCATCTCGCTTCCTCAGACTCTCCTCCTTGGCCCCCTCTATCCCCAGCATCAGTGCAAAGCTGTTGGTAACACCACATGCATTCTTACTGTTCAGCATCACAGAAAGCACATCAAGAATCCCATCTAGACAGCTACACAGGATCTGGTGAGACAGCAGCTTTCCTGAAACACAGTTACATAAAATTTATACAGTGAAACTGGATAACTACCATCAAAATGGTCACATGCTGGGCCTTTAATATAGGCACTAGCTTAATGCAAGACAAGCATTATGTAGAAGCTCCAATAGGAACTTTTTATATTTATGTCACTTTCAGTCTGCATTAACCCATTCCCTCATATTAACGTCTTTTGACACCTCTGTAAAAATCACTTTTTGAAGCCACTGTGAAAAAATAGAGCATGGAGAAAATGCTCTATTTATAACAATGTTATCAAAACTACACATTTCTAAAATGTTCCTTTTCTTCTATTAAATGCTCCTTTTTAGATTTTCAGTAGATTTATTCAAAGAGGCTGGGTCAAAAAAATAGCCTATGTAGGAATGTGTTTAGCAACCATTTGTTTTAAAGACACTCATATCTATTCATTTATTGGTCACTATAGTGAGGATAATAATAGTGATATAATGTATTGTCTATAGATGTGTCATCGACAGAAAATGCTGTATCCATGTATCAACTAGAACTGTAAGCCAAAGGCTAACGAATACCCCCCACCTGTCTGCTTATCAGAACACCTATCATCAATCTGAACATATGCACATACAGAAACATGAAGAGATTTAAAAACACTACATGCCCCAACCTAATTTATGTAATAAAAATGAAGAATAATTCAGAGAAACAAGACCGTTTCATGAGGTTTTTTTCAAATCCAAAGTTCTAAAACTAGGTACCTTTTCAGAAAAACATTAAGTTCAAGGACAATAACTCTGACAAAAATTATTCAACCAGACCCACATTTGAACTTAAGCTGTACCACATCTAGATTTAGCTTTATTGCAAATATGAAGTTAATATCTCCAACCACTTCCTAAGAAAGCCCAGAAAATTGAAAATTTGACAAAAAATTAAAGTTCAAGGGCCGTAACTCTGGCAAAAATTATTCAACCAGACTGAGATTAGGAATTAAGCTGTAATTCATCTAGAGTTAGCTTTATGCCGAATATAAAGTTAATATCTGCAACCACTTCCCAAAAAAGTCTGGAAAATCCCAAATTTGAAGAAAAAAATTAAAGTTCAAGGGCAATAACTCTGGATATAATTATTGAACCGGGCTGAGATTGTGATATAAGCTGTAACTTATCTAGATTTAGCTTTGTACTAAATATTGAGTTGATATCTCGAGTCACTTCCATAAAAAGTCCAGAAAACCAGAAAACATTGGTACCTGGGGACTAAAAAGGGGAGATAACTCCTGAAGTAGTGGTCTGATCATAACGGAAATATGCGGTGCACAGGTTTATATGGTCATATGGCTATATATGAACTTTCAACAAAATTGAAACAAAACTGTAGAAGAAGAAGGCCGGACAAAATTGTGTCCACGGACGGACACACTAACAAATGGGTAGTTGTGTGACTTTTTCCTTTGATCTTTTCTTGTGGGACTAGTCCCACAAGTAAAATGTATTTTTGGCTCTAACTTTGGAATAGAATGATCTGGAAGCTAACCCTAACCCTAACCCTATGTCCCACAACTGGCCAGGTTAATGTCACAAGAAATGGCCAGGTTAATGTCACAAGAGATGGCCAGGTTAATGATTTTACTTGTGCGACTAGTTAGAAAAAGTCACACAACTACCCATTGGTGAGTGCGGACGGACGGACAGACGGACGGACGGACAGACAGACGGACAACCTGATTCCAGTATACCCCCCCCCAAACTTCGTTGTGGGGGGTATAACTACACAATATTGACAATACCCGAATTACTCTAATTATTCCTTATGTCCCCTCTCTTTGGGTTTGCATAGGTGAATAAGTCAACTTGGCACCATTCTGATAGCTTTAAATCAGCTTGACATAGTAATAAATAGTGTAAACTCTGATCAACCTGCTTAATTGAGGTTGTATTATACTTAGCCAACTTTATATTTAACTTTATATTGACATCTATATGATGTCATAAGCAAACTGAGCAAACCCTGATCAGACGACTCCTACACAAGCTGTATGATCTGGATATACTCTGTTTGCAAAGGTATTGAAAGGATTATCTATGGATTAAAGGATTAAATGACATCTCATCTGCATCTAAGCAGTCATTATTAGTAACTATCTTTATAATGTGGGCACAACCTACCTGCCTCTACCATACGGGAGTCTGCTGTTTGGGATTCCTCTGTCTCTTCACACAGTACACTGTCTCTCATCATCTGCCCTCTGACAGCATGACTGCCCTGACCATCTATATCTGTAATAGATAAATATCAATGAACATCAAATATGTTCATAATTGCATGTATCAAATATGTTCATGAATGCATGTAGTTGATTCTATAAAAAACTATCATCTCAGACTCCTCTTGTCTAAGATTTTCAAATCTATCTGATTCCTTCAATGTAAGAACAAATAAAATATGTATAAACAATAACACTTAATGCCATACATATTGGACACATGCCATACACAGTGTTGGCAGTTCGATAAGTGCCGTAGACACTTAACACATTTAGGTAGTTTGATCACTGCCATGAACAATGGACACCTGACTTGAAAAGTGAACATATGTTAGTAGTTTGATTGCTGCTATACACATTGGACACATGATGGTAGTTTGATTACTGTCGTACATATTTGACACCAGTTGGTAGTTTGATCACAGCCATACATTCTGGACATGTGTTGGTAGTTTGACCATTGCAATACAATTGGACACACATTGGTAATATTCATTAATCTCTCATTCAAATAACATCTGCCATCCTATTGGAGCCATCAGATCTGGGTCTACTTTGTTGCAAAGGCATAGAAAGGTGTATATATTAGGGAGTAAAGGGTTAATTTGTTGATGTACCTTTGAGGCAGATAATGAATGGTATCTCCTCTTCATTACTCCAGTCAGCCTCAGCCAGCAGGTCTCGCTCCAACACACACTTATATACCTGAGCCAGCCAGTCAGGGGACAGGTACAGAAACATGTCCGTGTCCAATACACTGTCAATAAACCGACGCTGAAATACAAAAAATAAATGTCTTGAAAACACACAATATAATAAACATAATACAAAGTTGTCACTGTAAGTGACAACTCTCACTATTGAAACTAGAATACTTTCATACAACGTTAATCTATGAAGTGCAATACCACATCCACAACAAGGAGATGACCGCTTCAAACCAGAACTAGGCCAGTTCAAATTTGTCAAGAAATAAAGAAACATGTTGTCATTACTTTTTAAACTTAAATGAATCAACAGGGAGAGGGTTTAAACAAGGAGCACATGTCACCTACTGACAGAAATGTGACCAAACAAATATGGCAAACAGACAGACAACAGAGATCCCCGAGGTATCATCCTGCTAAAGCAGGTGATTGAAAAAAGTTGTGTTATTCTCAGAATGAAATCAACAACACATTCTCATACTCAAACATTAAGCACATTCTCAAACCTGTTTACTCTGACAGATGAACGGTAGAAACTGGGAATAAAGCAAAAACGTCTGAGAATTTCCAGAGTCTCAAATTTACCATTAACCCTTTCCCTGTCCTAAGTTTATTCAAGATTTCAATACCTACTGAATATTCATGGACAAAAAAGTTATGATGAACTATGGAATGTGGAACATTGTAGCCATGAACTATGGAATGTGGAACATTGTAGCCATTTTAGATAGGAAAGAAACAGCTCTATCAATTTCCATGAGCAAACAGAGCAGGCCCTGATTAGATGGATCCTATAGGAGCAGTCTGATCTAGGTCTCCTCTGTTTTCAAATGCATGAAAAGCGTTTATATCAAGGAAAGGACTAACGCATAGATAAGCCTTTATCACCTTTGCGCACAGAGTAGATCCAGATCAAATGGCTCTTTCAGGAGCAGTCTGATCTGGGTTTGCTCTGTTTGCTCATGAAATAATACAGATCTGATTCTATAGATTGTGCCACAGACAAACATTCCCTTGTTCATAATGCTATTATAAAAACTGAGCTCATTAATATTCATGATGTCATTATTTCTTACATGAATATTCATTAGGTAAAGGGTTAAGAATGTGTTGGTGAATTCAAACCCAAAACCTTACACAGTACAGAAACTGTATTGATGAGAGGGCAATTCCTTATAAGAAATAATTATATCATGAATATTCATAATATGACTTTATAATGGCATAAGAACAGAGGAATTTCTGGCCATGGCAAAAACTGTAGAATCATATCTTTATTATTTCATAAGCAAACAGAGCAGACCCTTATTAGATTGCTCCTACAGAAGCTGTCTGATCTGGGCCTTGATCATCATTGATTGGGCATTTCAATCAGGTAAAACTGTTAATAAAAGATGCACACACACATGCATGCATGCATGCATGCACACACACACACACACACACACACACCCATCCCATTTCCCTCCCTACCTCAGATACAGGTATACAGCTCTTGTCTTTCGTATCGTAGAAGCCATGCATGGCCAGCTTTAGGCTGAGACCCAGGGCTGCATAGGCTGTGGAGTAGATACTGTCTGCATTCAGTACTGTTCCCAGATACAGAGACTTGGCTTGAGATGAACCTGCTTCCTTAGTACAGATGCCTGTAAATAACAATTGTAGTAACAGCTATTACTAACCCATTCTCTCATTTTTAAACCCAAACTCTTTGAATAATCTACTGAAAAGGATATTAACTAGAATTTTTTTTTAAAATTGTGTAGTTTTCAACCAATGTGATAAACTGAGCATTTGCTCCATAGGAGCAAATGCTCTATTTATCACAGTGGTTTGAAATAGCGACCTTTACAGAGCCATCAAATAGTGTTGATATGAGGGAATGGGCTAATAGGGTTTTAAATGAATATTCATGAACAAGATGGCCATGATGGCCCTGATACCGCTTCCAGATTTTCAAAGTTTTCATAATATTTTTCTACAGAAAACAAGGCACCCCTAGGGCAGGGCCAATTTTTACCCCAAGAACATAGTTTATATAATTTTATAGAGGACCTACAGATGATGCTATGTGCCAAAGATGAAAGCTAAGAACCCTGTAGATTCAAATAAAAGATTTTTAAAGATTCAAGTTGTTGATGACTGATGACTCACGCTGACAGACAACGAACATCAGGCCATCACTAAAGCTGCACTGTCATTTGCAAACAGTGTAGACCCAGAGGAGCCCTCTGATCTGGGTCTACACCATTTGTCATTCAAATTCCTCTTTTACGTTTATGCCCTTCATACTAGTGGACTCTACAGTTAACCGCTGATGGGTTGTTCCACTATGATAATTCAGGGTTGAAAGGGTTAACCCATTCCTTCATATAAACATGTTTTCACACATTTGCAAACAAAGTAGACCCAGATCAGATGGCTCCTATAGGAGTCGTCTGATCAGGGTCTGCTCTGTTTGCTAATGGAATTTGAAAGATCTTGTTTCTTTACTTTCTGAAATGGCCACAATGTTCCATCTTTCATATTGCATAATAACTATTTTGGCGATGACTTTCAGGTATTGAAATTTGGAATAAACATAGAACTGGGAAAGGGTTAAACATGAAGTGCGCATAACTTTATGTATATAGACAGACAATTCCAGTACACCATCTACTAACTTACCTACAAAATAAATGATACTAAAATACATACTGTCAGAGAAATTGGAGGAGAATTTCTGCAGCATTTCGTCCACTTCTGACACAGTTGTGAGTGAAAGAAGATTTGAGAGCACAACTATGAGTTCTTCCACAAACATTTTGGCACTCTGTCGCTCCAGATCTTTATAGTGGGCTAGTCCTACAAATTCTGTGTCATCCATCGGCTCCACTGTAGTGGCCTGTCCCACCTGACTGGTGTCTGTAAACACCTGACTAGTGGCTGTGATACCAGTGATGCTAGTTGTAGTTGGAGCTTCTTTGCTTTGTTCCTCTAAATCTGACTGAGACGTTGTGGAAATGCTTCTGCTAGACAGTGTACGCTTCTTACCTGTAAAGGGTAATTATGATCATTTAACACTTTCCTTGTTGAATATTCATGTAAGAAATAATGACATCATGAATATTTATTAGTTTAAATTCTATAATGGCATATGTGCACAGGACTATTTGGCATTGGTAGAAACTGTAGGGTCAGATCTATTATATAATTTCATCAACAAACTGAGCAGAACTCTGTTTGCAAAGCCTTAAAAAAGTGTTTATATGAAGGCAAGGGTAAACCTTTTCCATCCTAAATTATCAAAGTGGAATATCACACTAGTATTTAACAAAAGAGTCCACTCTGACAGTATGAAGGTTGAAATATGTTGAATAAAAAATAGTGCAGACTCTCGATCAGACCACTCCTCTACAAGCCCTCTGATCTGAGTCTACACTGTTTCCAAATGACAGTGCACATGTCTCCCATGTTGAAATGGTTAAATTCTTCAGTCACACAAGGTATTATCAGCATAACCACTTTAAATCACATGAGTAGTCAATAAGTACATTACGACAATAAGTACATTACAACAAGATGCATTCAACAACTGGCTGTCCTACTGAAACCAAATATTTGTCCCATTATGAATGTTCTATATAACATATCTGCATATAGCTATTCCCTGTCCTATGCAACAAGTGACTATTTAGTGTGCTTAAACTTGCGATATGTCTCTATATATAGCAATTTGGTCCAGAAGTGGATAGATAAATACTGATGCAAATTAAAAATTTTTTTCAAGCATATTCATTTGTTTAACCGTAATTCGGAGACCTTGTTTTGGAATCAATGCAAATAGTCATTTAATGAAAGGATCTAAAAGATTTTTTTATGAAAGAAAGCTTGACCAAAATGTTTTCCCTCGCTTCACTATATAAAATTTTCCATATATGGCATTGGCTAGATATTCTGTATCAACCCTTTTTACCTGGTAGAGATCCCTTTTAATGCCTTTGCATAACAGAAGATCCAGATCAGATGGCTCATGCAGGAGCCGCCTGAACAAGATCTGCTGTTTTCTTCTAAAATAATACAGATCTAAATCTACAGTTTCTGCCTATTAAAACATTCCCATGTTCATCATGTTTGTTGTTCATATTCAATCATAGCAATAAGAGAAATTTAAGAACTGTGTAGTTTCGAAACCTTTGTGATAAATAAAACATTTGCTCCTATGGAAAAATGCTCTATTTATCATAATGGTTTCAAAAAAAGTGACATTTACATAGGTGTCGAAAGGCGAGGGAAACGGTTAATCTTCTACTTGAAAGCAACATGTAAGTCAAGTATAATCCAATCTGAATTGAGACTTAACTTTCAGCATCATTCTTACCCTTCACTCCTTTGTAGATCTCCTTGATGACAGGTACACTTGCAGCGTTCACCCCGATACCTCTGTCCAGCTGTTCTACTGCTGTCAGAAGGTCATCAATACAAGTGACACTTGTAAAACAAACAGCTGAGTCAGAACTATGACTGCACTCCTGTATTGACTCAACAATTCTGCAAAACAAACAGCTGAGTCAGAACTAACAAACAGCTGAGTCAGAAAAAAACAGCTGAGTCAGAAAAAACAGCTGAGTCAGAACTAACAAACAGCTGAGTCAGAAAAAAACAGCTGAGTCAGAACTAACGAACATCTGAGTCAGAACTATGACTGCACTCCTGTATTGACTCAACAATTCTGCAAAACAAACAGCTGAGTCAGAACTAACAAACAGCTGAGTCAGAAAAAAACAGCTGAGTCAGAAAAAACAGCTGAGTCAGAACTAACAAACAGCTGAGTCAGAAAAAAACAGCTGAGTCAGAACTAACGAACATCTGAGTCAGAACTATGACTGTATTGACTCAACAATTCTGTAAAATAGATTGTGATAGGTATATTTCTGAAACTCAAATACTGATCAAACATTAACCCTTCACCTCACTGACATGCCTTTTAATACATTTCATTGCATTTACAAACAGTGCAGACACATATCACATTACTCCTCATCACAGTCCAACCTGTTTGATTATGGAATTATGCTAATTTGATTCTGCATAAAGACCTCTATTCACAAAACACACGTAAGGAACACATTGTCACCTGCTCTCAATTAACACAAAAACTGTTATTCCGCTGGAGTGCGAAAATCAGATTAAAGGGGAATAACTCAAAAGGTATTGCATGTAGAGTGACATATCTTAGTTACATCAATGGTCCTCAATGAGAAGAAGACACATATGAACTTTGAAAGCTCTATAATGATTAGTTTAGAAATGACGGCCAAAAAAAGAGAAAGTGTGACGTACAGACAGACAGATGGACAGACAACAGAAAAGTTATCCAAAAGTGACACACTGCCTCTCTGCAGGTGACACAAGAATCAGCAAAATTCACTGTGTCAAGAATTCTTGTATACATATTCATATTAAAGGTAACTGGCTAACAATAAACTTTACAAAATAGAGTGTCAAACAGATAATACTGATGAGTTGCTGAGTTCCATATCACCCATCTTGAATCAAACTATTGTAAAATGTTACTATGACTTTGCATATAAATTGTAGTTACAACAATGTTGCACTTAATCCTATATATACTCACAGTCGGATGAGTGCCAGATCGTTTGACTGTGTCCCTGACTTCCCTGTTCTGTCATACTCACTGCCATATGTTACGGTGATGTCACAAAGGGTTTCTGGACTGATCAGCAACTGAATCAGAAACAAATCATAAGGATAAACCTCTGAATGTGAGAAACATAATTATGTAGCATTTGCAAACAGTGTAGACCTAGGTTTGAAGATCAGAGGGCTCCTAGAGGATCCCTCTGTTTGGGGTATGCAGTTTGTCTAGCAAATTATACATCTTCAAAGTGAACAGACTCTATATTATTCCTTTACCAGATAGAGACATGTTTGCCAACACAGTAGACCCACATCTGATAGCTCATGTAGGATGACTACAGTTTTTGTAGTATTCCTTGTTCACTGGTCATTATACAAAGCCATGGCACACACTGTACATTCAACAAGTAAACAGAGCAGACCCTCATCAGATGGCTCCTACAGGAGTCATCGGATCTGGGTCTGTTCTGTTTCAAAGGTGTTACACTATTTGCTAATACAACTGTCTAAATAAAAAGTATTCAAGTAGTGCCAAGTTTGCTAATTTAGCTTAGAGAACCAGTGGAGTGGACAATTGGCTGTCTGAACACTTAAGCTTTTCATGCTTTTGCAAATAGAGTAGACCCAGATCAGACAACTCCTGTAGAAGCTGTCTGATCAGGGTCTGCTTTGTTGCTTCTGGAATTATATAGATCCGAAACTATTTTTTTTTCAAAATTCCCCTGAAAATTTTCCATTATAAAATTGAATTTAATGAATAACAAGAGATGTTTGTAAAACATGTATACCCCCCAGACCCCCTGACCTTTGATCTAGTGACCTCAACAATAGAGGTCATCTAGCGGTCATGACTAATCACCAAAGCAACTTTGAATATCCTAAGCCAAACCACTGATCATTTATTGATCTGAAAACATTTCACAAGTTAAGGTCATGGTGACCTTGACCTTTGACCTCAACAACTATAGTAGTCATCTAGTGGTCACAACCAGCTACCACAGCAAGTTTGAAGATCCCAAACCATTGAGCAGTTATTAATTGGAAACCATTTCATCAGATAAGACCATGATGACCTTGACCTTTGACCTAATGACCTCAAAATCAATAGGGGTCATCTAGTTGTCATGACCAACCACCACAGCAAGTTTGAAGATCCTAAGCCAAACCCTTGAGCAGTTATTGATAGCAAACCATTTCACCAGTTAAGGTCATGGTGACCTTGACCTTTGACCTAGTGACCTCAAAAACAACAGGGCTCATCTAGTTGTCATGACCAACCACCTAAGCAAATTTGAAGATCCTAAGCTAAACCCTTGAGCAGTTATTGATCAGAAACCATTTTACCAGTTAAGGTCATGGTGACCTTGACCTTTGACCTCAAAAAACAATAGGGGTCATCCAGTTGTCATGACCAACTACCGCAGCAAGTTTGAAGATTCTAAGTCAAATCATTGAGCAGTTATTGATCAGAAACCATTTAACCAGTTAAGGTCATGGTGACCTTAACCTTTGACCTAGTGACCTCAAAAACAATAGGGGTCATTTAGTGGTCATGTCCAACCATCACAGCAAATTTGAAGATCCTAAGCCAAACCCTTGAGCAGTTATTGATCACAAACCATTTCACCAGTTAAGGCCATGGTGACCTTGACATTTGACCTAGTGACCTAAAAACTACAGGGCTCATCTAGTTGTCATGACCAACCACCTAAGCAAATTTGAAGATCCTAAGCCAAACCCTTGAGCAGTTATTGATTACAAAACATTTCACCAGTTAAGGTCATGGTGACCTTGACCTTTGACCTAGTGACCTCAAAAACAACAGGGCTCATCTAGTTGTCATGACCAACCATCTAAGCAAATTTGAAGATCCTAAGCTAAACCCTTGAGCAGTTATTGATCAGAAACCATTTTACCAGTTAAGGTCATGGTGACCTTGACCTTTGACCTAGTGACCTCAAAAACTATAAGGGTCATCCAGTTGTCATAACCAACCATCGCAGCAAGTTTGAAGATTATAAGCCAAACACTTGAGCAGTTATTGATCAGAAACCATTTAACCAGTTAAGGTCATGGTGACCTTAACCTTTGACCTAAAAAACAATAGGGGTCATTTAGTGGTCATGTCCAACCATCACAGCAAATTTGAAGATCCTAAGCCAAACCCTTGAGCAGTTATTGATCGCAAAACCATTTCACCAGTTAAGGTCATGGTGACCTTGACCTTTGACCTAGTGACCTAAAAAACTACAGGACTCATCTAGTTGTCATGACCAACCACCTAAGCACATTTGAAGATCCTAAGCCAAACCCTTGAGAAGTTATTGATCAGAAACCATTTCACCAGTTAAGGTCATGGTGACCTTGACCTTTGACCTAGTGACCTCAAAAACAACAGGGTTCATCTAGTTGTCATGACCAACCACCTAAGCAAATTTGAAGAGCCTAAGCTAAACCCTTGAGCAGTTATTGATCAGAAACCAGTTTACCAGTTAAGGTCATGGTGACCTTGGCCTTTGACCTAGTGACCTCAAAAACAATAGGGGTCATCCAGTTGTCATGACCAACCATCGCAGCAAGTTTGAAGATTCAAAGCCAAACCCTTGAGCAGTTATTGATCAGAAACCATTTTACCAGTTAAGGTCATGGTGACCTTGACCTTTGACCTAGTGACCTCAAAAAATATAGGGGTCATCCAGTTGTCATAACCAACCATCGCAGCAAGTTTGAAGATTCTAAGCCAAACCCTTGAGCAGTTATTGATCAGAAACCATTTAACCAGTTAAGGTCATGGTGACCTTAACCTTTGACCTAAAAAACAATAGGGGTCATTTAGTGGTCATGTCCAACCATCACAGCAAATTTGAAGATCCTAAGCCAAACCCTTGAGCAGTTATTGATCGCAAAACCATTTCACCAGTTAAGGTCATGGTGACCTTGACCTTTGACCTAGTGACCTAAAAAACTACAGGACTCATCTAGTTGTCATGATCAACCACCTAAGCACATTTGAAGATCCTAAGCCAAACCCTTGAGCAGTTATTGATCAGAAACCATTTCACCAGTTAAGGTCATGGTGACCTTGACCTTTGACCTAGTGACCTCAAAAACAACAGGGCTCATCTAGTTGTCATGACCAACCACCTAAGCAAATTTGAAGAGCCTAAGCTAAACCCTTGAGCAGTTATTGATCAGAAACCAGTTTACCAGTTAAGGTCATGGTGACCTTGACCTTTGACCTAGTGACCTCAAAAACAATAGGGGTCATCCAGTTGTCATGACCAACCATCGCAGCAAGTTTGAAGATTCAAAGCTAAACCCTTGAGCAGTTATTGATCAGAAACCATTTAACCAGTTAAGGTCATGGTGACCTTGACCTTTGACCTAGTGACCTCAAAAACAATAGGGGTCATTTAGTGGTCATGTCCATTTGAAGATCCTAAGCCAAACCCTTGAGCAGTTATTGATCGCAAACCATTTCACCAGTTAAGGTCATGGTGACCTTGACCTTTGACCTAGTGACCTAAAAAATAACAGGGCTCATCTAGTTGTCATGACCAACCACCTAAGCAAATTTGAAGACCCTAAGCCAAACCCTTGAGCAGTTATTGATCAGAAACCATTTCACCAGTTAAGGTCATGGTGACCTTGACCTTTGACCTAGTGACCTCAAAAACAATAGGGGCCATCCAGTTGTCATGACCAACTACCACAGCAAGTTTGAAGATTCTAAGCTAAACCCTTGAGCAGTTATTGATTACAAACCATTTCACCAGTTAAGGTCATGGTGACTTTGACCTTTGACCTAGTGACCTCAAAAACAATAGGGATCATCTAGTGGTCATGACCATCCACCACAGCAAGTTTGAAGATCCCAAGCCAAACCCTTGAGCAGTTAATAATCGGAAACTATTTCACCATTTAAGGTCATAGTGACCTTGACCTTTGACCTAGTGACCTAAAAAATAATAGGGGTCATCTACTTGTCATGACCAACCACCATAGCAAGTTTGAAGATTCTATGCCATCGATCTACCGACTGACCGACATGTGCAAAGCAATATACCCCCATTTTTTCAAAAGGGGGGTATAAATATCATGTGACATTATACATATGGCCAATTCATGTATAAATGTATTAATTAGGAAAAGGTTCAAGGTAATTAACCCTTTCCCTCATATAAACGTGTTTTCACGTATTTGCAAACAGAGTAGACCCAGATCAGACAGCTCCTACAGGAGCCGTCTGATCAGGGTCTACTCTGTTTGCTAATAGAATTTAATAGATCGGTTTCTTTACTTTCTAAAATGTCTACAATGTTCCACCTTCCATATTTCTTTATAACTATTTTGTGAATATTAAGTAGGTACTGGAAATTGGCCTAAATACAGAACAGGGAAAGGGTTAAGGTAGCCCCATGTTGTACAGATCTACAAAGGTCTGTTACTTACGTCTTTGACTGCCTTGATGGCATCATGCCTGTGTTGTGGGGCAGTACACATCAGAATTCTGTGGAATAGGGACTCCAGCACTGGTCTAAGAGACTTCACTGGGCCAACCATCCTGGCCAGTGTCACTGAAATACTAAAGAAAAACTTAACACATTACTTAACCTGTCCAACCAAAATAGACTTGAACATCTAGGGATTAATCATTTATCTGATACAAACACCTTGTCACACCTTTGCAAACAGAGTAGACCTAGATCAGACAACTCCTGCAGGAGCCATCTGACCAAGGTCTGCTGTTTGCTTATGGAATTAAATCGATCTCAGTGTACTTTTTCTGCAGAATTAAAAATTCTCACAGTAGACCAAGATCAGACAGCTCTACTGTCTGATATGACTATCAATTTCCTTATACAATAATTAAGTTGACAAGCAAATTCACGGAATTGATATCCCCTGCCAAAGGTATTACCTAGTAAAACGGCAAACAATGGGGGGAGGGGATTGGGGGCTAGAGAGCTATGATAGCCCTGGATTGCTCAATCAAGTTTTACTTGCCTATGATGCATACCGAAACCTTAAATAGATATTTCAACCAACTTTATGAATATTAGGCCAAATTACATATTTCTACAGCAACCTTTTACTCCATGATTATTCATATAAGAAAAATGACATCATGACTATTAATTAGATCACTTGTTATAATAGCACATATACACAGGAACGTTAGGCCATAGCAGGTACTGTAGAATCATATCTATATTATATCAAAGGCAAACAGTGCAGACCCTGATCAGACAGTTCCAACAGGAGCCAACTGATCTGGGTCTACTCTGTTTGCAAAGGTACAGAAAGGTGTATTTATGAAGTAAAGGGCGAAAAGACTGGGTATGCTGGCATATAAAATGGAAATTCTATGACATGTTGGAATGAATTGCTAACTATGGACAGTCTGTGTACCTGTATATGATTTTGGCTGTGTTGGGGGACAGGTTTGGACACTCCATGTTGACACCATGGTCACTACCTGGCTTCTGTTTGACCTCTGCCTTGGGTAGCCCCAGCAGGGAGATCAACGTTGGACACAGGTCCTGCCTGTAAGAAAATCAAATTCTCATTTGTAGATATCTACTGTGAAAAACATCAAAAAGGTCCAATAACAGCTGTTAACCCTTTACTCTATGAATATTCATCTATTGTAAAGAAATAATGCCATCATGAATATTAATTAGATTAATTGTTATAATAGCACATAGACACAGGAACTATTGGTCATGGCAGAAACTGTAGAATCATATCTATATCATATCAAAAGCAAACAGAGCAGGACCTGGTCAGATGGCTCTTACAGGAGTCGTCTGATTTGGGTCTACTCTGTTTGCAAAGGCGTAGAAAGACTTATTTAAGGAGTAAAGAGTTAAATCCAAACAAATATTGCATGTGTACATAATAGAATAACTACAAACTTTCTACAAATTAGGCATAATATAGTGGATGAAGCTCTGGATCAACAGACGAATGAACAGGCAACCTAATTCCAGTATACACCCCACCATAACCTTGTTGTGGAAGGTTCAACAACCTACCAGACAAGTTGCTGAAAGCCAAAGTTGGAGCTGAGTTGGGTGGGTGCATTGGCCAGGATGGAGCAGATACCCTCCAGTAACAGTGGGATGGCCTGTCTGCTCTTCCCTGCCCTGAAATGTAAAAACATACATAAATAGTCACAAAGGCAAAACCTGGTACAGTCGTAACTCATTACCTCATAGGCTATTTTCAGACCCAGCCTCTTTCAATAAATCTACCAACAAGGAGCATTTACTAGAGAAAAGGAAAACATCAACATAATGAAAATTGTGTAGTATTGAAACCATTGAGATAAATAGAGCATTTGCTCCTATGGAGCAAATGCTTTATTTGTCAAAATGGGTTTCAAAAAATGACATTTACAGAGGCATCAAAAGGTATCAATATGAGGGAAAGGGTAATCATTACCTGGCTACAAGTGAATTTGTGACGACATTTGCAAAATTTGGATCCAGATGAGATCCAGATCTGGAACTTTACATCTTATCAGACTCCAAACTGACACTCAGGCTGCATGTATGTAGACAAACAACATTGCATATGTGTTTGAATACCAGAGGACAAATTTTGAGGGGAAGGAGATTTACTCATCATTAACATGTTAATAAGACCAGGCAATTCAAATATGGTTGGCTTGACCATTTGGTAATTCTCAGCAACAATATACACACAGGGCTATTTCTTAACCCTTTACTCCATGAATATTCATGGTAGAAATAATGACATCATGATTTTAATGATGGCATATGAACACAGGAACTTAACTATATAATAAATATTATATCATAAGCAAACAGAGCAGACCCTGATCAGCCAGCTGCTACAGGAGCCATCTGATCTGGGTCTACTCTGTTTGCAAAGGCATAGAAAGGCATATTCATGGAGCAAGGGGTTAAATTACTTTCACCCTTATTGAACCCAGGACTCTAAAATCGAAGTCTAACAAACAGGCCATGTAGTCCAGACATTGTTTACTGTCAGACAAGCCATACTAACAATCTACATTGCAGGGATTTAAAACATCAGCAAACACATATTTTGTGTAAAGAATATGATATGTTAAAAATTATAAGCAGGTTTACTGATGAATCAGTCTTATGTCAGATAGTGCTGTTACCGCATGACAGGTGAATTTGTAATTACCTCTGCTAAGTGTTCAGACCCAGATCAGACATAGAGTTACATGATGTCTCACCAGGATCCATACTTTTTGACACCCTGACAGAGGTCAGAAGTTGGTAGACAAACTCAAAAGAGCACTGAAAGCCAATGCCACTGCATGCCTGTCAGTAAAACAAAATCAGTTTTAAAGCTCTTTAAATATGTATGACAGTGTAATGACCCCTTACCAGATATATTAATATCATAAGCAAACAGAATAGATGCTGATCCTGTGTTTACTATATTTGCAAAGGTGGGAAAAGGCGTTTATATGAAGGAAAGGGTTAAAGGGAAGGTGTATTTATGGAGTAAAAGAGTTAAATGAATATGCCTTATAAACAATGGGTAACATACTTGTGAGCTGCAATGACCTTGTCAGTGAGGAACTTCAGCAACATCACAACATCATCAGTCAGACTCTCTATCCTAGCGTCCCCTGTTCAACAAACAAACCACATCAGGGATTAACATTTCTTAAACCTTTACCTGATAGGGAATCTTTTTGATACGTTTGCAAATATAGTAGACCTAGATCAGATGACTCCTGTAGGAGCCGTCTGATCAGGGTTTACTCAGGTTTGCTTAACCCATTCCCGTATAGGCTATTTTTAGACCCAACCTCTTTGAACAAATCTACCGAAAAGGAGCATTTACTACTAAAAAGGAAAATTTTAGAATTGTGTAGTGCTGAAACCATTGTGATAAATAGAGCATTTGCTCCTATGGAGCAAATGCTCTATTTATCACAATGGTTTCACAAAGTGACTTTCACAGAGGCGTCAAAAGGCGTCTATATGCGGGAATGGGTTAAGGATAGTATAGAATTGATTCTAGTCTCTGCTAAGCCAAAAAGTTCATTGCTCATAATGCAATCATTATTTCTTACAGGGATATTCATCAGGTAAAGGGTTAAATGATAAGGATGTCTCCATCTAAACAAACAGCCTTACCTCAACAAAATACATGGTAAGTTGGGATCAATCTTTTATACCTGGCGTCCCTAAACAGGTTATTTGCAAACAGTGTAGACGCAGATCAGAGGTCTCCTGAATGAGCCCTCCCATCGAGGTTTGCACTATTTGATTGACAATTTTCTGAAAGTGACATTGGAAAAAGAATTCTTGAAGATAAATGATGGCCCTGATATCACTCACCAGACAATCAGGAGAAGATTTTTCAAAGTTCTCACTATATGTTTCTATAGAAAACAGGCCACCCATGGGTGGGACCACATTTGACCCCAGGGGCATAACTCATATAAATTTTGTACAGGACTTCAAGATGATGCTATGTGCCAACTATGAAAACTGAGAACCTTCCAGTTTCAGGAGAAGATTTTCAAGATTTTCAAGATTTTCAAAGTTTTCACATGTTTCCATATAAAACAAGGCACCCCTGGGGCATGGTAAATTTTGACCCCAGGGGCATAACTTTTGTAGAAGACCTGAAGTTGATGCTATGTGCCAAATATAGGAGCTGAGATCCTTCAAGTTTCAGGAGATTTTCAAAGTTTTCACTATGTTTCTATAGACAAGAGGGCCATTGGCCCTATATCGCTCACCTGAGTTACAGTAATACATGTATATTGACATGTTAATTTTTCAGTGGACAACATTTCTAGCAGATGAAATAAGCTTAGTGCACTGCTTTCACCCTTTAACTGCTGAATAAACTTGAACTGAATTCAGAACTAATACCAAGTGACTGGTTGACCAAGACCTAAACTGTTTACAACTTGTGCCATTTTTGCCTTAGCTCAAAATGCCTAAAACTGGTCTTTGAGAAATTCAAATGACTTCAATAAAGCTATGCAATTATACCTTGACCCAGGTATATAGGCAAATAGAGTGCTAGGCAGTACATAATGCCAGTTTTTGTGTGAAATGACCAATAAGAATATCTTTAAAAATCGTTTAACCCTTTCCCTCATATAAAGCTGTTTTTATGCATTAGCAAACAGAGTAGACTCAGATCAGACGACTCCTACGGAAGCTGTCTGATCTGGGTCTTCTCTGTTTCTTTTGACACAATATAGATCGGATTCTACAGTTTTTGTCAAAGCAAAAACTTCTCTTCAGAGAAATAATGTGTTTTACACATTAAAAATAAGAGTAGACTAGATCAGATGGCTGCTATAGAAGCTGTCTGATCAGGGTCTGCTCTTTTTACATTTGACAAGATATAGATTTGATTTTACAGTTTTTTTCAAAGCTAAAACTTCTATTTATGGCAATAATTTTTTTTTAAGCATTAGCAAACAAGAGTGGTCCCAGATCAATTTTTGTCAAAGCAAACAGGTTAAGGGTTAATAGGTGTTTAGAAATAATTCTAGCTCTAGGTGTGAATATCTGAAGATAATTCAATTAAACGGGTCATTAGTATTTTTAACAATTGAAATTGAGAAGAGTTACCTCTACTGTTATAATGAAGTTATATTTACTTAGTTATTTCATTAATATCATACAAGATTCAGACATTTTAGAACTTTTTAATGTGTTGTCATCAAATTTTATGAAAAAGTAATATTTAAGATGCTTTTTGGGGCAGCAGACTTAATCCACAGTAGTAAGTTTAACCTATCATTGTTAAGGGGGGGGGGGGGGGGGGCAAATGCATTATCATGTTTTCTTAAGAATTACCATGACTTATATCAGTTGGGCCATTTCATAATCATGTTTTCACAGTTTTCTTAAACATTACCATGACTTACATCAGTTGGGTTTGGACCCAGATCAAAAGTCTAGATGGTGATCATTTTCCTTGATTGCCTGAATTGTTACTTTCCTATATCTCTCACATCTAATTTGAGAGACATTGGAAGACACCATTTAACATCACTCACACTACACACTGGGGTTAATGGGTCAAAATGCCTTTAATGTTTCGTCTGCAACAAAAAGTTATTGTCATCTGCTTCAATTCTTAAAATAAACTTACTTTCATTTTTTTGCAAAAATATGGTTAAGATGACAAACAGTTTGGATCCTGATGAGACGCCGCAGTATACGGCCTCTCCTCTGGATCCAAACTGTTTGCATAGGTAATCACAGTTTCACCACTAGCATGCAAAGAGTTAAGAGTCAGCATTGACCTGGAGAGATTTTACTGCCAAGCAGCTGTAACTTTGACCTGCTGCTGGTCTGCAGATCTGGAGTTGTTTATTTAACCCTTAATTTCTCTCATGTAAACTTGTTTTCATGCATCTGCAAACAGAGTAGACCCAGATAAGGTGGCTCCTATAGGATCAAGGTCTGTTATTTGCTAATGAAATTTGATAGATGTTTCTATGCCTTCTAAAACAGCTACACTGATTCACCTTCAACATTTTATTATAAATAGTTATAAATAGAATGATACTAGCAATCCAATGCAGTTATCTCCCTTTGTCCCTTATGGCTATGCTGATGGGACAAGGGAAATAACTGTGAGGAAATTACCTTTTAAGTGTTACAGATTCTGATGTTAAGTAGCATAAAACCCCAGGGTGAGACCATTTATGGCCCAGGGGTCATTATTTGAACACACCTTGTAGTGGTATATTAGGTGATGCTTCATACCAAATATCTTAGCTCTAGATTATGTGGTTTCAGACAAAAAGATTTTTAAAGGTTTCCCTATATAAGTCTATGTAAAAACTACAAGCCCCAGGGCAGGGCCATTTTTGGCCCGGGGGTCATCATTTTAACAAACTTGGTAAAGGACCATTAGATGATGCTATATACCAAATATCAAAGCTCTAGAAATTGTGGTTTCAGAGAAGAAGATTTTTAAAGATTTAAAAAAAAAACCTGTAAAAGTAGTGGGGCGGGGCCATTTTTTGCCCGGGGGTCATGATTTTAACAAAACTGATAGAGGACATCCTAAGGTACATTTCTGTGAAATTTGGTTGAAATCCTCCCAGTGGTTTAGGAGAAGAAGTCATTTGAAATAAAAGTGAACGGACAGACGGACGGACAGACGGACAGACGGACAGACGGACGACGGACGACAGGCGGTCACAATAGCTCACCTTGAGCCTTTGGCTCAGGTGAGCTAAAAACTGGCCACCCCTTGGGTGGGGCCAATTTTGACCCCAGGGGCACAATTTATATAAATTTTGTATAGAACCTGAACATGGTGATACATTTGTATATGACAAATATGTAAGTTGACAACCTTCCAGTTTCAGAGAAGATTTTCAAAGTTTTCACTATATGTTTCTATAGAAAACTGGCAACCCTTTAGTCAACTTAGTTCTATACTCAAATGTTGCAGCTTAAAGAGGTGAATATACATGTATGAAGCCTCTATCTGTAAAAGTTCAAAAGTTCTGGAGATGGTTAAAGTTTTTTGGCCACCAGACAGACATGATTAAAGTTTTGGACAGACAGACATGTAAATGAATGGCTCCAAAGCACTATGCCACCCAAATTAAGATCTTGGGATGAAGCTGTTCATATGTAAATTGTTAGTAAAATGTGTAGAGTGTTAGTAATGCAAACCTTTAGCATTGAAGTCTGTCAGTACATCATCATCAACATGCTCCTACAACAGGCAAACAGCACACGTTAGTAGGAAAGGACAAAACTGCAGTAAAACCTCAACAAAGTAATCACATAACCGTTTACTCATGAATATTCATGTAAGAAATAGTGACACCATCAATATCAGTTTTTAAAATGACACATGAATACAGGAAAGTTTGACAATGACAGGAACTAAAGAATCTGATCTATATTATTACATAAGCAACCAGAGCAGACTGATCAGATGGCTCCTACATGAACCACCTGTTTGGGTCTACTATATTTGCAAAGGCATAAAAATGTGTTTTTATGAGATAAGGGTTGTTCTGCATTCATTTCATTTCGCATTAAGCAACCACTTATTTAACCCTTTACTCCATAAATACTACTTTCTATGCCTTTTCAGAGTAGACCCAGAGCAGACAGCTCCTATAGGAGCCCTCTGATCAAGATCTGCACTGTTCGCTTTAATGATAAAATACAGATATTATTCTACAATTTCTGCCATGGATAAACTATCCTGTGTCCATGTGCTATGAATATTCCTGGAGTAAAGAGTTAAAAAGACCTCATGCGCATGAATTAAGCCTTAGTGGTCACATTAAGGAGGTTTTACTGTAAAGCAAATCACTCAATCCAATCCCTTCAACCTCTTCACTGTTCAAACCTAAGCTGGTATACTGGAAAAGTGCTTGTAAGATTCTTAGCAAATCAGTGCTAAATGCATGCTCAATGTATCCATTACCTGTATGCAATTCAAGAAATCAAGTGTTCTCATTTGAAAAGATGTGTAAATCACACCAATTAACCCTTTCCTCCATAAATACGCCTTTCTATGCCTCTGCCTCCTATAGGAGCAAATGCTCTATCACAATGGTTTCAAACTATAAAATTCTAAAATTTTCCTTTTCTCTACTTAATGCTCCTTTTCGGTAGATTTATTCAAAGTGGATGGATCTAAAATAGCCTATGGAGGAATGGGTTAACCCTTTGCCTCATGAATATTCACATAAAAAATAATAAATACTAGAGGTTTTTGTCACAAAAACGGATGTCTCCCCTCTAATAAAAGCAATATGTAAATAGAAATCACTACAAAATGTTATGGACTTGATGATTGATACTTCCCCTCATTATGCGCTTTCCACACCACATTTTTCAAGAAGAAAATGATAACCGCTAATAACTCCAAAAATATTGATACCAGAGTTATGGCCCTTGTGCATGACACTTACTTTCATCATGCTCTTTCCGTAAATGAAATGTCATTCCAATAGCATCAGTCGAACAGGAGTTATTGATCGGACAAAAAATGTAACAAAGGGCAATAACTCCAAAAGTATTGAAGCCAGAGTTATGGCCCTTGTTCATGACACTTTCTCTCACCATGCTCTTTCCATGAATGAAGTTTCAATACGATGGCAAGAGCCATGTAAGAGTTATCGTCCGGACAAGAAAGCATTAAACAAATGTACAAGGGGCAATAACCCTCAATTTATTGAAGCCAGAGTTAAGGACCTTATGCATGACACTTTCTCTTATCATGATCTTTCCATGTATGAAGTTTCACTCCAATGGCATGTGCCATATAGGAGTTATCATCCTGACAAAAATTGTGTTGTTTTTTTACAAAGGGCAATAACTCATATATTAGTGAAGCCAGAGTTATGGACCTTGAGCATGACACTTTCTCTTATCATGATCTTTCCATGTATGAAGTTTCAATCCAATGGCATGAGCCATATAGGAGTTATCGTCTGGACAAAAAATTGTGAAAAAAATGACAAGGGCAATAACTCCATTATTAGTGAAGTCAGAGTTATGGACCTTGTGTATGACACTTCCTCTCGTCATGATCTTTCCATATATGAAGTTTCAATCCAATGGCATGAGCCATATAGGAGTTATCGTCCAGACAAAAAAGTGTGCATTTTTTACAAGGGGCAATAACTCCTATATTAGTGAAGCCAGAGTTATGGACCTTGTGCATGACACTTCCTCTCATTATGCTCTTTCTATATCTGAAGTTTCAATCAACTGGCATCAGGCATATTGAAGTTATCGTCCGGACAAAAAAGTGTTTATTTTTTTTACAAGGGGCAATAACTCCTATATTAGTGAAGCCAGAGTTATGGACCTTGTGCATGACACTTCCTCTCATTATGCTCTTTCCATATATGAAGTTTCAATCAACTGGCATCAGACATATTGAAGTTATCGTCCGGACAAAAAGTGTGACGGACAGACGGACAGACAGACAGACGGACGGACGGACAGACGGACAGACAGACAGACAGACAACTCTCACGAAAACAATATGCCTCCCCCATATAAATATGGGGGGAGACATAATTAATCAGCTGAGTTTTTATAATGGCATATGAACCTAGGAATTTTTGACTGTAGATCAGACCTATACCATTTAGTCAGCAAAAAGGGAAACTTTGAACAAACTGCTCCTACAGGAGCTGTCTGATCTGGGTCTACACTCTTTGCATAAGGAGTCAGGTGAACAGGTCCTTCTATCAGGCAAAGGGTTAACAGAATCATGAATCTACTATAAATGCAACAAATATTTCACCAGACAAACTAAAGGAGCAGATTGACCAAGGTCTAAGATATTTGCTACTCCACTTGTTTTATTACAAGTAATCAAAACTGTGATGAATTGACTGTACCCATCACTCCCCAAATATTCTTTCCTACACCTTTGCAAACAATGTAGACCCAGATATAATATAGATATGATTCTACAGTTTCTGTCATGCCCAAAAATTCATGTGTTCATGTGCTATTATAAAAGATTGATTAATAATCACAATGTCATTATTTCTCACATGAATATTCATGCTACAAAGGATATTTAAAATCAATTTTACAATCTGGTTAACCCATTCATTGTTTAATATTCAAGTAAGAAATAATGACATAATGAATATTCATTAGCTGTTTTTTAATGGTACATGTATATGTATAACGGATGTTATGCTATTGTAGAAACTGCAGAGTAAAGTCTATTATAATTTCATAAGCAAACAGGGTAGACCATGATCAGATGGCTTCTAAAGGAGCTATCTGATCAGGGTCTACTCCGTTTGCAAATGTGTGAAAAGGTGTTTATATTAAGATAAAGGTTAAGTGCCTGGGAAAGAGATAGGTTGTCCTTATTTAGTTCTACAATGTGTCTAAGTTAACATACTAAATGGCTTAACCCTTTCCTCCATAGGCTATTTTTAGAGCCAACCTCTTTGAATAAACCAACCGAAAAAGAGCATTAACTAGAGAAAAGGATTTTTTTTTAGAATTTTGTAGTTTGAAACCATTGTAATAAATAGAGCATTTGCTCCTTAGGAGCAAATGCCCTATTTATCACAATGGTTTCAAGAAGTGGTTATTACAGAGGCACAGGAATGCATATTTATGGTTAATATACATTCTGAAAGCAAAACCAGGTAAAAATCAATTAAATTAAGCATATGAGAAATCAAAATCATTATTAATAAGGCAAATTTTATGTACATTGATCACTACATATATTTACTACACTCTGTCTTTACTTTCTAAAATGGCTACAATGTTCCATCTACCATATTTCATAACTATTTTGTCCATGAATATTCAGTAGATATTTAAATTTGGAATAAATGTAGAACAGGCAAAAGGTAAACTCTTTGTATGCTTACTAACTTTTCATATGCAAAAATTGTCATCTGTTTCAATACCATTTCTCTCATTTACTTGCAAATATATAGTCAAAAGTCAAACAGTGTTGATCCTGATAAGATGCTGCATAATGCAGCATCTCATCTGGATCCAAACTGTTTCCATACATAATCACAGTTTCGCCAATGGTCTATTTGAAAAGGTAAAGGGTTTGATCTCAAACAATTCTTGAATTATTTTCATACAGTCATAAGTTATCAAATGAGCACGTCCATTTGATGTTGTTTTTTTCTTCAAACATTGTAATGTGAAGCAAGTCACAACTTAGCCCTCTAACACTTTAAATGCTGAGTTTTCAGAGTAGAATAGCCCATCAGTGTTTAACTCCACAGTCCACTCAGTATAAAAGGGGTAAAACTAAACCCTTCAACACCAAATTTTCAGGGTAGAATAGCCCATCATTGTTGAACTCCAGAGTGTACTCAGTATGAGAAGTTAAAACTTGCTCTAGATGATTTTAAATGACAAACAGTGCAGGCCCCAATCAAAGGGCTTCTCTATGATGTGACTTCTGATTTACATGTAGATCTATACTTGCTTTAACCCTTTACTCCATAAATACGCCTTCTATACCTTTGCAAACAGTACAAACAGATCACCTATAGGAGCCGTCTGGTCAGGGTTTGCTCTGTTTGCTTATGGTATAATATAGATCTGATTCTACAGTTTCTGCCAAAGCCAAGACTTCCTCTCTCCTTGTTCTATTACAACAAATTAATCTAATTATTGATGATGTCTTACATGAATATTCATGGAGGAAAGAGTTCAAACACCAAAGAGTCCCTTTTTCATGGATCAGTTTATATAGCATGTGCACTAGTGAAGATATAAGTGAAAACAAAGTGTGTTCAAAATAAGATATAGCTGGCAATACCAGAAAATGGGCATCAAGATATTCATTTTTAAAACAGTGTACACTCAGATAAGCAGTTTTGTACAAAAATACTGTTGACTGATAAATAGTGTAGACTCAAATCAGATGCTTTCTTTTATTAACCCATCTCCTCATATTGACACCCTCTGTAAAAGTCATATGTTTTGCTAATAGTAGAAACTGCAGAATCAAATCTATTAAAGGAGCCATCTGATCTGGGTCTACTCTGTCTGCAAATGTGTGAAAAGGTGTTTATATTAAGGAAAGGGTTAAGTGCCTAGGAGAGAAATAGGTTGTCTTTATTTAGTCTTAAAGTTCTACAATGTGTCTAAGTTAACATACTAGATGGCTTATACATTCTGAAGGCAAAACCAGGTAAAACAAGATGTGTTTGTGAAACACTATGCCCCCTCATATATTTGATCTCTGACCTTGAAGGATAACCTTGACCTTGACATGTCACCCCTCAAAATGTGCAGCCTCATGAGATACACAAGCATGCCAAATATCAAGTCTCTATCTCTACTGGTCCAAAAGTTATGGCCAATGTTAAAGTTGGTGATTTGACCCATATATTTGACCTCTGACCTTGAAGAATGACCTTGACCTTGACACGGCACCCCTCAAAATGTGCGGCTTTATGAGATACATATGTATGCCAAATATCAAGTCTCTATCTATACTGGCTCAAAAGTTATGACCAATGTTAAAGTTGCTGACAAACAAACAGACAAACAGACAAACAGACAAACAGACAAACAGACAGACAGACAGACAGGGCAAAAACAATATGCCCCCGACTATCGTCAATGGGGGCATAAAAATCAATTCAACTAAGTATATTAGAAAACAAAATATCACACAAAAATAACAAAATCATTGTAATAAGGAAACATTATTTGTACAATGATCACTACATTTATTTACTACACTGCTCCTCAAGGATGTGACTTCTGATTCATATGTAATTCTATACTTGCTTTAACCCTTTACTCCATAAATACATCTTTCTATACCTTTGTAAACAGAGTAGACCAAGATCAGATGGCTCCTATAGGAGCCATCTGATCAGGGTCTGCTCTGTTTGCTTATGGTATAATATAGATCTGATTCCACAGTTTCTGCCAAGGCCAAAACTTCCTTTCTCCTTGTTCTATTACAACAGAATTAATATAATACTATTCATGATGTCATTATTTCTTACATGAATATTCATGGAGGAAAGAGTTAAAACACCAACAAGCTCTTTTTTCATGGATCAGTTTATATATAGCATGTGCACTAGTGCAGATATAAGTGAAAAGAAAGTGTGTTCAAAATAAGATATATATAGCTGGCAATACAAGAAATAGGGCATCCAGATATTAATTTTTAAAAACAGTGTAAACCCAGATAAGCAGTTTTGTACAAAAATACTGACCAAGAATAGTGTAGACTCAAATCAGATGCTTCCAATTCCCTCGAATTGATGCCTTTTGACACCTCTGTAAAAGTCACTTTCTGAAACCATTGTGATAAAATAGGAGCAAATGCTCTATTTATCATAATGGTTTCAAAACTACACAATTCTAAATTTTCCCTTTTCTCTAGTAAATGTTCCTTTTTGGTAGATTTATTCAAAGAAGTTGGGTCTAAAAATAGCCTATGAGGGAATGTGTTAAACGAGTTGATCTGGGTCGGTACTGTTTACAAATTTCTCAATGCCCTTTTACATCTGACAGATTGGCAGTATATTATAAATGCAAGCAACAAACATTTAAACTGTTTAACCCTTTCCTTCATAAAAATGTCTTTTCACACCTTTGCAAACAGAGTAGACCTAGATCAGATGGCTCCTATAGGAGCCATCTGATCAGGGTCTACTCTGTTTGCTAATGGAACTATATAGAAGATGCGATTTTACAGTTTTTGTAAAAATTCAGCTAATAAATATTCAACAAGTCAAAATTTCTTAGATGAATTTGTAACAGGGAAAAGGTTAAATACCAATACATGTATTACTGTTACGAACAAACAAGAATATTTTACATATTAACCTCTGACTCCATGAATACTTATATATGTAAGAAATAATAACATCATGAATATTTATTAGTTAATATTTTAATGTGTACATTTTCCAAGGCAATCATTTGCTTTGTCAAAGACTGAAGAATCAGATCTATACCATGTCTGGCATGTCATAAACAATGCAGACCCTGATCAGACACATCCTACAGGAGTTGTCTGATCTGGATCTACTCTGTTTGCAAAGGTGTATTAATGGAGTAAAGGGTTAAAGAGGAAGTCCCTACAATGATCGCATATTTTCAATAATATCATAAAACTTGATATTTGTTAAGCTCAATCATTATTATGATGGTTGTTAATTTGAACTTATATCGAAAAATGCCCCTGTGATACAAATAAACCGATTTCATCAATACAGTCCACTTTCGTTAAGGCGAACTCGCTTGACACGAATTTCTCGCTGACACGAAGTTTTTGTAAAGTCCCAACTTTTCTTCCTATATATTCTATATAAATTAAGTTTTTAAGACGAGTTCGAACTGATCACGTTTTCGTTAAGTCGAAGTCATTTTCTGTCCCCAAAGTGTCTGTTTGCATGTAATTATCGGTGTTTGTATCGAAGTCGCACCTCTCAGTCTGATTGAGTTCGAGGTGTGAATTGGACCGTTTGATCCGACCCTGGCAAAGTACGCCAGGTGATCGCGACACACGTAATTACAGTGTTTTGTGGGTAAACAATCACTGATGTCAGATAATTATTCGAACTGTGGAACAATGCCGCATTGAGTGAGCGTTATTTAGTAAAATGACACCTTACCGTTCATTCGTCCTAAGTGTCAATCATGACTACTGTAGTAAGAAAGATAACTCTCAAGTGTCCTCGCTTCCAGACGATTTTGTAGAGATTGGATAAAAAGTAAGACCTGTTTCTTATTTTATTACCAATACATGCAGTTCAACATTGAATTTAATTTGTCACTTGAGTAATAGCAAAACAGCTCACGGCGAAACATGTAAAATGGTGACTACATTTTGAAACGTCTGGTTTCCCGAATAAGGCTGTTCTCTTAGATGTACCGGAAGTACACGAATTGGCAACCAGGTAGTTCACGTGTGATTGCGTATTTCCGGTGCCCGTTTAGGAAAAGGGATTTCCCATAGAAATGGCGTAAACAGACGCGCTTTAAAAATCGCCAAACCAACGGTGATTAATTCAATGATAAAGGCAAAAGGGATCTGAAAATTGGATAGGGCCTTGTAAATTACGACATAATGTCATTAATGGAGGGTAGGAAAGACATAATTTTGTTCAACACGCACATGTACAATTTTATTTACACAGAGTGCGATTCTTTTACACAATGTGAAGACTAAACTGTAAAAGCACATTAGTATGCTTATAATATGGCAGCTTGTTTAAGGTGAACGTAATGGAAGAAACTGGATTTTTTTTGGAAAAAAATAGCTAGTGATTTTTGAGTCGAACTCTCGATGAGTCGAAGTTTTTAACGGGTCCCTACGAACTCGACATAACGAGAGTCGACTGTACTTGTAATTTTTGTTCAACAGCACAGTATTATCGGCCTTTTCCGTTAATTTTTTCCACGTTTTGCCGATAATTACACGATCCCTCCATTAATTACGTAATAGCTTTTCTCGGAAGTCGTCAGAGAAACGCGATTAGTGCGAACAGTTACGAAACTAAAACCCAACCCGAATAAAACTGAAACATAGGGGAGTAAAATCGGGATCGGCGATATCAAACACATGGTTGTTTTGTCATTATAAACAGTAATTGGATGGGTTTTCTTGCGATATACTACATTTCAGTATATAAACAAATCAGTTTTGTATATTTTTGGTGTTTTTGAAATACGTCAAATGTAGAGACTTCCCCTTTAAAGGCAAGAGGTCTTACATGTTTGCTTTTAATTCAGACCAATCTAAAAATCTTGGGTTATTTGTTTCTAACTCAAATTTAAGAGTATTTGCACATAATATAAGAGCACCCCAAACAGTTGCCAATGCTTGACCTTTTTGAAAAATGTTTTAAAAGTTTTTACACAATGACAAAAACAATGACAAAGCCCACAAAGATGATTAGAAAAATAGATGAGCTAAATACCGACAAGAGTGTTCGATGGAACATGTGTCAACAACTACTGGCAGAAATATGACAAAGAAAGCTTGACACAAAAAATGTAACAGACATCAAAGAAATAATATGTATGTGTCCACTTGCTGAACTAGTTAACACATTAAGGAAGGTTATTGCTTCACTGCTTATAGCAGTAAAACTATATTCCTGCCTATTCTCTTCATTTTCCCTGCAATGATTATGAAAGACAAAACCAACACAGATACATATTAATATATTCCTGATCACCAGACAAGAAGTGTGCTATGTTGTGTATTCAAACCACATTCACACAATACCAAAGCTTACCACCGGCTGGACAGCTAGGCGCAGTTTCTCTGCAAAGCTGCCAAGCAGCTGGGTAAGAGCAGCCTGGACGACTCCTCTCAGACTGCTCGAGTGACTACAGTACGTGTCTATGTAGACCTACACAAGGTACAAGGTGACAATCAGCACAAGCACGTTCTAAAGTTAACACTTTCCCTGTCCGTATTCGGTAAAGAAATAATGATGTCATGAATATTTATAAGTTGAATTTTTATATCGACATATGTATGCATAAATATTTGGTATTGGTAGAAACTGTAGAGCCCGATCTATATTATTTCATAAGCAAACAGAGTAGACCCTGATCAGACAGCTTTTCTAGGAGCCATCTGAACTGGATCTACTCTGCTTGCAAATGCGTGAAAATGCATTGATCATGAAACAATTAACCCTTTAACTCATAGGCTAATTTTAGAACCAACGTCTTTGGATAAATTTACCTAAAAGGAGCATTTACTAGAGAAAAGGGAACATTTAGAATTGGGTAGTTTTGAAACCACTGCGACAAACAGTATTTGCTCCTATGGAGCAAATGCTATATTTATCACAATGGTTTCAAAAAGTGACTTTTACAAATGCATCAAAAGGTGTCAATACGAATGGAATGGGTTAACCTTTTACTCCATGATTATAATTTTATGCCTACTCATGCGTAAATGCAAACAGAGTAAACAGATTGGTGTCTCCTGTTTGCTTATGATTCTGATTATACAGTTTTTGCTATGACTAAAATTTCCTGTCTTCACATGCCATTATAAATATTCAATCTAATTAATAATCATAATGCCATTATTTCTTACATGAATCTACATGGAACTACCAGAAAACTGACTCAGCGAGGGCCCTGTAATTAAGGGCAGATAATTCTAGACATAGTGATCTGATTCAACCAAAAACTATAGGCGTCTTCCTCTGATGATATTAAGCATATGCCCTTAATATGAAACCAATATGTGAAGTACTGTTTGAGTTATCGCGTCACATCAAAAGTGTTGACGGACGGACAGACAGATGGACAGAAAATGTGATTACTATAGGATTGCTGCATTTTCAATGCAGGGCCCTAATAAGGGGTTAATCTTACATTTAAATCTCTTTTCAGTTTCATTTGTGCCCACTAGAATGAGTTCAATTATCAATAAATCAATAAACTTATATTTCAACTCTTTGAATATTCTTCGTTATCAAAACTTTTGGTACATTTTATTTACAACAGATTATATTGAGATATATATATAAATAGATATATAACCCTTTTCTTTTAACCCTTTACTCCATTGCCTTTCAATGCCTTTGCAAACAGAGTAGACCAATATCATATGGCTCTTGAAGGAGCTGTCAATCAGGGTCTGCTCTGTTTGCTTATAAAATAATATAGATTCTGCCATGGCCAAAATCTCCCATGTTCATATGTGATTATAAAAATGAATCTAATTAATATTCATAGTGTCATTATATTTTACATGAATATTCATGGAGTAAAGGGTTAATAGTTGAAAAAGAGCCATATCCTGAATGTAGGCTGTTGTGGTCCCCATCATGACAACTTCATACAGTGCTAGCAAATGAGATAACAAACCTTTTCAAACAGTGTAGAGCCAGATCAGAGTTCCTCAAGGAACCCTATGATCAGGTTCTGCACTGTTTGCCATTCAAAAATCCTCAAACATATTTCGTCCTAAATACTGTTTAGACTCTACCACAGATAATGATGGACTATTCTACTAAGAAACAAGAGGGCCATGAGGCCCTGAAGCGCTCACCTGAGATACCCCAGGGACGGGGCCATCATTTGTACAACCTTGGTAGAGAACCACAAGGCAAAGCAGTATGCCATTAATTAAAGGTCTAAGCCTTATGGTTTCAGAGAAAAATGATATAGTTTTCCCATGAAAACTGATAAGCCAGGGCCAAGTTTCACCCAGAGGTCATGGTCGTAAGTTGAACAATCTTAGCAGAGGACCACAAGCCAAAGCTACATGCCAAATATCAAAGGTCTAGGCCTTACAGTTTCAGAGAAGAAGATTTTTAAAGATTTTCCTATGAAAAACTGATAAGCCCTTGGGCGGGGCCATTTTTGGCCCATGGTCATAATATGAACAATCTTTGTAGAGGACCATTAGATCATGCTACATACCAACTATCAAAGGTCTAGGCGTTTCAGAGAAGAAGAATGTTAAAGACTTTCCTATGAAAAACTGATAAGCCCTTGGGCGGGGCTATTTTTGGCCCGGGGGTCATAATTTGAACAATCTTTGTAGAGGACAATTAGATCATGCTACATGCCAAATATCAAAGGTCTAGGCCTTACAGTTTCAGAGAAGAAGATTTTTAAAGATCTTCCTATGAAAAACTGATAAGCCCTTGGGCGGGGCCATTTTTGGCCCGGGGGTCATAATTTGAACAATCTTTGTAGAGGACCACTAGATCATACTACATGCCATATATCAAAGGTCTAGGCCTTACAATTTCAGAGAAGAAGATTTTTAAAGATTTTCCAATGAAAAACTGATAAGCCCTTGGGCGGGGCCATTTTTGGCCCGGGGGTCATAATTTGAACAATCTTTGTAGAGGACCATTAGATCATGCTACATGCCAAATATCAAAGGTCTAGGCCTTACAGTTTCAGAGAAGAAGATTTTTAAAGATTTTCCTATGAAAAACTGATAAGCCCTTGGGCGGGGCCATTTTTGACCCGGGGGTTATAATTTGAACAATCTTTGTAGAGAACCATAAGATCATGCTACATGCCAAATATCAAAGGTCTAGGCCTTACAGTTTCAGAGAAGAAGATTTTTAAAGATTTTCCTATGAAAAACAGCCAAGCCCTTGGGCGGGGCCATTTTTGGCCCGGGGGTCATAATTTAAATAATCTTTGTAGAGGACCATTAGATCATGCTGCATGCCAAATATCAAAGGTCTAGGCCTTACAGTTTCAGAGAAGAAGATTTTTAAAGATTTTCCTATGAAAAACTGATAAGCCCTTGGCGGGGGCCATTTTTGGCCCCAGGGTCATAATGTGAACAACGTTTCGTTCCCCCTAGCCACTGATGCTTCTGACAAAATTTGGTTAAAATCGGGTCAGTAGTTTCAGAGGAGATGTCGTTTGAAAATGTGGACGGACACCGGACGCCGGACGGACGCCGGACAAATAGCGGTCACAATAGCTCATCCTGAGCCTTCGGCTCAGGTGAGCTAACTAGAAAATTGGATCCGTAAGACACAGCGATGGCCCTGTGGTGGTGCTTGCCTAACTGCATGTAAAATTCCTAAGTCATTTGAACTTGACCTTGGACTTACAGGCAGCATGGGCTGGGTGTGCAATGAAAGTATGGATGGTGTTTAATGTGTATATGCAATTCCATGCCAATAACTATAGTAGTTAGTGAGATATAAGACAATGAAAAAACTGTGACAACCAACTGCACGTAAATGTGACAACCAACTGCACGTAAAATTTCTAAGTCATTTTACTTTGACCTTGGGCTTGTGGGAAGCATGGGTGGGGTGCCAAATGATAGCACAGATGGTGATTAATGTGTATGTGAAGTTTCATGTGTATAAATGTAGAAATATCTGACATATAACACTTGAAAATTGTGACAACCAACTGCAAGTAAAAGTGTGACACACGGACAGACGGACTGACATGTACAAAACATAATGCCCCCGACTATTGTCAACGTGGTCATAAAATAGAGGACAAGGGCTTAATTAAAGACTTGGTCAATAGAATAATTTCTCACCTGAGCAACTTGTGTAATTATTCTGGAGTTCATACACCAAGCTGTAGAAAATGTCATCTTCAGCAATAACTGAAAACCAAAAATCAATCCATGACTTACAAATTGTTTTCAGTACTTGGTACAATGTTCTCTTTTTTTTTTTTGCTGCAAAATGTTACTTCCAGTATATCAACAAAACTTAGATCAAATACCAGTCACTAAATTAATCCTTTCCATAATGAATATCTATGCATGAATTGATCACTTCATGATTATTCATTAACTTAATTTTTACAAAGTAAAATTTTCAAGACAAAGTTGGCTTACAAAAAAAATGTAGAATAAGATCTACATAACAGACCCTGATAAGACAACTCCTACAAAAGCCGTCTGATCTGGGTCTACTCTGTTTGCAAAGGCATGAAAAGGCCATTCAATGAAGGAAAGGGTTGAAGTCATGTCCATTGTTTGGTATCAACACTGCTGTAGATAAGAGAGGATGTAGGAAATCTAGAAGAAACAGTTTCAACATTTACCTCCCAAGGCAACTCCAATAAGTACTTTACACTTTACTCTATAAATACGCCTTTCTATACCTATGCAAACAGAGTAAACCCTGATCAGATTGCTCCTATAGAAGCCATCTGCTCTGTTTGCTTGTGTTATAATAAAGATATGATTCAGATAAAGATACAGATTCCGCCATGGCCAAAATATCCCATGCTTTTACAGCAAATTAATAGGATGAATATTCATATGGAGGAAAGGGTTTTAGTTTAGAGGTGAAATTTCATAGACCAATTTGACCAACTCCTCTTTTGTCTACAGCTCTGGGTACAAACAATATACTGGTTTACCCCTTTCCTTCATATAGATGCCATTTCACACATTTGCAAACAGAGCAGACCCAGATCAGAGGACCCATCTGATCGGGGTCTGTCAGTTTGATTATTGTATAACAGCGACCCTACCTTCATCACGTCCACCTGTATATCCTCTGGCAGGTTTGGTGTGGAGTAGACAGTATTCAGTATCTGTATGGGCAACCATCGCTCCTCATTCTCAGTTTCAATACTCGACTGAAAACGATCATCCTTCAGAATTTTCTATAAATAGATATGTAAAGTTTAAGTTTGTGTTATTTTGTGAAAAACCATTTCAAATAACTTAGGTCTAGACTAACTTAGCATCTCACAACTATCAAATGTGTTTGACCCTCCAAATGTGATTTCAAACTGTAAAACCTTGATACAGTAGAACTCCTCTAATGCAACCATTTAATGAATAAACATAGCTTAATATAGGACAAAAGTAATGCAGAGAGCTCCTACGGGAGCTTTCTGCATTATTTTTGTCCTGCATTAAACTACCATCTGCCTCTAGCACCCAGAATTATACCTTTTTTTGGTGGTCGCATTAGTGGGATTTTACTATACTTTGAGATTTGAAAACAGACCAATTGATAAAGGTGCGTATTCAATACTGAAAGCAGTCATTTCTCCACCAAACTTATGATTTGACCACTCTTGAGACGATTCTAAAGAACGGTCAAAACATAGGGTTTAGCGGAGAAATAAAGGAGCTATGTTTGAAAATGTTATAATTTACAGATAGTATCTGGGCCCCTGTGAAAGTTTTGCACTGCTGGCTGAGGACATTAATGTTCAAATTATACTCTGCATAAAATTTGCAATTTTTTAACACTAACTAGAGCCCTTATATGAAACAACCACAGCCAGAATGGTAAAATCATACACATCACACACTTACACACAATTATAAATGTCATACATAACCAATTCCCTCATACAAAACGCTTTTTCACACCTTTGCAAACAGAGTAGACCCAAATCAGATGGCACCTGTTTGCATATGAAATTATAATAGATCTGACTATTGTTTTTACCAATACCAAACATCGAGGTGAGTAGATATGCTATTATAAAAGTTCAGGTCTAAATATTCAGGTATAAATATTCATCATGTTTTATTTCTTATATGAATATTCAACAGGGAAAGAGGGTCTTTACCCTATATCTCATGAATATTCATGTAAGAAATAACGACTGAATATCAATTTGGTCACTTTTTTATAATGGCATTACGAACATAATTATATTTCTTCATAATAAACAAAGTAGACCATCAAAAGAGGTCTACAATGTGTCACTGAGACAGGTAGTAGACTAATGCAAGACAAAAGTTATGCAAAAGTTCCTACAATAGCTTTCTGCATTATTTTGATCTTGCATTAACCCTTTCCCTCATATAAACGTGTTTTCACGCATTTTCAAACAGAGTAGACACAGATCAGACGGCTCCTAGAGCAGCCGTCTGATCAGGGTCTGCTCTGTGTGCTAACAGAATTTGAAAAATCTGTTTCTTTACTTTCTAAAATGGCTACAATGCACCACTTTCCATATTTCATAATAACCTTTTTGTCCATGAATATTCAGTAGGTATTGAAATTTGTAAAAAACATAGAACAGGGAATGGGTTAAGCAACCACCTTTTTTTTTTTAACCATTTCCTTCAAATAAACACCTTTGAAAACAGAGTAGACCTAGAACAGATGACTGCTATAGAAGTCGTCTGATGAGAGTCTGCTGTTTTCTTGACCCTTTCCATCATATAAACGCTTTTTAATGCATTTGCAAACAGAGTAGACCCAGATCAGACGCCTATAGGAGCTGTCTGATCAAGGTCTACTCTGTTTACTAATGAAAATTGATAATTACTGTTTCTTTACTTTCTAAAATGGCTACAATATTCCACCTTCCATTATTTCATTAAACCTGTTTTTATCCATAAATATTCAGTAGGTATTGAAATTTGGAATAAACATAGAAACGGGAAATGGTTAGGGTATAATGTAGACCTTATTCTATAGCTTCTGCCCGAGCCTAAATGTCCTGTGTTCACAATCACATTCCATTATAAAAATTGATCTAAGCAATATCAATGATGTCATTATTTCTTACATGAATATTAAACTGGTAATGGATTAAAAAGATGCCAATGACCAACAAAAAGGTCTAATACTGGGTCTTACAGGCAGGTGGTAACTTTTGTCCAGCATTAAGCAACTACCTGTATTGTAAAGACACTAATGTCTCTTCATTAACCCTTTACTCCATGAATATTAATGTAAGAAATTATGACATCATGGATATTAATTAGATTATTGTATATATTGGAATATGAACACAGGATGTTTTGGTTCAGGCAGAAGCTATATAATCAGATCTATATTATACCATAAGCAAACAGAGTAGGCCCTGATCAGATGGCTCCTATAGGAGCCATCTGATCTGGGTCTACTCTGTTTGCAAAGGCATAGAAAAGTGTCATTATGGAGTAAAGCGTTAAGTGGTTCATTTAGAGGGGTTCTACTGTATTTATAAATCCTCAAATGATGAAGTTACAACAGATTTGCATTTAGTCTTTGATATATGTATTTATGGCATACCTCCACTCCAGACACAGCATGACTCATCAATCGCTTGGTCTTACTCTCCAGGGCCAACTGTAGTGGCTCCAGGCACTTCTCACGTAACAGGTAGGCTGGCAGTTTATCTGTACCATCTTTGTCTTCAAGTATGTCTGAAATATTGAATACATACGAGGGTTGTCCCAGTAAATCGTGGACTGTGCTTATATTTTTTTTATCTGACGTTTAATCATCATAATATTCTGCAAATACCTTCAGCCATTCTATTTCAATAAAATAGTTCCATGAATAATAAAATACAATACATAATATGATAATCATGCGTGATTAATCGAGTTGAGGTAAGTATAGCCGGCGCAGGCCAGAAAATGCATCGGAAACCTTTATCTGCTCGTTCAATAAAATGATATTTTTCCAGCTACATTAAAATCTAGCGCGACAATTTATCGCCTGCTTAATGTGACGTCATTATGACATTATCACAGAAGATTTCGAACGTCAGACGTTATTTATATGAAAATCGCACATCTTTGAATGCCATCCATCAGAATTTCTAATTTATGAAAATGATGACATTGGAGGAGGAGAAACCGCCCAGAATGGCGATCCAGCTCTGTGTGCACACCTGGTCAATGCCGACAGACACATTAAAAGAAACTTAAAAGCACAGGGAGATGCAGTAGTGTTTCCTGGAGCCCTGTGTTCAAGTGACATGGTAGGTTAAGCGATGGATGGGCGGATTATAGTGTACAGCATGGCCGTAAACCCTACAAGGATAACGGTAACATTAAGGCTGCTAACAACGTCATTGACGGAGACAGACGCAATACGGTGAGATATGTTGCCGAGTTTACAGGGATAAGTAATTGCCGAGTGTACTGTGATAAGTAAATCGACTGCTCAACACATATTAAAATCTCACATAAAAAGGTCACATGTGAGAGCTCAGCGGTTACCGATTGACAGCATTCTAACGAAGGAAGAAAAACAGGCTAGAGTTGTGGCAGCCAGGACATTTCTTCGTAACATTGAAAGCACACCTTTCTGTCCCGTAGTATTACCACGGATGAGAAATGGGTTCAATATTACGAGCCAGAAGACGAGCGGATGCCGATGGTGTGGAAAAACCATGACAGTCCTCCAGCAAAGAAGGCGAAGGTTGTGAAGTTCATGGAGAAAGTGATGTGTATCGAACTCATCGATATGAGAGTGGTGATCCTAGTACACATGGTGAAGGCTAGATGGACGGTGATGTGATCCATGCAATTCAATAGTTCAACTGTTCATTAGACAGTGGTTGGTGTAATAGAAGTGGGTAAAGCGGCATTGCAAGTATATCACACATAACCGGGACTACTTTGAAAAGCAGTGAACGTTTCTGCGCATGACGTTAAAACTTGAATGACTATGACGTTGTCGACTTCACCAGTATGCGCCGCATAAACATACCCTGTAGTTTTATTTTGTGTACAGAGATGTTATACTTAGACATATTTTGCTGTAATTTTGTGTGTACACTCAGAATACATGTATATGATATACGTGAAAATTTAAAATGATTACGATAATTACTTTTTCTACAGTAAGCTCAGTCCACGATTTACTGGGACAACCCTCGTATGAGAAGCTAATGCAGAATTCCATGAACTGCATCATTGGTCCTACATTTTCATCTGATACAGTTGAACTTCAATATCTTGAACTTCATACAAATCACCGAACAAATTATTTAGAGATAACAGAAGTTTGAGTTATCAGATTTCCAATCTGGACAGTTTCTCAAGTTCACAGCTTAATGCAGGTCTGAAGTAATGCTGAAAGCTTCTGTAGGTGTTACTTATGACAAGCATTAAGCTGTCGCATACATTTTAGAACAATTCTGTATTGTGAATTTTGGAAGGATCAAACTTTTACTTTTGAGTTATCTCGAAGTTCAAGTTACCCGAGTTTGAGACATCAAAGTTCAGCTGTATTTACAAAACAATTCCAGGAAGAACTGATAACAAATGATGGTGACTTGGACTTGGAAAATGGTGTAGAAAGGTCTCATACAGGAGTGTTTAATAGCTGAACAGATAGAAAGCCTGGCAACTAGATGTTGCTTTTGGAGTCCAAAGAATAACAGGATAATCTGCAGCATCCAAGTGCTATGGAAGACAAGCAGACCTCCTAACTTTTCAGGAAGAGTAGGAAATGAAGGACACTGGCCAGGACTCATAACACTTTACCTGATAGAAATGCTTCTGACATCCTTGAAATCAAGATCAGCAGAGCTATCTGATCAGGGCTTTTTTTGTTTGCTTATGACATCATACAGATCAAATCATAGTTTCTGTTTTGACCAAAAACTCCTGCATACTCCTATAAAATTTCAGCTAATAAATACTCATGATGTTATTATTTTTTACACAAATGTTCATCAAGTAAAAGGATACGGTCAGATGGTATGCTATGTGATGGAGGTGCAGCAGAGGAAATACAACATTTTTCTGTGACATAAATTCTTAACCCATTACCTCATAGGCTATTTTAGATACAAACTCTTTGAATAAATCTACCGAAAAGGAGCATTAACTAAAGAAAAGGAAAAATTTTAGGATTTTTGGTAATTTGAAACCATTGTGATAAAAAGAGCATTTGTTCCTAGAGGAGCAAATGCTCTAGTTATCACAATGGTTTCAACATATGACTTTTATAGAGTCGTCAAAAGTTTTCAATATGAGGGAAAGGGTTAATACCAATGAAACTTTAACCCTTTCCTTCATATAAATGCCTATTAATGCATTTGCAAATAGTATACCCAGATCAGACTGCTCCTATAGGAGTTGTCTGATCAGGGTCTGCTCTGTTTGCTTCTCATATGGTATAATATAGATTTGTTTCTACAGTTTCTGCTTGAGACAAAACATCCACATGTATATATGTCATTTTAACAATTAAGCTAATAAATATTCAAGATGTCTATTAACAATAATTTCTTACATGAATATTCAAGGGGAAAAGGGTTAAACTTTACCCTTTCATGCCTTTTCAAGAATTTGCAAACAGAGTAAACCCAGATCAGATGGCTCCTAAAGGAGCCGTCTGATCAGGGAACGGTAGTCCGAAGGTCCTGGGTTCGAGCCCCAGTCTGGCTGCGTGATTTACTCCCCCTGTGACATATGTATTGTAAGTATCAACTCAATATTAATATTTAATGTTTTTGTCCCCAGTATAATATACAGCAAAACATTGGGGCTTTGACTCTTTACTCCATTAATATCCATGCAAGAAATAATGACATCATGAATATTAACTAGAAAACTGATTCAGTCAGAGAGGGCCCTGTAATCATGGGCAGAAAATTCTAGACATATAGTGATCTGATTCAACCCAAAAACTATAGGCATCTTCCTCTGATGATACTAAGCATATGCCCAGCCCTTAATATGAAACTTATATGTGAAGTACTGTTTGAGTCATTGTGTCACATCAAAAGTGTCGACGGATGGACAGACTGACAGAAAATGTGATACCTAGATAGGGCTTATGCATTTCAATGCAGAGCCCTAATTGCATTAGTTGTTATGGACACAGGAAATTTGGCCATAGCAGAAACTGTAGAATCATATCAATATCCTAGCATATTATAAGCAAACAGAGTGCTCAGAGCCTGACCAGATGGCTCCAATATAAGTTGTCTGATCTGGGTCTACTCTGTTTGCAATGTGTGACAAGGCATTTATATGAAGAGTTATAAAGCAGGTAGCAGCTCCACGCTGATAGAAAGTAATACATTCCTTCTAAGCTACAATCTGTCAACAAGAGACACTTTATGACATATTTGTAAACAGACTCAGAGTAGACCTAGATATCTATGTTTGTATGTGATTGACATCATTTCACAAAATACCCTCTCTTGCCTATTTCTTGTCTTACCAAGTGCTGTTTTACATGATTGTCTTATAGGTGTAAACTTGGCTGCCTGTGCATCCTTCATAAGAAGTTTCAACAGCTCCTCCATGCTGATCAGTGCTTGAGTCTGTTACACTGACAGGAACCACACCACTGAATGTCAAAGAACAGTCTACTAAGACTTCCAGTCCCGTCTCATCTGTGAACAGAATGGATTCTTTATTTCTTTATTAGTTAACAAGTTCTATAAATAATATTTTAAATGATGAATAAAGCACATTATTCAGGTGAATGTCTGGTTAGATGGTTGGAAGAAAAAATAACTTAATCTCTAATTTGACGCATTGAGTTCCTAAGCTGTTTTTATTAATTAAGGCCAGTATATATAATGTTCAGCTTATTCCTCTTTCTATATACAGCACTCTCTCAATATTGAGAATTATGTATTGGCACCAATTAAACAATAAAATACATAAAATCCAATATATGGACGCTAAGTGGTGTAAGGTCATGACCAAACACCAAAACTATGTACAAAAAGTATTAACCCTTCGCTTGCTGAATTTTAAAATACATTTCTTCTCCTGTTGTATAATTATTATTATTATTATTATTATACCACATTTATATAGCGCTCTTTTCATACAGGATATGTACGTTCAAAGCGCTTCATAATTACATATATCTTCACTGTGTACAAGTATTTCACTATGCAATCACTGCTGTGGAGTGCACTGGTTGCACAATCAACTTGTAAATAGTGCAGACCCTGATGAGACAGCTCCTGCAGGAGCTGTCTCATCTGGGTCTTCACTATTTACAAGTACGTATATTGACGCGAATAGCAACCGAAGGGTTAAGGAATTAAGCTGTGGAAAATTGGTGTCAGTACAACCCCAGGAACAAGAGTATAAAATATGTCGACTGTGTCTTCTGATTGGATTGAGACTAGCAAAAGGTTCCAATGTGATACTGTTTGTTATGTCCGTGTGGTAGTAGGGCTTACAGACGGAAGAACAGTTGAACAGTTAAGCACTTTAATTATTGGTCTAGCTACATGGTTAATACACAGTATATGAATGCTACAAGTAAACTGTCCCCAGACTAAAACGCTATCAGAGAGGGCCAGTGGGTAATTAACATAAAGAGGCGGAGCTATGCTGTGAGTGGCAAATAGAGCTCTACACTACATCTCCCCTTAACTTAGATTAATTGTAAGGTGGTGAAATATCAAAAAAGCCATCTCTGATTTCGCTTCACAACTAATTATCACCGTTAGATTACAATAGTTCCAGATGTAAACATTGTTCGGAGTATCAAACATTCCAGTGAATTTATTACTTCTGCTTGACCTTAGCACAGTTCATATCAGGTCATTGCTGGCTGGCTCGGCTTAGTTAATGAGTTCTTGATAGTCTTAATTGCACATTTCACAGGGCATAAATGAATTTATGTCTGATACCTGGTATCTGTGAATTTCAGTGTCTTAGAATTAATGTTTCTGTCTCTAGCCGGATTCTGTCTTTAGCAAGTGTTCTGTTTCATATTTAATTGCAACACCTTTAAAATGTCAATACATTGTAAAAATAAATGACTAATATTTACTAATGACGATATCTAAATGCATATAGGTTACACAACATACAAGTGTAAGTTTGTACATTGTATACATATATACGTTACAGCAATGTAGTACACAATAATGAATTTCTAAATAGTAATAATCCATTTCTGAATGCACTTAATAATTCCATATAGAATATAGTAATCCAGTGGAATATTAGAACTGCACTTGTTTGATGCAATGGTTTATTATGCCATTGAATTATGCACTATTTTTAACACAATTAACTACACACATAATCCTTGAGATAATCAGGTGGTTTACGAGTCCTGGTGGATCTACGTGGCAGGTTTCTGGCATTCTCTGGACCATGAGAATCGGGAACATGAGACTCGAGACCGTTCGGGCGTCCGTTCGTCTGCTGTTTTCCATTTGAAACGAAAGTGTCCTCTGATTCGTCATTACCAGGCAGATCGGGTGGATTTAATACAGTCTTAAATTTCGACGAATTTCGGGTGATCTGTCTGTCTTCCCGTTTGGCTGTAATCATAGTTCCTTTCTTTTGAACAATTTCATAAGGTCTAGGATCAAATGGCGGTGTGAGCTTGTTTTGTTTCTCTTGTTTAACGAGAACTCTGTCACCAATTTGAAAATGTGACGGCTTGGCATTTCTCCTTTTGTCTGTGTACTGTTTCATTTTTCCTTTCATTTTCTTGTCATTTGATCTAGCTCTTATATGTTTGCCAGTCGATTTTGGTTTCTGTGGTGCATTTGGTAGTTTGATGTTGATTTGTCTGCCATAAAATAATTCTGCTGGCGAAATCTTTGTCGTCGCGTGTGGCGTAGCACGATAGTTACGTAAGCAAGCATACATCTCTTGTTTCCAAGATGCATTTTGAGTATGTGCTGCTCTGATTGCTTTGCCTATTGAACGCATAAATCTTTCACATTCTCCATTTGCTTGTGGCCACTGAGGTGTGATCTTGCGGTGTGCAAATCCAAGATATTCAGCGAATTGTGCAAATTTGTGAGAGTTCATGGGAGGACCATTGTCACTTTTCACAGTTTTCGGAATTCCGAATTCCGAGAAGATTTTGTCTAACACGGGGATCACTGTGTTTGCGTTAATTGAGCTTATAATTTCGACGATTGGAAATCTTGAGTAGTCGTCAATCAGAACTAAGAGATATTTTCCATCAGGAAAAGGTCCGCAAAAGTCCAAACTAACTTCATCAAACACCTTTTCTGGCATTGCACTCATCCTGAGCGGCTCTGGTACGTTTTTGTTGACTGAAGCTAAGCAGGGTATGCAACTTTTGCATGTGTCTTCTACTAGTTTGTCGATTCCTGGGAAATATACTTTTTCTCGAAGCAGTTGTTTGGTTCGAACTATTCCCTGATGACCTTCGTGTGCGATCGAAATAACTTTCTTCTGCAGCGATTTGGGTATAACCAGTTTTGAATCATGAAGTAACACTTCACCTTGATCTACAGTAGCAACTGTTAGGTCATTTCTGCAACGTGTGAATGTATCAAGTGTGCTGTTTGATTTGTATGACCTATTCCATGTGTCGTTTTTTACATTCAAGATTGCTGTTTGTAGGTCAGTGTCCTTGGACGTTTCACGAGCAATTTCGTCCAGAGTCATTGCCTTAGGAACGTTGTGGTGTACAATAAATGACAGGTATTCCTCTGCGATTTTCGATGAATGACATGTATGCGTTTTGGTAAGATGTGGATGTCTACTTAGGTAATCCGACATGTTTGTCTCACCTGGCTTGTATATGACCTTGAAGTCATACGCTTGAAGTCTCATTCTCCAACGTTCTAATCGTGCAGGGGGTTTTGATTTCGGATTGCTGTAGATGCTTTCCAATGCTTTCGCATCTGTGATTAACACGAATTTATGTCCAAACAAATATATGTGCCAGTGTTCAATTGCCCAAATAAGTGCAAGGCTTTCCCTTTCTGTCTGCGAGTAGCGCTTCTCTACGTCGGTCAGCGATTTGCTTGCGAAGCAGACGACTTTTCCTTCCTGTAGCATAATTGCTGCAATTCCCACAGGGCTTGCGTCTACTATTATCTGTGTCTCTTTCTTGGGGTCAAAGTAGGTCATAACGGTTTCACTACTCAGCCTTGATTTCAACAGTTCAAATGCGTTTTGCTCTTCAGCATTCCATTTCCATTTGGTGTTTTTGCGTGTCAGATTGCGCAACGGTTCTGTAATTGTTGAGTAATTGGGTATGAACCTTGAAACATAGTTTGTCATCGCCAGGAAGCTTCTAACTTCCGATACGTTTGTTGGCGGTGGTGTAGATTTGATTGTTTCGCATTTCTTTGGATCAGGCGACATGCCGTTTTCTCCAAATACATAACCGTAGAATTCCAATTTTCGTTTGTTGAATTCACACTTTGTTCTGTTTAGTGTCAAATGTTTGTCTTGGAGCCTTTGTAGAGTTGCCTCAAGTCTCTCGTCGTGCTCCTTCTGTGTACGTGCGAACACTATTATGTCATCACTAATGTTTCGAACTCCCTCAAGTCCTTCTAAAGCTGTACGCAATGCATTTTGGAACAGTTCGCTTGCACAGGTAATACCGAAGTTGAGACGTTTGTAGCGTCGTAAACCTAGGTGTGTTGTAAACGTTGTCACATTTCGAGACGATTCAGATAATTCCAGCTGATGATATCCTTGATTAAGATCTAACTTGCTAAACACTTTGGCACCGTTCAGATCCAGGATCATATCATCTATTGTGGGTATTATGTGACGCGTGCGTTTGATTGCCTGATTTGGAAGTCGCATATCTACGCATATACGTACTTCGTTTGTTTTGCTTTTCGGTTTTGGTGCTACAACGATAGGCGAGACCCAGTCTGTTGGCCCATCAACACGTTCAATTATATCCAAGTCTTCAAGGCGTTTAATTTCATTCTCAACTTGCTGCCTGAGATGAAATGGTATGCGTCTGTGTGGTTGCGTAACAGGTTGAATTGTTTCATCCACGTGTAACTCGACTTTCACATCCTTGAGTTTTCCAATTCCCGTAAATACTTTTGAATATTTGTTGCAAAGATCATCAGTGTTGATTAATTGCATAACATTGATTTCGGGAATGATTTGCAAATCCACAGCAGTCGTGTAGCATATCAGATTACCGCTTCTGCCTTTTGCAACGTATACTGGAGCAGTAGTCATTTTGTGTTGTGTTTCAAAAGTGCCTTGAAATTTTCCAAGCAATTTCACTGTTTCGTTTGCACCATATGCATATACTCTTGTGCTTGTTTTGCATAGCTTTGGTTTGGTTACCATAGCGTTGAATGTATTTTCATCTATGACGTTTATTGAGCTTCCAGTGTCTACCAACATTCTGAGTGATTGATTGTTCAGTTGTATATTAATTTTGGGTCTTGACGATAATGCAGTTAGGTTTTCATTCAATCCAAATGAGTAGGCTGTTGCTTCATTTTCACTGTCGCAGCTACTATCATCACTGTATCTAGGGTTGTCAACATTATGAATAGTTTTCGGTTTTGCATTTCCTCGCTTTGCACGGCAAACAATTTCAAAATGGTTTCTCTTGTGACAGAAGTTACATTGCTTTCCATCAGCAGGGCATTTTGAGTTTTTGTGAGGATAGTCTCGACCACAATTTCTGCATTTTGTCACTTTTCTGGAGCTCGCGGTGTTTCTCGTTTCAAATGCTTTAGAATGTCGATTTTGTGATGGTTTTGGTGTTCGTTTTCTGATTGAATTTGTCTCTACATACTTTTTCTCAATTTCTAATGCATGTCTGTCAGAAAGTTCAAGTGCTCGAGCTTCTTTCAATAGATCATCCAGCGACATATCCTGTCTCAAAGCTTTTCTTCGCAGCCGTGTAGAAGTGCATCCTTGTATTATTTGAGATTTTATTTCAGTGTCACAGTTTGCAAATTCACATGTGTCTGATAGTCTGCGTAGCCTAGTGTGAAAACTATCGATATTTTCAGTTGTTTCTTGCTGTGCCTGACGGAACTTGTAGACCTCGAATTCCGTACATTTCTTTGGTGCAAAGTATTCTGTTAGCTTTGTCTTAGCTGTGTCGAAATTGTCACCTGTATCAGGAAGTGTGTCAAAAATATCGTTCACTTCCTCACCTGCATAGTGAAGTAGAAGTGCTCTCTGTCGTTTCACGTCTTTTATGTCCATGCCTACAAGTAGGTTTTCTAAGCGTTTACACCATTTCTTCCAACGGGTGTCTACAGCTGGTTCATTTACACTAAAACTGGGAAAAACTGGTAATCCTTGTGCCATTGTCATTAATGAAGAATCAATTCTATTAATAATTCACTACAATGTCAGCAGGTAATATCCAGCAAAGTTATTCACTTTTTAAATCCACAAAATAGCAAATGAACAGTCTGTTTCTGCATCAATTAAGAAACATTTAACATCCTCGTCGCCATTGTTATGTCCGTGTGGTAGTAGGGCTTACAGACGGAAGAACAGTTGAACAGTTAAGCACTTTAATTATTGGTCTAGCTACATGGTTAATACACAGTATATGAATGCTACAAGTAAACTGTCCCCAGACTAAAACGCTATCAGAGAGGGCCAGTGGGTAATTAACATAAAGAGGCGGAGCTATGCTGTGAGTGGCAAATAGAGCTCTACACTACACTGTTCATTGATAAAAATGAATACTGGTATATGTCAGGGTTGTCATTATCAATTGAAGCAACCAGAAATGAATTTTAGACGTTTTGAGTGTAAAAAATACCGCTTTCCTGATACCTAAAGTCACGAGAATTGACTATATGCAGTTCCATTTTGTTGCAAAGTCATGTGAGTATAACCGCAATTAAAGGGCTCTAGGTCATAATTATTTTGTGAAATTTCTGTAAATCACCATTTGATGAATTTCTAAAATTACATGACTACTTATCTCAATAAAAATAATTCATTCTCTTCATAATGGTTGATAGAAGACAAGTCTGCTAAAAAAAATGGGGAAGTAGTCAAGGATGCATGCGGTTGAACAGCAATTGATCAAGTACATGACATGTGAACTAGGCTTTAATTAATTTAATTTGGCTTGGAAACACAGAACTGAATTTGCCATGCATTGCACTGGTATAAAAATACGACAGAATTGAAACAGCAAAGAATTAAAACTAGATAGGTACCAGACCCGTTCTAAGAAGATAAATTGCTAAACTGGCAATGATGAAATTGTTTTAACTTTCACTTTATATATGAAACAATACATAAATGGTTTCCATATCCAAAATTGTTCCATTCTCACTGGCTTTAGGTCTAAAAACCAAAGTCAAACAGGTTCTTTTCATTTTTGTTTTCTTTTTCGGCTGTTCCTTCACCATCATATCATGGCATGCTGTGTTTACTTATTTTACCGTGGTGCATGATTGGTTGTATGCAGTCCGATAAACCAATCAAAAGCCGTTTTACTACAAAGAACAGTGTCACAGTAAGTAATTCCTCATCAATTAGTTGGGTTGACATCAAAATTCCTGATTGCGGTTTTGAAGTTTCTGAAAAAACAATCGATTTTCTCATGATGTTAAACAATGGTTTCGACCGGCAATCGGTTAATAATGATAACCCTGTATGTATCTTTGGATGTTGAGATATGCTACATTGTGGATTATTTTGTGAAACACAATAAGCCTGGGGCAAGTTCTTATTTCAAGAGTTGGCCAATCTAAATAATAAAAATGAGTAAATTTTGTATAAACATATCAGATTCTGAGACAGCACTTGTGTTGGAAACCCAAACAAATCAAATAATCAAATTGTGCATCTACATCTACATCATACGTCATCGCAGTCGCACTTGACTATTACGCGACGGTTGGTGTGCAGGGTAAAAGGGAAAGCAAAAGAGATATAGGAAAGGCAGAAACGTTTGACAGTTAAAAGTGAGAATGAAGTGAAAATTAAGAAGGCAGTGATTGTACAGCAGCGTTTTATCCTTTGCCCAATATTTTGAAGTTTGAGTTATGCATCTAAATAAATATGGACACTTCATACTGGGTTTATATTTAAAGGCACAATAGGTGCTGCTTGTGACTGGACGAATGATTGCGGGGGCGATAACATATGTCATCAAATACGTTGTCGTCTGGACTGGCTGTTCCACCATTTGTACTGCACACATGTTGTTTTGCAATACCTTATTTAACGTGATAACAATTTATTGCAGTTACCGTAAATAATTCGACATTTTTGAAGCACATATTGAGAAACTCCTGTCTGTAATGTGTCAGCAGCTGCAACATTACTGGATCGCTTATAACGGTAACAATATCCCAGCAGCAATTCCCTCCCCTTATTGGATATGAATAAGTATGGAGCAAGTTCGACATGATCCGCCGTAAACGCGGGGTCAAGCGGTTATTTTGGTTTCAAGCGCTCAGCTAAATTGCGTCATCAAATATTTGTTTTGTGTTCATAGTTATGCCATGCAAACAATTTATTCGAAGCGGTAAATTTATGGATTTCTGTTCATTTTATTTCATATGGTGAATTTGTCTCCGTATTACATTCTGCTAGACAACACGAATGAATTCTTAAGAAAACACAACCAGTCTTTTAAAACATATCATAACAAATATGACTGTACAGTTTCTACCAATTTAATTTAAATTATACATTAACCTTCCATAATCTGTCATATAAACTTTTTATACTTTTAGAGTATTATGAATATTTGAAGTATGTTTTAGAAATATTTACTAAAACTTTATAATGTAGCCTATGTTTTCCATTTGCATATTTTATATGTGCTTAACTAAATTGAATATAGCTTCAAACAATTAGTCTATGAAAAATGTGCTAATCACACGCTTCAAAACTTTTATAAGTCTAAACGGAGTATTGAGTTCCTCTCTGTTCTTTTAATTTGTAAGATTAGCATATTTCTCATAGATGCTATGATGCATATTACTCTTTTATACTTGCAGCTTCCTTTACATATGTTAACATACACTAGTTATATAGTCGGTTAAAAAGCTCTTCAGAGCTTATGTTATTTGTAAATGTCTTGCCGACTCAATCTTATCTTATCTTATCTTACCAATACCAAATATTCATGTGTACATATGCCATTATAAAACAAACAAATTAATATTCATGATGCCATTATTTCTTACATGAATTTTCACGGACTAATGGGTTAAAATAAATTAACATCGGTGTTCTCTATGACAGGTGTGTTACAGGGTTGTTTTTACTGTTTTGGTCATGTTTGTATTGTGATATTATTAAAGTGATCAACGTGAAATAGTTTAGGGGTTTCTTACCGTATACCTAATATAGAGATTTAGATTTACAACTCATGCAGTCGGCAGCCATGTTGTTTCTTTGACTATAACATTACTTATGTTATTCTCATGCAGCCAACATCTCTTATATTGACTGCACATGTATGATTGTGATTCCATTAATAAATATATATTATTACATATATATTTACATCCTTATTAGGAGTTTGTCAACCTTCCTTAAAATAAAGAACCCATCTGGCTAAGTCCGGCGACAGGTGTATGCTTAATGAAGGACGAAAATAATGTGATATCTTCCATCGGGCTTCATACATAGTATCTTCCTGCCTCAAGTGACACGTGTATAGAATACTTCTTTTGAATGGTGTTCAATATTTCAACCAGCGCCTCCTCATAATCATCATTAATGATGGAGGGAAGTAACTGGAAGAAGAAGAAGAAGAAGAAGAAGAAGAAGAAGAAGAGAGAGAGAGTTGACTAGCATGATCTCTGTCTCGCGTTTAATAGAGAGGGATAATTATATAAAGGGAGAAAATACGCAAGACAAAACAAGTTGGTTTCTAGAGGAGTTCCTTACCCTTGATATCAGAAATAACTATATACATGTAGAGTGCTTTCTTTTCTGTTTATCTCCGATAAGTACAGGAGTTTCGCCACGTGATGAGATATGATTCAGGGAACGGCAAACAGTCGTTACTTCATTGACGCGGCGTCTGAATTGTGTCTATCAACTAGTAATCATCGTCAGTATTGTATTACTTCGCATAATCGAATCCGTGGCGTCTGTTACGTGGCAACTGGTCCGAGTCTAAACTGTTTGCAAGCAGTTCTACCCCGGGTCATTTGAATTAGCTCAATTTGTTGTAATCTATATGTAAAGCATATGGCAGGTCATAATTATTACTGGGAGGTCGCAGTTCATGGATCAACATGTATCGGCCTCGACAGAGCACAATATTGGAAAGTCGCAGTCCATAGATCTACATGTACACACATCGTACATGGCAGGTCATAATACTGGAAGGTCACAGCTCATAGATCTATAAATGTATCTTACATGGCATGTCATAATGCTGGAAGGTCGCAGGTCATGGATCTACAAGTGTCGCACATGACATGTCATACTACTTGAAGGTCACAGGTCATGGATCTACAAGTGTCGTACATGGCACGTCATAATACTGGAAGGTCACAGGTCATGGATCTACAAGTGTCGCTCATGACATGACATGATATCTGTACTGGAAGGTCACAGGTCATGGATCTACAAGCGTCGCCCATGGCATGTCATAATACTGGAAGGCCATGAATCTAACAACATGTATCGGCCATGACAGAGAACACTATTGGAAGGTCGCAGCCCATAGATCTACATGTACACGCATGTCATAATGCTGGAAAGTCACAGGTAATGGCTCTACAAGTGTCGCACATGACAGGTCATACTACTGGAAGGTCACATGTCATGGATCTATACAAGTGTCGCTCATGGCAGGTCATAATACTGGAAGGTCACAGGTCATAGATCTACAAGTGTCGTCCATGACAGTTCATCATACTGGAAGGTCACATGTCATGGATCTACCAGTGTCGTACATGACACGTCATAATACTGGAAGGTACAGATCATGGATCTACAAGTGTCGCTTATGACAGGTCATGATATCTGTACTGGAAGGTCAAAGGTCATGGATCTACAAGCGTCACACAGGCATGTCATAATACTGGAAGGTCATGGGTCTAACAAGTGTCGCATATGACAGGCTGGAAGGTCACAGCTCATGGGTCTACGTGTATTGCACATGACAAGTCATAATGATTGGATATCATGGTGCAGTCTATAGATTTACATGCATCGCACAAGGCATATCATAATGCTACGACGTCACAGTCCATATATGTACATGTATCGCGCATGACAGATCTGTCGCAGCTCATGGATTTACATGTATCGCACATGACATGTCATACTACTGGGATGTCGTAGTTTATGGATCTACGTATATCGCACATGAGGGCAGATCATAATGCTGGGAGATCGCAGCGAATGCATATACATGTATCTCACATGATATGGCATAATGCTGGGATATCATGGCTCATGAAGCTTCGAGGTCATGAAGCTGGAAGGTCACAGCTCATGGTTCTAATTGTATCGCACATGGCAGATCATGCTTGCTGGGAGGTCGTAATCAATGGATCTACGTTTATGTATACATCGCATGTGGAATTGTTTTAGGTCATAATGCTGGAAGGTCACAATCGGTTCATACTAACAATTTAAAACTTTCGTAATAAAACTGTAAAATATTCGGCTAAAAAAATGTCTTTCTTGTTCGGACAATATTCAGTATAGGCAACTAGCCATTGTCTGCGAAGACCAGAGTCCTTGTATTTTACACACAACATGTTTACTAGATCTAATACGTAAATTATGACATAAAATGCGCCGTTCACGAGCAGGTACTTTTTAAACATCGATTGCAGACTTTTATAACAGATCACCTTTTTAATTCTAATCCACATTTTTTTCTCTCTCAAAAATAGTGGATGCTACGCGCATTTATAATATTGAGCTCTACATCAAGATGATGTACAATTTCTAGTAATTTCGTACATTTTTCAAACTATTCAGAAAATCTGTTGAAGTTTTGATGCTATCCTTCAGATAATTTTATAGATCTATTTTATGTCTATGTTAGTTTAAACATATTTATTTGCAAGTACTAACATGTGCAAAGGGATTGGGCTACACATTATTACAACATTATCATTGACCCTTGTAAAACGATTGAAGTCGGCTGAGTTTTCCTGATACCGATATATTGTTTTTAAGATATTTAGCCGAATTTCAAGTACACCTTGAAGTACATGTACAACTATATATATGGCAAACTATATTGGTTATAGGGTACCACCGGTTAAACTAAAACAAGCAACATGACTGTTTTACTGAATAGCATAAACTTATTATTGAGTGTTTGCTGAGAATATCATGACATCATGCTTATATTAAAATAAAATGTTCATGAGAACGGGGTTTCCGAACTAGTAGCCTACTATTGAAGAAAAACTACAAACGAAGACTAGCTGTAAGTAGAGCTCTAAAATCCGCTTGGTAGCTCTAAGACTATGCGCTGTGTTTGAAGAAAATCGTCTACGGAACAAACAAATTACCTGCTATAGAAGTCTATTAACGCGATGAAAAGAACAGTAAATATATTCTAGCGATCATATTCATAATGAATAGTTCTAAATGTACATAGCCGGGTAGAGACTGCACATGGTGAAACAGTCGATAATCTTATTTAGATAGATTGTGTGGCTTGATAGCTCAGTCTATAGAGTGCTGGCACGGTAAGCCAAATGCCCTGGATTCGAACCCCAGTCGAGTCATAACTTCTTCACCATGTTAGATCTACATTTATAGCACGAGGTCTAACAAGAGCAGGTGGTTGCTTAAGGCAGGATGAACTGTTCAATGCAGCCAGATGACACTTATAATATATATAGATCTATATAATGCAAGGAATCTGCTGTATAACTTTCGTTTTGCATTAAGCTATCACATTATTTTGGGTGGTCGCTATAGTCGCTATGTACAGAGAGGTAGCTAATCGTCGGCGCAAAGTCAAGTGGACCAGATATACATGTACAAATTGCAACCTGACACTTGGCGCCATTTTCACTATGCACAACGTTACGTCATTTTAAAGTTTCACGTCACTAAGTACACATACAATATGGCGGCTATCAGCAAAACATATTTCAACTGATCAAAAATGCCAACTTCTAGTCAAGCGATGATATTGAGAGGTGGTGATGGGACTGGAAGAACTCGAATCAGCTACAAATCACTGCCACCCCTTCTGAATAAACCGGAAACAAGTACAAGCAGCCTCAGGCTTCAGGCACACAGCCCAAGAGGAAACTGTGAACTGGTGAAATTTGACTTTAGCGTAAGCACGAATGACGATTGCTCTTTGGACGGATTCCAGGGTATGTTTGCATATGACCAGACAACTAAATCTTATCGTTGGAAAATTTGTTCGGTGGTTCCAAAGAGGCCTATTGAGCCTCAAATCAGCAGTATGCAAAGCGGTGACTTCATCAACGATGATCACTTTTCTGATATGAATATTGAAACTGACCAAAAACTTAAAGATTCCGAATCCTTTATTAATCGGCAATCTTCGGACCACACTCGCCACTTTACGACTCCGGTCGTCAGCCTCATTGATAACTCGAATTACGCTGTAACTCAAACCACCGAGCTCCTGGGAAAAGCTCCTCCCTTATCATCGTTGACAATTCCGCCGGATGCGAACACAGTCGATGAAATATCTTATAGACGGCTTGAGGAACTTGGTTTCAGAAGAAGAACAGCATACAGGCCCGGAGGCGGTTTAATTAGACTGAAAAATGGAGAAAGTCCCTTGAGTTCTCCAAGAAAAAGTAGCCCGGAGCCAGCGGCAACATGCAGTGTACCAACCTTGACAATAAGTAACATAGATGTGTCTAAAATGCCCCAGCCATCCGCGATTCCATACAAGATACAGGGTTTCCAACCCAAACCATTTGTTACCGGTGACTCGATGAGGAAGCGGTGAGTACTAAAGCAGATAACCACCAGATCTACTTTAACCATTCGACCCTAATTATCAGAGCCCACCAGTGTTTAACTAATAACTACTGAGTCCACTAAGTATGAAAGGCATAAACTTGCTAAAGACGTTTGATTGACAAACGGTGCAGACCCTGAATGATAAGAGGGTTCCTCTAGGGTCCTCTGATCTTTGTCTACAATGTTTGCAACTGGCAGTACATGCGTGTCCCAGGTTCAAAGAGTTAACCCATTCCCTCCTACTATTTTATTTATCTACCGAATAGGAGCATTAACTATAGAGAAGATAATTATAATTGCATAGTTTTTAAGCCATTGTGATAAATAGAGCATTTGCTCATGTGGAGCAAATGCTCTATTTATCAGTTATACACAATGGTTTCAAAGAATGAGTTTTACAGAGGTGCAAAAAGGCGTCAGTAGGAGAGAATGGGTTAATACATGTAGTAGAAAGAAGAATATGTTGCGAATCTTGCAGCTGTCACAAGTAACCAGTTTTCGTTTGAACATCTTGGATCTACCTGACATAGAAACAACACTTCTCGTTTCCAAGTACAATAGAACCCGTCTTAAGTGGTCATAAAAGTGGTCTAACTATGGGTCTCTAAGGCAAGTGGTAGCTTAATCATAAATGCAGGTCAAAAGTAATAATGCATTACCTTTGCCCTGCATTAAGCAATCACCTGGGTTTTAAGCCTCTCATGTTAAGAAAGGTTTGACTCAGTACTGTACTTTAACCCATATGCGCCCAGTGGATTCTTCCATGTTTATATATATTGGATTAGTCCCATTTTTTATCTAAGGGGTGCCTGGCCTAAAATTTCAATTTCATTTTGTTTTATATTGAAATTCCTATCATCAAACAGTGTAGAATCTGATCAGACGCCGCATTATGCGGCGTCTGATCAGAGTCTACACTGTTTGCCTACGTCCCTATGCCTATGGGATCGTGGGAGCAAATGGGTTAATAAAGAAAAGTTTTATAGATATATGTGGCACACTATGATAATGATTACCATGGCAACATAAATAATTTGGGCCCAGTAATTCGGTGTCTCCTTCTCTTTGCTGTCTGACACTCAGTCGGATCGTAACAGTTAGAATCTCTTGAGCGACTATTTTATTGATTGAACAGAGTAGTCTTAAACAACTGGTAGTTGCTTAGTGCAGGACATAATTACAAGCAAGACAAAAATCCCATATAAGGATTTTTGCGTTACTTTTGACACATGCTTAACCCCTTTACTCCATAAATACGCCTTTCTTCGTCTTTGCACACAGAGAAGACCCAGATCAGACGTCTCCTTTAGAGGCCGTCTGATCAGGGCCTGCCCAGTTTGCATAACGTTACTACATGTTTTACCATTGCTTTTTAAGACTTCTGTGTCCATGATGTAAGGTCGCCTAGCTATAGTGTTCTGTACTACAGTAGAACGTCTTAAATGGGAAGTCCCTACATTTGACGTGTTTCAAAAATACCTAAATTATACAAAACCCATTTGTTTATATGCTGAGAAGTAGTATATATATAGCAAGAAAACCTATCAAATAAACGTTGAAAATGGCGAAACATCCATGTGTTTGATATCATCGATCCCGGTTTTATTCCCCGATGTTTCAGTTTTATTCGGGTTGGGTTTTAGTTTCGTATCTTCGAGCTATTTGCGTCTTTCCGACCACTTCCGAGAAAGGCTGTTACGTAAATTAAAATAAAGGAGGGATCGGGTGATCATCGACAAAACGCGGAAAATGTGAACGGAAAATGCCGATAATACTTTGTTGTATCACAGGGACATTTTTGGCTTTAAGTACAAATTGACAATCTTCATAAAAATGATAAAACATAACAAAATAGTCAAATACCAAGTGTTATGATATTATTGAAAATATGCGTTCATTGTAGGGACTTCCTCTTTAAGCGGCGATAAAAAATATGTCTAATTATGGGCCAGCGCCTGCCAGGCAAGTGGTAGCTTAATGCATGTCAAAGTAATGCAGAAACCTCTAATGAATGAATGGCTGCTTAGGACAGGTTCTACTGTACTGTATATGTCTCAAGTCGACACACTATCTCTATATAACTTAATATTTTACCTCATGAATATTCATAGAAGTACATGTAATGACATCCTGAATATGTATTAGCTGATTTTTTTTGTAATGGCAACACGCGGCAAAAGGAAATTTATGACCATGGCAAGAATTGTAGAATCATATCTATTATTTCATAACCAAATAGAACAGACCCTGATCACACGTTTCCTGTTGAAGTCATCTGATATGCATCAATGGGAGCCGTCTGATCAGGGTCTGCTCTGTTTGCTTATTAAACAATAATAGACATGACCCTGCAGTTTTTACCATTAGCAGTTTTTACCATTACCATAAAAACCTGTGTACATAATTATGCCATTATAAAAAAAGTCAGCAATTAAATATTCATATCTTTATTTCTAATTCTTACGATGAATATTGGACAGGGAAATGGTTAAAATGCGTCTGTATGATGTAATGGGTTAAACACTTTTGGTGGGATGTAAAACCCTATTCACAGATACACTGAATACTAGATACATGTATCTAGATACCCGAGGCAATACCTTGTCGCTTCTTCCTTTAGCTTTATCGGGTAAAGGTTTTGGTCTTTTTGAACTAAAATGATTAAATATGTAAAAGAGCATGCTTCATTGTTGTGAAGATGTTTTTACAAAGTTGATATAGAGGATCTGTTGCGAGTTGTCTTTTAAAATGAGATGTTCCTAAACGAGCCTAAGAAAATGTTATTAAGCGAGCCTTGGCGAGTTTAGGAACATCTCATTTTAAAAGACAACGAACATCAGATTCTTTTTCTCACATACCGTCATATATAACGCATGACGTCATATATGTTCTAAAGTGATCTTACACGTGTTACAGATCAGGAAATCTTAACCCGTTGTTCTAACTCGGAGATAAGGGAAGGTATGTGAGAAACAATGTTCTCAATACCGTTTTATGTTGTTCATATTTGCCTTTGCTGACACCACTGTGTGTGAAAATCACAATGTTGTGGGAAAAGTTAGTTAAAGCTAGATAAAGAATTGTCTGATTTATATATGTTTGGTATTTTATCGTTCAGGATTCCTCCGACCAAACAAAAATCACTTCTCCAAGAAGTAAAGGAGTCCGTCAACTGGGAGAAGCGCGTCACACCTGCTACACACATGTGGCGTCATCATCCGGGTTATATGCCAACGTCCATCTGTTTCAGTTTGAGAGATGGATGGCAACATACTCACGCGGAGATCAAACAACTGGTAGAGGATCAGCTACAATCTAAGGTAATTTCTGCTATCAGTAAAAACCCTTAACCCTTTCCCTGTTCTAAGTTTAGTACAATTTTCAATACCTACTGAATATTCAATTATTCATGGACACAATAGTTATAAAGAAACATGGAAGGTGGACCATTGTAGGCATTTCAGAAAGCAAAGACACATATCTATCAACTTCTATTAGCAAACAGAGTAGACCCTAATCAGACGGCCCCTCTAGGAGCTGTCTGATCTGGGTCTACTCTGTTTGCAAATGCGTGAAAACACGTTTATGTGGGAAAGGGTTAAACCGGACGAGCAGTATAAATGCAGGTATTAAAGACAGGTGGCAGCTTAATGTAGGATGAAAGCCATGCAGAATGTTCATTTGGGAGCTTTCTGCATGCCGTTCATCCTGAATTAAGCACCCGTGATCGAAATACATAAATTCTTCTTTATTGAAATTCCGGTTTAGATAGGTTTCACTGTACAGTAAAAACTCGATAATTCAAAATTTAGCTGTATAAGAATTTAGGCCCGTTTAGACAGGCGGCTGCTTATTGCTTAACCCTTCGCTTGCTGAATTTTAAAATACGTTTCTCCTTCTTTACCCATGCCCTGTTGTATAATTACATATATCTTCACTGTGTACAAGTATTTCGCTGTGCAATCACTGCTGTGGAGTGCACAGATTGCACAAGCAACTTGTAAATAGTGCAGACCCTGATGAGACAGCTCCTGCAGGAGCTGTCTCATCTGGGTCTTCACTATTTACAGGTAGGTATATATTGACGTGAATAGCAAGCGAAGGGAAGCGTGGAAGTCACGCAGAAAGCTCCCAGGGGAGTTTTCTGCATGACCTTAACCCTTCTGAATAAGCTGCCCCGTCTTAAAGAACGATAAAGATACGCATTTAGATGTTCCTGGTTTCACTGTACATGTACTACACTTTATTCATACACTCCATTAATATTCATGGTAGGCCTCACTCGTTTGAACATTTATTAACAAACTATTTTATCCTATCATATAAAAAACAAGTGAATAGATCTTATCATCTATGTATTTATGCTTTGTAGTATATAATCAGATCTGAGATACTCTACACGCTAATAGAGCAGACCCCGATTAGGGTTAAGAACTTAAGGTACATGTATTTTATATTCGTCATGATTTACTATGGTTTCAAGTTATCTATTTTCTAAAGTCAACTTCATTTTCAGGTAATTTATGAATATAAATACCGGTATCATAATGATAGTCGACCGTCATCAGTAAAAATCACCAGAACAGAACAGAATAGAATATTCTATTTTGATTTAAACTAGTATACGGTATCTACTTTCTAGGCAAACAACTATACATCATCCAAACTAAAATGGTTATTTAGTGTAGACACAGACCAAGCGTCCAACAAACACCATTGTGAGCTGTTCATCTGATAAACAGTGACAACAGCTGGAGCCTGGATACAGAAACTCTCTCTGTGATACACAGACGAGACCGACCCTTCACGTGGCCTTTTCACACGTATGCAAACAGAGTAGACCTAGCTCAGACGGCTCCTGTAGGGTCTGCTCTGTTTTCTTATATGGAAGTATGATACCGTATATACATCTGGCCAAACATTAATGTGTTCATAAGCCATCCTTTAAAATCGGCTACTTGATATTCAGAATTGCATTATATTTTAACCCATTCCCTCATACCCCTTTTATTTAATCTACCGAAAACGAGCATTTAATAGAGAAAAGGAACATTTTAGAAAGTTGTAGTTTTGAAACCATTGTGATAAATAGAGCATTTGCTCCTAAGGAGCAAATGCTTTATATATCAATGGTTTTAAAAAGTGACTTTTACAGAGGCGTAGAAAGGCGTACTCAAGGAGGAAAGGGTTAAATGAATATTCATAAAGTTTGTAAACGGTTAATACGTGACGGAAGTTATGCAGAAGGCTCCCACTTTAGCAAACGACAGGTCTGCTCTAAATGACTTATGCATATAGCAAACTATTTATTAAATGGTCGCTTCCGGTTTAACCCTTTCGGCGCCAAATTTCTAAATGTCGACTGCAATCCATTTTTTTTTGTTAAATCATTCAGTAAAAAAGGAAATTAGATAAATAAATGCAAATTTCAAAGGAAAAAAGTACATACAGTAAAACCTCTCTATCACGGCCACAAAATTGTGTAAATTAGTTGGTATTTAGGGCAGGTGGCAGCTTAAAGCAAGGTGAAAGTAAAACAGAAGGCTCATTTTGTCTTACTTTCACCTTGCTTTAAGCAGCCACCTGCATTTAACACAAAATACTTGATGTGGTTTAGTGACCGTTATAAAGAGGTTTTACTGTATATACAAATAGAGAATGAGACAAAAAGTGAAGTACCTGATCAGACGCCGCCTTGAAAAGGCGGCGTCTGGTCTGGGACTGCACTATTTGTCGCGGTGCATTTATGTGACATTGGCGGTGAAAGGGTTAATGAAAGATCATGCGACCAACAATGTCGTAAGTGCTAATTTACGGTAGTTATTCATGTGACCAAAAGTATCGCACAGTCTAGCATGCGACAAGTTATGCTAACTTGGTACGAAACAAATTGACGTTCTATCTTCAAGTTGCAATCGTCAGTGCGTCGTCGTATTTTAGAAATTACGACACTTTCAGTCTTACGAACCTTCATAAAACGGGCCTCTGGTGATTGCTGAGTGCAGAACAAAAGTAATACAACTTTCTGTATAACTTTCGTGTTGCACTACTAAGCTACCGTCTGTCATAAGACTACAATACTCAGATTTTAAGTGGTCGATGTATAACTGATCTTAACCCTTTTTTCATGAATATTCATGTAAGAAATAATGACACCACGAATATCAATAAGCTGAACTTAGGTAAAGATATATCGACACATGCGTTTTTTTTTGGTTATGACAGAAATAGTTATTTCAGATTTATATAATGCCATAAGCAAACAGATCAGACCTGGCCAGACGGCTGCTAAGTATCCTCTGATTTGGGTCCACCGTTCCGCATCAAAAGGCGCCTCTAGGGGACAAAGGCTTAACCAACCACATGCTTTCATCCTTTCCCTGTTTAATATTCAAGTAAGAAATAATGACATCATGAATATTAATAGCTGATTTTTTTATATAATGGCATATGCGCACAGGATGTTTTGGCTCAGACAGAATCTATATCATACAACAAGCAAACAGAGCAGAACCGATCAGACGGCTCCTACAGGAACCGTCTGATCTAGGACTACTCTGTTCGCAATGGAGTATTAAGGCGTATTTTGGAGTAACTTCGTAATGGTACTGCACCAACCTAAAACAGAAAACATGCACATCTTTCATGGCGATGGTGAACTATTCTGTAATGTTTCAGGTAAAAAGTTTACGATATGACCCTACGGCTGTTCGAACCGCGACGGAAGGAATGTTAGACAGGTGGATTGTGACTTTCGCATCTAAAGCCAATTGTGAGAACGCCGTACAGAAAGGACTAGCTGTAGACGGGGATATTGTGGTTGTCAAGGCGTGGGACGATGTCCTCAGGGACGAATACGTCACGGAACGAGACGACATAGACTGGGAATATCCATGCACCTTCCGGCTTCAGTCGGAGAGGCACAAACGCGTGCTGAGGAATTTTTTACAAGTCAACTAGTGATATTCAATACAGCCTCCTGGTGCGAACATATACATTAGAACCTGTCTTAAGCGGCCATTAAAATAAACCTAAATCTGGATTTCTAAAACATGTGGTAGCTTAACCCATTTACTCCCAGTAGATTCTTCCATGCTTATATATTGGATTAGTCTTATCTTTTATCTAAGGGATGTCTGGTCTAAAATTTCATTCTTGTTTTGCTTTATATTGAATTTCCTATCAGCAAACAGTGTAGACTCTGATCAGACGCCGCATTATGCGGCGTCTGATCAGAGTCTACACTGCCTACGTCCTATATATTGGATCGTGGGAGCAAATGGGTGGCAGGACACGTGTGATGCAGAAATCTTCTGTATCACTTTTCCCTGCATTCAGCTACCACCTGCTTTTCAAGATTCGTATGTTAAATAAATAAATGACTGTTTAAGGTAGGTTCTGATGTACTAAATTAACAAATAAGTGTAAATACAGGTTTTGCTTATTGCAGGGCAAAAGTAATGCTGCAATCTCCTATGGAGCTTTCTGTATAACTTTTGTCCTATATTTAGCTATCATCAGCTTTCTAGAATCATTTAACTGTAATTTCCAATGATCTTTTGATATACTAGACACGTCACATTATTTTGCGAGTGAATTTTACATTGAATATTATTATAGGATAATGGAATAAAACACGTACCGTGTACCTGTGATGTTAAACAGTATATGAAGTGTGATTGCAGTATCCAGTTATGTCTCTCACAAGATGGGAGGTTTATGGGATTGCTCTTGTCTGTCCATACTTCCGCATTTACGTTCTTCATCATCATCATCATCATCATCATCATCATCATCATCATCATCATCATCATCATTATTATCTTCAGTTTTTCCATGCTATCATCTATTATATCATAACAATCACATCATCATTATTATCATAATCACATCATTAGTATCGCCATCATCATAATCATCATCATCAACTTCAGCATCACAATCATTATTATCGCCATCATCATCAGCGTCGTCGTCATCATCATCGTCGTCGTCACCATCGTCATTTATTTATCGGATAGGCGGCGTCCACCAAACGTGTGTGTCCTGTATTATACCAGCAGTGACTGGTAAGGGGAGTTCATCTCATATGAATAAGCCGTAACTGATCATTTCCCTGTTGAATAGTCATGTCAAAAATAGCGACATCATCAATATTTATTAGCTGATTGTTATGATGGCATATGTACTTAAGATTCTTTTCGTATCTATAGGTAGAACCTGTTTAGTCAGACCTATTATAATTTCGTAAGCAAACAGAGCAGACCCTGATCAGACTGCTCTTGCAAAGGCGTTTATATGTAGGAAATGGATAATGTATGATGCAGCTTCATTAATATCTCGACATAATTAGATCAAACATTAGCTGCATACAAAGGTCGTTGGGTCTAAAATAGAGTTAAAACGAACAATTCCTGTAAATGGCATCTCCTTATTTCTGAATAGAATATGACTCCGTTTTGCAGAAATTATTCTCAGGAAGTCCTCTATCACTATCAGAGTTGTATGTACAAGTCTTCCAGTTTGTGGCATAAGTAGGTCACTTGGCCTAATGACTTAGGTGAGCGGTATAGAACCATCATGTTCTTCTTGTTTAGCTTTTGCACAAACCCGATTTCTATTTACTTTTAGTATGATTTGTTAGACTCATCAACTAGTAATCTTTAATTTGGTAAATGTATGTTAACCCTTTCCTCCATAAATACGCCTTTCTACGCCTTTGCAAACAGAGTAGACCCAGATCAGACGGCTCCGGTAGGAGCCTTCTGATCAGGGTCTGCTCTGTTTGCTTATGGAATAATATAAATCCGATTCTACTGTTTTTGTTTTTGCAAAAAAATGTTATGGTTTAATATGCTATTGAAAAAAAATCTAATTAATATTCATGATGTCATAATTTCATCATTATTCATGGAGTAAAGGGATAAAACAGAATATGGCCGCGATATGTGCGCTTTATTAGAGGGAGTTAACTCTGTTCTCCATTGGAACATAGAGGGGCACACTGGTTACTGTTCTTGTCTTAACCTGTAACGTTACATCCCATACAAAATATTATATACAGTAAAACCCCTCTAACGCGTCCACTTAATGAACAAACATGGATGTCTTTCTAAGCAGGTGGTTGCTTAATGCAGGACAAAAGTAATGCAGAAAGCTCCTATATAGGAGCTTTCTGTATTATTTTTGTCCTGCATTAAGCTACCACCTAGAATTATACCTCTTTTAGGTGATCGCATTAACGGGGTTTTACTGTTCAAAGTAAAACCTATCACAAGCGAACATCAAAACGAGGTCTAATTCTGAGTTCTTAAAGGGACGTGGTAGGTTAATGCAGGGCAAAAGTTACGTAGAAAGCTCGTGCAGGAGCTTTCTGCGTTGCTTGCATTTTGAGCAACCATCTACGTTTAAAGACATATATCATTAAAAAGAAAGTCCCTACGATTTACCTGGATCGTAAAACATGGCATTCGTTATGTTGAGACGTCATGTACGCTGTTGGTAAACGTTTTCTAAATTTGCCGGTATTCAAAGATATGATATAACTTATTTTGGAACGAATAAATAAAGCCAATAAGTTGTATTATACCGTTAGAAAGGTATTTCTTTGTACAATCCATCTGGATATTTTTTGCACCATAATACAGACATGGTATGCGGAAATATGTCCGCTGTATCAAAATGACACAGCTAGTCAAACAAATTTGTCATTATCTCAGTTACTAATCAAAATATTGAATTCATCTTTTAGCGCCCAATGGTAGACGTCTTTTTATCGTCTGATGCAAAATTTAGTGACGCCATTTGACGCAAAGATGTAAACAACAGAGGGTTAATACACGTGTGTTCGGGCATTTATCGTTTGATGCAAAATTTAGTGACGCCATTTGACGCAAAGATGTAAACAACAGAGGGTTAATACACGTGTGTTCGGGCATTTATCGTCTGATGCAAAATTTAGTGACGCCATTTGACGCAAAGATGTAAACAACAGAGGGTTAATACACGTGTGTTCGGGCATTTATCGTCTGATGCAAAATTTAGTGACGCCATTTGACGCAAAGATGTAAACAACAGAGGGTTAATACACGTGTGTTCGGGCATTTATCGTCTGATGCAAAATTTAGTGACGCCATTTGACGCAAAGATGTAAACAACAGAGGGTTAATACACGTGTGTTCGGGCATTTATCGTCTGATGCAAAATTTAGTGACGCCATTTGACGCAAAGATGTAAACAACAGAGGGTTAATACACGTGTGTTCGGGCATTTATCGTCTGATGCAAAATTTAGTGACGCCATTTGACGCAAAGAGATGTAAACAACAGAGGGTTAATACACGTGTGTTCGGGCATTTATCGTCTGATGCAAAATTTAGTGACGCCATTTGACGCAAAGATGTAAACAACAGAGGGTTAATACACGTGTGTTCGGGCATTTATCGTCTGATGCAAAATTTAGTGACGCCATTTGACGCAAAGATGTAAACAACAGAGGGTTAATACACGTGTGTTCGGGCAGTTATCGTCTGATGCAAAATTTAGTGACGCCATTTGGCGCAAAGATGTAAACAACAGAGGGTGAATACACATGTGTTCGGGCAATAGCATCTGCAGTGTCCCGAGGGACTGTTGTTGGCCCAAGACCTAAGGGCGAGGGCAACAACAGTCCCGAGGGACACTGCAGATGTTATTGCCCGAAAACAAACGTGTATTAACGCTATTATTGCATAAAACACATTTTCTGCTTTCCTGCATCATTTTAATTCTTCCAAATACAATGTACAAGCAAAACTACGGCAGCAAAAATATATACTTCTTTGACACTTCGTTCGATGTATGCTGTTTCCGAGCCACAGTTTTCTTTCTGACGTCAATTCATGATTGTATCAAATACCGTTTACACGGAACTTCATTCAATTTGTCTATCACAAAAACAGTTCATTGTTGGCGCCCCTGATATGCTCAACCCGGCGTTCACCAAGCTTAGGCCAAAACGCTATATATAGCATTCGTGTCCATTGTTTACCTTAGGCCCCGAATAGGTATAATTAAAACCGGCCAACAACAGCGCGTGAGGACGAGAATCGCCTTGTTAATACATGGTCTAGCGGGACTAAAACAGCACGTTTTGTGCAAGAAGCTGTATTCTTGCACAATACGTGCTGTTGTAGTCCCGCAATACGTATCGGTAAGGTTTGAACTGGCACTCATCACTTTCCGCCCACTTTCGTCGATGAAAAATCGTGATAGTGACGCATGTTTCACGCGTGTGCGTGTGCGTGTGTGTGTGTGTGTGTGTGTGTGTGTGTGTGTGTGTGTGTTGGGGGGGGGGGGGTTGTTAAAAAGCAGCTATGCATGGGTGGATTTCGCTGCATAAGTGGTACTATTTGGTTGTGCACCTGTAAAACAACTTCTATGAGTGGATGGCCGAATTGGAAAGTGCCTTCCTGAATCCCATGCACATTTTAATGGAACAGCCCTTGGATACAAACTGTAGAATCAGATCTACATTATGTCAAAAGCAAACAGAGCAGACCCTGATCAGACCGCTTCTATAGGGTCCGTTTGATCTGGGACTACTCTGTTTGCAAATGCGTTAAAAGCATTTATATGAAGGAACGGGTTAAAACTGTATGGAAGGCAGATAACACATTATTACAAATTCTGGCCGGTGACAAACGGTGCAAACCTCGTTTTGGAGACGCGCCGCTGGTCTGGGTCTGCAATGTTTGTATTTTTACACGAATATTCAATAGATTTATACCCTTTCAGTGCCAGTATTGTCTGCTGGACACATTTTCGTCTGATTCAAGTTTAGTATGCAATTTCTTTATGCAATAAAAACCCTTATCGCAGAGAGCAGCTCAAATCATAGAACTCATAGGGGATGGGATACGTCATCTTTCTTTTATTATTTTTAGATTTTAACCCGTTGCCAGCATTGTTATCTGCGAGACACATTTTCGTCTGCTTCAAATTGAGTATGCAATTTCTTTATAAAACAATAAACAAGTGCAAACAGTTTGCAGTAACTCAGCGTCGCATCAAGCTCCAAACAGTTTGCAGTAACTCAGCGTCGCATCAAGCTCCAAACAGTTTGCAGTAACTCAGCGTCGCATCAAGCTCCAAACCGCTTGCAGTAACTCAGCGTCGCATCAAGCTCCAAACAGTTTGCAGTAACTCAGCATCGCATCAAGCTCCAAACCGCTTGCATATGATATCACATACCCTTCTTCATGGCACACATACCCTTCTTCATGGCACATGTGCTTTCAGCATTACTTTAACCCTTTCCCTCATATTGACGACTTTTGACGACTCTGTAAAAGTCACTTTGTGAAACCATTGTGATAAATAGAGCATTTGCTCCTATAGGAGCAAATGCTCTATTTATCACAATGGTTTCAAACTACAAAATTCTAAACTTTTCCTTTTCTCTAGTTAATGCTCCTCTTCAGTAGATTTATTCAAAGAGGGTGTATCTAAAAATAGCCTATGAGGTAAAGGGTTAAACCTGTATTAAGCAGTGAACCTGGGAAATTGTCCAGATTAGAAATCGGATGACTCAACTCTCTGTTATCTCGAAGTAATTTGTATGGTGAGTATGATCCCTTGAAATTCGAGATATCGAAGTCCAAGCTCACTGTAACATAAATCGATATTTCAGCTCTGACTTGTTTAGCAAGTGTATTGCCTAAACCTTTTCGCTGTCGAATATTCATGTAAAATACGGAATCATGAATATTTATTTGCTTTTATTTTTACAATGGTACATGTGTTGATATTCAGTTATTGGTAGGGAATTTAGAGTCAGATCTACTATAATTTCCCAAGAGAACAGAGTAAACCCTGATCAGACACTTTATACACTAGCCATATGATATGGGTCTTCTCTGTTTGCAAAAGCTCGAAAACAATCCCTATTATCCTCCCAATTTGACCTGAGACTCGATTAAATTTCGGCGTGTTTATCGGGATTGTTCGTAATACTCTGTGACAAAAAATAGCAAACCAAAAGCCGGTAATAATCATGTTCCACGAGGATTGTACAGTATAACCCTTCTAATGCGACCACTTAATGAATAAATATGACTGTCTTTATAAGCAGATAGTTGCTTAATGCAGGACAAAATTATACAGAAAGCTCCTACAGGAGTTTTCTGCATAACTTTCGTCCTGTATTAAGCTACCACCTGCCTTTGCCCCCTTTTGCTGGTCGTATTAGAGGAGTTTTACTGTATTTTTTATAGCGCATTCTCATACCTTCGGAAATTTATTCGAAGATTACCGATGATAACACACGGAATATGCATGAGTCTCAGGTCAAATTTGTAGGATAATACTATAGTTTATTTATAGTACATTAATGGACTAAGTGTTATAAATAAACTAGTCCCTATACTGTACACGTTTTATAGAAGGAAAGCTGTATAGAAGAGTCACAGATGTCACAGCTGTCCAAGGATATATATTTGTTTTGAACCCCCCTTGAGTTTGAACCTGTCGGAGTGATATCATTTTACGAATCTATAGCATTTATATTATTTACCCTTAGCTTGCTAAGCATGACCTGGTTGTCATTTGCAAAGAGCTTGGATTCGAGTGAGACTCCGAGTTACTTGTCTTATCCACGTGCAGGCATTTTAACCATTTCCTTCATATAAACACATTTTCGTGCAGTTGCAAACAGAGTAGACCCAGATCAGACGGTTCCTATAGGAGCCAATGTATCGCCTTCCATGTTTCATTTTTACCATTTTGTCCATGAATATTCAGCGGGTATTGAAATTTTAAATAAACATAGTTACATAGAACAGAGATAGGGTTAAACTATTGTTCTTTTCCGAGTCCTCGACGACAGTCAACCCGTATTTATAGGAAAATGGCTGCTTCAATTTAACCAACAAACGGGGGACATAAATTTCAATGGTTCGTCTTTACTTTGGTACAAAGAAAATGCCAATTCCTGTCTAGTAATAGGTAGACAATAAAGCACACTGTCATTTGATCTGGGTCTGTATCTATGTAAACTAAGCGGTGCAGAATTACTCCCACACAAGGACTTGTAGCTATATTAGTTTAACCAGGTTTTACAATACAGTAAACCCCCTAAATCGGACGGTACAGTTAGTATAAATACCGGTCTTGGAGACAGATGGCAGCTTAATGTAGGGTAAACGTCCTTGACTTTCACCCTGCATTAAGTAGCCACCTGCCTAAAAGTACATGTATATATGTAAAGTCTTATCTACTAGAATACCGGTTTAGAAGAGTTTTAATGTTTTTGTAAAGCTCTCTATTTTATCAACTAACACTGAAGATAGTGTGTACATGTACCTTGACGCGTCTTCCGTTGAAGGCATTGATCATGTTTTACACTGTGTTTCAACCCTCTGTATTTTATCAAATACCACAACAAACAGTGTGTACCCTGGCGCGTTTTCCGACGAGGCCATTGTTGCCATGTCACCCCATTGTTAATGCGTTTCTTTATGTACAATTATAAATGAATTGATCACTTCATACATATCCATTTACTTATTTTTCATAATGTAAATCTTTAATCCTTTCCCTGATATAAACGCCTTTTCACGCATTTGTTTCTATAGGAGCCGTGTGAACAAGGGTTGTTCTGTTTGCTAATGGATTTTGATTGATCAGTTTCTATTGTTTTTTAAATGGCTACATGGTTCCATCAGTCATATTTAATTATAACTATATTGTCCCATTAATGTTCAATAGGTATTGCAATTTGGAATAAACATAGGACAGGGAAAGGGTTAGAGGAATTTTTGGAATAAACATAGGACAGGGAAAGGGTTAGAGGAATTTTTGGCTCAGGCAAAAATTATAGAATCACATTTCTATAATTATATCAGTAAACTGAACTGCTCGAACATACCCAGGCCAGACATCATCTCCTATAAGACCTGTCTGATCTTGTTCTACTCTGTTTGCCAGGACGAGAAAATATATGTTTCTATAAGGAAAGGGTTAACCCTTCGCTTGCTATTCACGTCAATATACCTACCTGTAAATAGTGAAGACCCAGATGAGACAGCTCCTGCAGGAGGTCTGCACTATTTACAAGTTGATTGTGCAACCAATGTACTCGACAGCAGTGATTGCACAGCAAAATACTTGTACACAGTGAAGATATATGTAATTATACAACTGGGCATGGGTAAAGAAGGAGAAATGTGTTTTAAAATTCAGCAAGAGAAGGGTCAACTGTTAGACTCAGTACGTGAGTGGGCTCTAGATAATGGATAACTAAAACATTCCAGGCTCATATAACGGATCGTAGGCGCCTTTATTCCACAATCTGCGACCTAAGTCGTATTTGCAAACAGACTGGATTTAGATGAGACAATGAGTAATTCAGCGATTTATCATAATTCAGATCGTTTGACACTTGGTCAATATTTTCTCAAAAACTTCTCAAACTATATTCTCAAACGCTTGCTCGAATCGGAGTTAGTCCAAATGGTACCAAATGCAGATTTCAGCAGACAATTTTTTCCCCAGCGGGATAGATCTTAATCCTTTCCTTAATATGAGCGGATTTTCACGGATTGGCAAACAGAGTAGACCCAGGTCAAAGGGCGATCAGGGTCTTCTTTTTTTACCAATGGAATTTGAAAGATGTTTCTTCACCTTTTAAAATGGCTACAATGTTCCACCTTCCATATTTCATTATCATTATTTTGTCCATGACTTTTTAGTAGGTATTAAAATTTGGAATAAACAAAGGACAGGGACATGATTAAACTATTACTTACTCTGCTATGTTGATATTTGACGTGTCTTGTATGGTTGGGTCTATAGCTTTTGTACTCAATTGAATCTATCAACGTGCCTACTATACATTGTCATTTGTAATGTGTTTGCCGATAAAAATAATTTATGTCAGCAAAAATGATTTGAAAAGAAGTCGGCACCGTATTGTACTATTGTTAGTTGCGATAATGGTGTCAAATGAAAATTTAGGCTGAATAGGTCTTTTTGCCTGCTTTTGTCTGTTATTATTCATCAATAAAGAGCGTCACTGTATATAAACAGCCAAGTTTGATATTTGGATTTATTGATTTCGTTTGTTTAATCGAGGAATTAATGGCGACTAAAGCTCTACTGAGGCAAGTGAACATTTATTAAATAACCTAATTTGAATATAGCTACAGCTGTTTGTTTTTGTTTAGCAAATGAATCAAGCATATGATGAACAACAGTATTCAGTTCTGAAATAGCAAAACAAGTAAAATAACTTAGCTTGCTGAAGAAACAGGAAAACTCACCATGAAACACAACTGTTGCATAATTATTTGTCATATCTATCAATAAAAGATGTTATCAGTAGCGAGAAACTTGTCCCACTATTCAGGACCTGACTCGCATTTCCAAACACCATAGATCCTGTCGAGACGTCGAGTAACTCGGTGTCTCATCTGGATCCAAGCTGCTTGACACTCGGTCAGCAGTCTCTCAAAAGCTTGCTGAATCGCATGTAGTCAAAATTGCATCAAATGCAAATATGTGCAGGCATTGTTTTCACTGTTGGGTAAGGGTTAATACAACGGAAAAAGATCTTTCAAATTCTATTGGCAAACAGAGCAGACCCTGATCAGACGGCTCGATCCTCTAGGAGCCGTCTGATCTGGGTCTACTCTGTTTGCAAATGCGTGAAAACACGTTTATATGAGGGAAAGGGTTAACCCTTTCCCTGTTCTATGTTTATTTCAAATTTTAGTACCTACTGGAAAATAATTTATGCTGAACTATGGAAGGTGGAGTATTGTAGCCATTTTAGAAAGTAAAGAAACAGAGCTTTCAAATTCCATTAGAAAATAGAGCAGACCTTGATCAGAGGGCTGAGCCGCTCCTATGATATCGGTCTACTATGTTTGTAAATGCGTGAAAACGCGTTTATATGAAGGAAGGGGTTCAAACCTTTGTTACAATATAGGTGATCTGTTATAGTCATGAAAAAGCTCGATATAATATTGACGCATCGGTTTTATACAGGCATTTGCAGCATGTACTCTCAAATGCTAATCGACCGTGTAATCTGCCGAGTAATCACGATTTATTTCTTATTCGTTACAGTCATATTTCTGAAATATAAAATATGGGATGTTGATTAAACGAATACATCAATACATGTTTATTCATTGGTGTTGCACTTCCCATTCTAAATGGTACAAACAGGTAAACAATATCTTACAATATTTGAACATACATGTTCATTTAAGAATAAAAATGCAAGTAGGGAGAAGGTTAAGATACTTGTGACTGTTTAAATATATTTAAGAGTCAAACCGCCACATACAAAACACACAACAAACAAACAAACAACAACAAAACCCAACCAAGCAACAACATTAACTCGCAATAACAAGAACAACCAAACATCAAATCAATAAACACACACACACACGCACGCACACGCACACGCACATGCACACACCACACACACACAGTCATCGAAAACAAAAAGCAAAACATGACACCATCACTTACACATAACGGTGCAAAACGCATGACACTGCGACACTGAACAGGCCGAGTATCACCAAAGATGTTGAATCTAAAGGAACTCCACAGGGAACAGGTCACAGCAAATGAAGCCTGCACGCACACACATACTTAAAGGAACTCCACAGAGAACAGGTCACATCAAATGAAGCCTGCACGCACACACATACTTAAAGGAACTCCACAGGGAACAGGTCACAGCAAATGAAGCCTGCACGCACGCACATACTTAAAGGAACTCTCCACAGAGAACAGGTCACAGCAAATGAAGGCTGCACGCACACACATACTTAAAGGAACTCCACAGAGAACAGGTCACAGCAAATGAAGCCTGCACGCACATACATGCATGTACGCTGTACACACTTGCATATGTTTAAAACTGAAAGATACACGATTATCTCTTGGGGTTAAACCATGGTTAGGGGACGCGTCCGATCTCACATTTTCCTCATCTTCACCCGGTTAGACGAGCAGTGTAAATGAATATAGCCCCACCACCTCGATATCTCCACAGCAAACATGACGGCTAACACAGCATAGAAAAATATTTAGAAAAAAGGATTCGTTAATATTTTCCTCCATAAATACGTCTTTCTACGTCATTGCAAACAGAGTGATCGTGGTCTGCCCTGTTTGCTTAAATATGATTCTACAGTTTCTGATTCAGCAACAAAGCATGTGTTTATATGCCATTTTATAAAAAAATATCTAATTGTCATGCATGATGTCATAATTTTTTCATGAATGTTCATGCAACATGAGAGCAACTGTAGAGAAACCATTAGTGGTATAGGACAGAATGAATCACCTAAACAATTCGACGTCTTTCTTTCGTCCCATGATTTGGGAGGTTCTATGTCCTTCATGTCAATGCAGGAAAGTTTTACTAATTGATGTGATAATTATATTTCTTGCAGGATAAAATATCCCTCTGGCAGGATTAAATATGGAGTTGTAGCGCTGACTTTTGCGGCTGTGGTTTTGCTGATATTTACCTATTTAAGATATCCCTCATTGCAACATGACGCTGTTTCGATACTTCAAGACAACAGGTAAGTGTTAGCTTTTATACGCACAATTGAGCCTTTATAAACAGACAATATAGCGATAAAGGTTGAAATAGTTTCATGCAACAGGGTGCATAAAGACAGTTGCCCCGAAATATTGATCCTTTGTATGGCTTCTTAGTAGGAACATTCTTAATACATTGTCACGTGTGACGAATATATAAATTCGGGACAAAATTAATATACATGTTATAAAACAAAATTCTGTGAGTTGACTAGTGGACGAATGTTTAATATTTTTACGACTTTTTATCACGCTTGGACAACATTTTCCAAGCATATTATCATGTTATAAAACTTTAGTATACCAGAAACATGCTGCATGAATTAGTTCTGTTTTAACCCTTTTACCGCCAATGTCGCATAAATGCACCACGACAAATAGTACAATCCCAGATCAGACAGACGCCGCCTTTTTAAAGCGGCGTCTGGTCAGGGACTTCAATTTTTGTCTCTGTCTCTAGTTCAATATCTGTCGTTTATTTATTTGATTTATACTAATGTTTGTATCTTATTCTGATAAGATCAAAAGAAGTGAACGGTATTACAGAAGATCACATTCATCACCTTCAGGTTTCACATTAAGAAAAATCTCTGAAAACCGAACACCTCTGAAAACCGAACATTTTGTCCGGTCCGAAGGTGTTCGGTTTTCAGAGGTTTACCTGTATATCATTTCCTTGTTTGAAGAAATGTTTTAACAAAACTGGGTTGCGGATGACAATTAGAAATTTGGCACCAAACGGGTTAAAAGGGAACTTTCGACGATGGCATACACTATAAAATAATTTATTTATTATAATAAGCACACCGATCAGACACTGGTCAGGCGGTCTGTTCATTAAAGAGACGCCTAGATCTGGTTCTATTCTGTTTTCAAAGGCACTTAAAAACGCCTCTATCAGGTAAAGGATTAAACAATAAAACAACTGTACACGTAGTGTTTGCTTTAGTTCCCTGTGCTGATACATTTTCGTATAGTTGTTTCTTTGAGAAAACCTTTTTATGAAAACGGTATTAAGACAAACATTGAAAACTACGATAAAGAAAGATTTGCCTTATTTCGACACAAACGTACCTAAAACACTTTCAAAATGAAAACATCTGCTTAAGATTTATCATGCATTCTGGTCCAAAAAAACCCAGAAACATACTCGTAGACTCGAGTCAGAGGATTGAAGAAACCCTCTGAACTGGGTCTGTGCTCTTTGCTTCATAATTAATTTCCAAAGACCAACATAAGTTTAGATTTATTCATAGGATACCTATGTCAGTCCTATCGTTTATAGAAAACGGGGGTTATCCCATTCCCTCATTTTGACGCCTCTGAAAAAATCACCTGTTGAAACCATTTTGATAAATAGAGCATTTGCTCCTATCGGAGCAAATGCTCTATTTATCACAATTGTTTCAAACCACAAAATTCTATAGTTTTCCTTTTCTCTAGTTAATGCTCCTTTTCGGTAGATTTATGCAAAGAGGTTGGGTCTAAAATAGCCTATAAGGTAATGGGTTAAATGAGTTAAAATAGTTTTGCAAACCGAACGAAGATATCATAGACATTAAAAAATAAAAAAAACTAACAACGCCCACCGTAATTTCCAATACATTTCTATGCAATAAAACACTTTACATTGAATGTAATAGTAGTTATAATTTCTTCAGTTTCGGACAAACATCTGAGATATCTTACGTTAGTGGCGGACCTCTGTCTATGACGTCACATCATGTGCTGGGTATGTCAGATTATGTACAGGATTACATGCCAGAGGAAGTTGCCCTTAAGCTTCCAGCATGCACTGACCCTGATCTCGCTGCAGATCTGAAGCAGTCGAAAATTTCAATACAAGGTAAGAGCGTCAGTTTAGCATACATTCATTTTATTGTCAATTGGGCATATACACGTAATATGATACCTTTAGTAATTTATAATAGAAAAAAAATGATTTAGACACACTGATTATCAATAGTATAACACTTTCTTATGCACAACCAACATAACGTTTACTTTAGTATATACAACACACTATTATAAATGTTATCCAGGATGGTATAACTTATCGTGTTTGTCAACATACAAGATACGTTACTTCTGAAAATGTTGAAGAATATTAAAAAGTTTAGGTTCCAATCAAACATGTCTGGCCTCACGCCGATATCTTTTGCAACGATGTACTTATTATCATTCCATATCTTATCTACTGTATATCAACATTGTTAAGGTAGCAAGATATGTTTAGCACGTGCCATCGGAAAAATCGTATCAACTACATCTAAAAGTCATATTTCTAAACAAAACTGGTTAGTTATATTAATATATTTGATTATTTTTCGAAAACATAGACGATCCTTTCGAAACCAACATTTAAAATCCATTTAAATGTGCCAATTTGATGTTTTTAAAACAGCGATTACAAAGTCATCTTTCGGGCTAAAGTTATTGCAATTCGCCATTTTTACATAAATCATTAGCGTGTCTAGGGAACTGTGTCTCAGAAATTTGATAAAAAATCCGTTAAGGAGTGACCTGCATAGTTTTAGAATACCTAATGGGAAATATTGTTGAACAGTCGCCTATTGTTTTATCACGCGCGTGCTCTGATTATCTCTGCCCTCGTTAAACTCTTTCTCATAAATGGCCGATTGGTTAAGTGAGAGTGATGCTATGTGGTGTTAAAGAAAAGGGATTTCCCATGGTTTCTTTGGTATCTCTAGTGGGATTTCGTTAATGAATTGGGCACACGAGATCAATGGTTATTCATTAGTACAAAAAATAAACAAATGCTATTTTTTCGCGAATTTTTATTTTATATCTCGGCACCTTAATATTTGTTGTTGTTGTTATTGATGATGATAATACTAATGATGATGATAATATAATAATAATGATAATAATAAAAATAACAACAACAACAAAAGCAATAACAATAACTACAGCAACAACTACAATAACTACTACAACAAATAAATAGCAATAACTACTACAACAATAATAATAATTTTAGTAGTAAGTATGATTATATTATTATTAATAATAATAATAATAATAATATTAATAATAATAATAATAATAATAATAATAATAATAATAATAATGATAATAATTTTAATAATAATAACTATAATAATAACAATAATAATAACAATAATGATAAAAGAACTACTAATATTATTATTGTAAGTTATAAGGGGTTAACACTTGTGCCTTGTAAGTTCAAAATATATTTTTGGGTTACATTTTTGCAATTCACCTAAAGAGTTACAAAGAGTAACAGTTTTGCACATTTATTGAACATTTTATGTCTGTCTATCGGCCTGGCCTGTCTGTCAGTCCGTCCGCTCACTGAAAACAAAACAAATATTTTGTCTTTTTATGTGACTAAATTTTCATTTTCTGTGACTATTTTGAACAACAAAATAATAGTCACATAACTATCAATCCATGAGAACGTCCGTCCGTCCGTCAACACTTTTGATGTGACGCCATAACTCAAACAGTACTTCACATTTTGGTTTTATAAGGGTATATGCTTAGTATCATCAATGGAAAACGCCTATAGTTTTGGGTTGAATCAGATCACAATGTCTAGAGTTATCTATCCTTGATTACAGGGCCCTCTATGACCGAGTCAGTTTTCTAGTTACATGTGTATCCAATATGTTACATGTGTACCGTTATTACGCTTATAATCCTAACACATTCAAAGGAGTCTGCAATTTTCTCTGCATTGCTGCTTTTTCTTTTGAAGGATCTCCTTCTTTCAGAACTTTGATACAGCACAGTAAGTAGCTTTTTGTGATGTTCAGCGTTACATGTATGAAAGGGACGCTTTCATTTGTTAAAGAATCATATACAGTTGAACTTTGATATCTCGATCTCGGATAACTCGAGCTTCGGGATAACTCGAACAAAAACGTCAGTCCTTCCAAAACTTACAATACAGAATGGCTCTAAAATGTATCGCTTCAGCTATATAGAAATACATGTGACAGCTTAATTTAATACAGATTAAAATAATGCTGAAAGCTCTTACAGCAGCTTTCAGCATTACTTTAGATATGCATTAGGCTGTGGCCTTGAGATTTTGTTCAGATTAGGAATGAGATGACTCGAACTTCTCTTATCTCGAACCAATTTGTTTTGTCCCTTGACGTTCAATCACAGTACACTATATTGTACAAACATAGAAATAAAGTTTGTCTGAAAAAGTGATAAAAAGTAAATCAAGCTAAACTAATATTAGACATATTATCATTTCACAAACTAAACAGATGATATGATAGTGTCCAATGTTCACTCTCTCCAGGTTCCGCGGACAGGGTGTATCGGCTTGGAGACACTATTTCTGTTTCAATTCAACTTTACAATAATTACGGCGAGCCTTTGACCAAAGGAGGTGCCATTCTTAGAGCCCGAATGTTCAACATGTTCAAAAAAGCATTTGCAACATCACGCATAACAGATCATGGAGACGGCAGTTACACGGCCGATTTCGAAGCTTCGTGGACGGGCAGGTCGATCATCAAGGTGCAGATAAACTACACTCCAGAAACAATACGGGCGAAATATTACATAAGGCAAAAGGTTTGTAGCGACCTTGTTAGTTATATATTTATCAGGTAATCATGGTCAAGATAAGGTACGTAAATTTAAAGATTTTCAACAATGACTCCTTAATTTCTCCAGCAAACCCTATACTGTGACTACTCATTAGAATCGTCTCGAACAGACGATTATTCAGAGTGATCACATTTTAGGGTTTGGTGGATAAATGACGATTTTAGAATTTGGGTACGCACATTTATCTGTAGCTCTTGGTAAAAGATTGGTAAATATATTGTATCAGGAGAAAGGTTTGTAAAGCCATTGTTAGTGACATATTACATTAGAATGAATATTTTTAAAGACATTGTTAGTGCGATGTACGTTCTGAAATTAGGAGATCCTTCGAAAGCAAAAGCAGCATTGTGAAAAGAAAAAATTGCAGTCTCGGTTTAATTGAGTCTGTCCATGAGCAGTTATTAAAAATGCAATACTACACACGTCCCCTATCACCGGTTTAAGCGATATTCAATTTTAAAAAAATGACATAGAAACTAATGATCCCGAAGGACCAGAAAATATAACAACACTGAGAATGAAGTACGGGTTGACTTTTTACAGCCATCACACAATTACTTTACACCAACCGCTGTGAAGTACGTAAGTTCTGAAAAAAGAAGATCATTCGAAAGCAAAAGCAGCATTGTGAAAAGAAAAAAATGCAGTCTCGGTTTAATTGAGTCTGTCCATGAGCAGTTATCAAAAATGCAATACTAAACACGTCCCCTATCACCGGTTTAAGCGATATTCAAAAAAATGACATAGAAACTAATGATCCCGAAGGACCAGAAAATATAACAACACTGAGAATGAAGTATGGGGCGACTTTTTACAGCCATCACACAATCACTTTACACCTGCCGCTGTGAAGTACAGTACGTACGTTCTGAAAAAAGAAGATCATTCGAAAGCAAAAGTAGAAAATTGAAAACAGAAAATGGCAGACTCGGTGTTTTATTGAGTCTGTTCATGGGCAGTTATTGAAAGTTATATGTTATCAGGATAAAGTTTTGTAAAGACATTATTAGTGACATATTGCATCAGTTGAAATGTTGCATGATCGGTGGTAAACCCTTTTCATTTGGGAATTATGTTTACTTCTTTGCTTACGCGACGACAGGAAATATCTTATACATGTATTCTTTAAACCCACATACGAAGGGAGGAATCTGGCTGTTTGTATTTTGCCATTTCTGTCGTATCCCAAATGACTCGGTCATCGAGTACATGCTAGTGATGTCTTTTTTTGTAAACGACAACAATGTTACAATAGGTTTAGCTAGTTATGTTGTTTTTGTAAAGGTTTTAAATAATTTCTCCCTTTTATCTTAATATCAGCTAGGCAGCACATGGGACATTGAAGGAATCTTTTCCGTTGGCCAATACAAAGAAACAACACTTTGCCATCCGACACGGGATGTTTTAAAGGGTTTAAAACATTTGAAGATTTGCAATCTCACGGGAGCCAACTCAGGAATGTCTTGGTACTGTGTAATGCCTAATAACCCATATCTGCTGTGTGAAGACTGGATGGCAGTCAACTCCATGAGGCCACCACCTAATATACCAGTTACGAACTGCGAGGCAGTATTGTTGAAAAGGTACATTCCAAATATACAACCAGTGCTTAACCCTTTACCTGATTATTACGTATACACGAAATAATGAGTATTGATAACTATGGTTGTTAATTAGCTGATTTTTTATAATGTCGTATGGTCAAAATAATAAACTGTGCTGTCAGACCTATACAATTTTATTAACAAATGGAGCAGACGCAGACCAGATGGGTGTTTGATCTTGGTCTACTCTATTTTCAAAGGCTTAAAATTTGTCTATTTGAAGTAAAGGCTTGTTAATGGTAGAGTGTTTAGTGTGAAGATTAATTCTGATTTAGACTGAAACTCATCTAATATTATATATATTCTTACATGAAATGTGCCACGTTGTGGCATTCAATATGTAGGTCAGACAGGACGTTCTTTAAAAACTAGGTTTCGTGAACACAGTTACCATTGCCGGATCAAAAAAGTACGCAATTTTCTTTACCAGCATTTTCGTCATACAGGGCATTCTTTCAAATATGTTTCGGTTCAACCAGTTGAACAAATTTATTATGATTCTAAAACTACAAGTAGTTTAAAATCTAAAGTTCGTTTTATAACAGAGCTTGACTGGATAAAGTAATTACAAACACCCTTTCCTTTAGGCCTTAATGATAACATTTTCCAAAGCGGCAACATTTCTAAAGATCCAAGTATCGATATTTTCTCTATATTTTCTATTCGAAAACGTAAAAGTAGATCACATGGCAGACGTAGAAATGGTAATATTAAGCGTAAATTACGTCGTAATATGTCTATTCATGATTTACATACCATTCTAAAACAAACTGGTAAACATTCTATGTTATCTTGTTTATCGTCTTTACCCTTTTCCTGTCTTAAGTCCATAGACGAAGAGGCTGATAAAATCTATATGCGTACAGATCCGTTAATTAATACTGCCTCACTTATACAAAGTTACACACAGCATGTTCTTCGTCCACGTATTGATAAAGAATCTGAACATAAAAGACATTTTCTGAAACTTCAGTTCCTAAATAAAGGTATCGATTTTATTGATATTCAAAGTATATTTCGTGATAAGAATGTAATCGATACTATTCCCAAATATTTCATCAACTCTGAATCACCTATCATCTGTTATAAATATAATAAACCTATTAGAAATGTTATTTTTAACTACAATAAAATTGTCTCTGACTTAAATATTGATGTCAATACCCCTATTTCTTGAGATTGTAGCATTTCTAGCTTTTGCTATAAACCAGTTGGTCATGTCATTACTGGTAATTTTGATATCATTAAGGATAAACGTCTCAGGACCCTCCTAACTAAAGGACCTAAATATAGATTACCTTCCCTTATTGATTTTGACGCTTGTCGAACTCATATTGCGGAAGATATTCAAGAATTCTGCATCAAATGGGGTCGACGAGAACATGCTGATGTTAATGCCCTTTCGGATTGGAAGAAATGTATTTTCGATATTATTGATACTCGTATTACTTTTTACAAATCAAATTACCATCTTTTACCACCTCGACCTAGAGTTACATTTCGCTACTTGAAGAAAAACATTTCTAATTTTCATTCAGATTATGGTCTTGTTCCTGCTGACAAGGCATCAAACAATGTAATCATTATTTGTAGATTGTATTATGTTGATGTTTTAAAGAAGGAGCTAACTGATTCAAAAACTTATATAACAGTTCAAACACCTGAAAAAGATATAGTCTCGGAACATGTAAAAATGTGCAATAATTTTAAGTCTGGTCCTAACATAAAACAACATAAACTTTCTACTTTGTACTGGATTCCGAAACTACATAAAAACCCTTATAAGGCGCGTTTTATTGCCAACTCTAGCTGTTGTACCACTACTAAATTATCTATACTATTGACGTCCTGTCTTACTACGATCAAAGAACATGTAAAACGCTACTGTAATAAAATATATGAAAATTCTGGTATTAATGTTTTTTGGTCCATAAAAAATTCAAATGATGTTTTAACAAAACTTGAAAATGAACAGTATAACATTTCTTTACTGAGCTCTACACTCTATACTACTCTACCTCACCATCTTATAAAGGATAAACTTATTAAATTAATAGAAAAAACCTTTGCCAGAGAAAACAAAATGTTCATTGCTTGTAATGTTCAACGTTCATTCTTTTCGAATTCAGAAGTTGAACATTACACAATGTGGACTTGCCTTGATGTTTATAGATCTCTTACCTTTCTTTTAGATAATATATTTGTGCGTTATGGGGATACCATATATCGTCAAGTTGTTGGTATACCCATGGGTACAAATTGTGCCCCTCTTGTTGCAGATTTGTTTTTGTATTGCTACGAGAGGGATTTTATGCTTAGCTTAAAACCTGATACACAGACCGATATTGTTAATGCTTTTAATAAAACTTCAAGGTATTTAGACGATATTTTGAATTTAGATAATCCTTATTTTGATACTATAATTTCTTCAATTTACCCAAAATAACTGTCATTAAACAAAGCTAATCAATCTGACATTAATGCTTCATTTTTAGATTTGAATCTTTCAATTACAAATGATAAAGTTTCGTCCAAAGTATACGATAAAAGAGAAGATTTTAATTTTAAAATTGTTAATTATCCTTTTCTAGATGGAGATGTGCCACGTTCTACATCTTATGGGGTTTATATTTCTCAACTTATTAGGTTTGCCCGAGCCTGTTCTTTGCTTGAAGATTTTAACAGACGTAATTTAGTTATAACTGATAAACTTCTTAAGCAAGGTTACAGATATCACAAACTTCGGAAAACTTTTTCTAAATTTATTATCGAAATTTACCTCTCATTAGTAAATATAATTGCAATCTACGGACGTTACTGCGACAAGGCATTTCTCTACCAGAATTTTATGGGGATGTTATCTACAAACTTAGGAAAATTCGGGGTCATATCCATTTTCATGATTTGTTCATAAAACGCATTAAAACATTTAAAAAGAAAGGTTATGATCCTATTATATTGCAACGCACTGCATGTTTGGTTATCGACCCTTTTACAGTCGGTAGCTACGCTTCCCTCTTTGTTTGCGCGATGACAGGCCGAGGGTAGTACTCTATGATGGTATACTCTTAAACTTGGATACAGGATGAGCTTACCATACTCATGTATTACTTTTTCCCTGTCGTGCCCTTAACGGCTTACCTGCAGGTGCTCTGACTTCAGCAAAGTCACTGAGTACATATTTGACGGATTGTCACAGTTATTATGCTATGTTTTACATGTTGTCCTGTGTTCACCGTCGTCTATGTTGTGGGTAAGTCCAGCGGGAATACCTTTATTTACAATATTTGTAAAGCTAGGGGACTTTGAGAGAAGTGTGAGGTTAGGACGTCCGTAAACCGGTTCAAACCCCCAGTGGTGTTTTTGCTACTGACCGTGCCAAGGCGGTACTCTCTTTGTCACCCTTCCTTTTGTTTGCCTTGCGTCTTTGTGCTTGTGATTTTGTTCGTGCGTGGAACGTTTGTCTCTGGTTCTTGTGTGTCTTTTGGTGTTTTCTGTGTTCATTTCGTGTGTGTGTGTGTGTGTGTGCGTTTGGGTGTGTGGTTGTGTTTGTGTGTGTGTCATGCTGTCTATCGATGTTTTGGTGGTGGTTGCGTCTTGTATGTGGCTTTGCCTGCTTGACTTTACTACTTTTCCAATTAATAGTTATCCTGTTGTAAAAAAAATTGTCTGATCATTATTTTTCATAGCTTTCACTAAGTACCGACTCTTGAAAAAACTTTTGACTGACTCCTAATCAAACGCTGAGGAATTGATCTAATCCGATTGCAAATACAGAAACACCTACTAGTATCTAAAGCGACAACTGAAAACATCCAAGTTTTGGTTAGGTAGTAGCCTAATGATCGACAATGAAGCAAAAGCATATCTCTTTCGTAATGATTTAAGCAGCTAACTGCTTTTATATACATGCATGTTCATTCATTTAATATTCGCTTTAGAGGGATTATAATATAACAATCTGTTCGTACTTGGCTGGATAATGATTCAGCTGATTATTTCGTAAATTATCCAGTCTTCGATCAACCTCTTATTGGCCAACTCCAAATACTGCCATATTCACTTCTTCACGACGCAACTGTATAATATAAATAGTCAAGTCTTCGGTCAACTTCACGTTGGCCAGCTCCAAATGCTGCTCTATTCACTTCGTCATCACATACAAATGTATAAAGTGAAAAAGTCCAGTCTGCGGTCAACATCACATTGGCCAGGTCCAAATTCTGCTTTATTTATTTCTTCCTCGTGTAAAAACCATACCATGTGAATATTTCATTTTCCGGTCAACATACCTTTAGAAAGATCAAGTACGGCTATATTCACTTTGTCATCATAAAACTGTAAAATGTGGGTATTACACCATATTAGCTAGGTCCAAACCCTGTTATTGTTACTTTTTCATATATAAGAACTGTACACTATGGTCTGATACTGCTATATTCACTTCGTCATCATAAAACTATACAGTATGCACATACCAGTAATAGACCAATGTCACATTGGCCAGCTCCAGATTCTAATATGTTTACTTTTTCATTATACAAGAAATGTGCAATGTGAATATCTGAGTCTTCAGTCAGCATCACAGTGGCCGTAGTATAGTATATTAAATGCCATCATCATACAAATACATTACGAATATCTGAGTCTTCAGTCAACATCACATTGAGCGTAGTATAGTGTATTCATGTCGTCATCTGAATATTTCAGTCTTCGGTTAAAAACACATTGAACTGGTCTGCACACTAGTATATTCATTTCGTTATAATACACATGTATACTATGATAATGTCGATTTACAGGACTGATAAAGATATTGAAACACAGTTAGAGGTTGATGTTGTGGGAGAAAACACAGCTGGCGGTGTGATGATATCTCTACCGAACACCCCATGCAGTGATTTTAATGCGACTTCGCTATGGACACTACAACAGCCAACAGGATTCGTATATGAGAACGACTGGCACCTGAGGCACTGTAGAGGTACACCAGCTATATGCAATACGTAATAGCCCAATCACTTATTTCATTGGCCTCAATTTAATCGTAAAACTCACCTCTCTGTGAAAACATAATGTCTCCTCAAAAGGTGAATCTAGCGCAATTTTGACGTTTTCCTATTCAGTCAAGTGAGTGTCAAACAACTGAAATCTTGACGATACATTGATTTACTCGGCGTCTCACCTGGATGGAAGTTGTTAACAAATACGTTCATGTGGTGGACATCGGGAAAGGGTTAAGTGAACATAAGCGTAAACCTATTGTTAGGACATCCAGTCCAGAACTTCTCTTTGCTGTTCTATACCATTGCTATCGATGGATTTAGCAAACTGTATAGATCCTGATTAGAGGGCTCTTTAAGGATAAATGGATTAAGTACACTTACAGCGTGATTAGCCATATACTGGTTCCAAGTAGAACTTCCTACGACGAACATACTTCGCCGCCACAGCCACAGAAAAACACTAACAGGGCATACAGCAATTGGCGAATCTATCATCACCACTGCAATCGGTAGCTCCAGATGAGAAACCGACCAATTCGGCATTTCATCAGTATCCAAACTGTTTAAAATCCCACTTATGTTATTGAAGGAAAGTCCAGTCTGACAATTAAGATAAGCTACCTTTGCAGACAAATTATTTAGCGCCATTAAAGTTCAACACTATGATATATAGTATATAAAACAAACATCTTACTGGAACCGTAATGAAAACAATTTTGTATGAAGAGTCAAGGAAATTCTAAAGGGCATGCACCATGCACCGAGCTGTAGGTTCGTCCCGCTTACTTCGCCTTAGAACGTCTTCGACATTACCTTAGGTTTTACCAATGACTGAAACATAATTTATGTTACATCAGCTCTGTGCCTATGTAATAACAGGCGTCTGTAAATATTTTCTTCTGTTGTATGTATAAAGTCACCATTTTCCAAATCTTTCTTTAAATGAAATGAACGAATATTAATTAGATTAAGTTGCTTGTTAGAAGCCGGCTGGTAACCCCCCCCCCCCACACACACACACTACCACCATCATAGAACTACTTGAAGCAGTGCAGAGGAGAGCGACTCGCTCGACCAAAAAGGGACTACGACAACTGACATGCTAATCTCTCTACGACACGTAGACCTTCGACGCTTGGTTATGTTTTACAACATCTTGCATAACAAAGTTGCAATCCCCATACCAAATTATGTGACCCCTTTAACATGATCGTCTCGAAATTCAAATTGCATTCCAGGTAATCCAAACTAAAACTGATTACCACAAGTTTTCTTTCTTTCCCCCAGAACAGTGGTCCCAAGTTCAGTCTGGCTATTAGCAAGATTGAACATATCTCACCACAAGTACACCTGCTCTGTTTTTAAACTATTTTTAACAAACAAGTTTCTTATCTTTTAATTGCTTTTACTCTTTTCCTACTAATATTCTAGCGCGTCAAAGTCTAAAAGTACAAATATGAGTCATGCAGGAAACACCACATACGGAACAAACAGTTCCCACAAGGAAGATAGATAGCTGTTATTATTATACCTCATTGACACAGGAAGTGTTGGCCATGGCAGAAATTGTAAACTCATATATACGTATATTATATCATAAGCAAACAGAGCATAACCTGATCAGACGGCATCTGTTTGTAAAGGCTATTGAGGCGTATTTATTGTGTAAAGGGTTAACTATGAAGCTAGAAAGTCAAATAGATTGGATTCTGATGAGATACTGGTTTGTTCGGTTGAACTGCTTACAACAGTTATCATGAATTCACTGCTAACGAGCCAGGAACCAAAGCACAATGGCGAGTTTGTCCCAGACAATATACTGTACCGTGCACAATTAACATAGACCTGTTTTCTATATGGCAGTAGAGTTTCTCTAATGGCCAACTTCAAGATTATTGAGGTACATTGAAAGCGTCTACAACTATCACCCGAAATAAATTGTTTTATTTTGTTGTGTTTTTTAAGACAGAGAGTAGCTTAATGCAGGTCAACAGAAAACGCCACATGACCTTCTTCCAACATTTAGCTAACTCGTGCACTAATAGACATCCATGTTTATTCTTTATGCGGCCACTATATGCATGTTCTATTGTAAATGCCAGATGGAAGCGTTATACAGAACAAAAGTCTTGCAACTAGTGCCACGGGATATTGTTTGCATAACGCCAGTCCTGCATTAACCCTTTCCTTCATATAAATGTGATTTCACGCATTTGAAAACAGAGATCTGATCAGGGTATGCTCTGTTTGCTAAAATATTGATAAATCTGTTTATTTGCTTTCTAAAATGTCTACAATGTTCCAACTTCCATATTTCTTTATACGTACTTTGTTAATGAATATTCAGTATTGGAATTTGGACTAAACTTAGAACAGCGAAAGGGTTACCATCTGTGATGCTGATCTGCCATATAGACACACTTTTCGTGTAAAATAAAAACACAATGAATATTTATTTGCTGAGTACGTGTATTTATAATGTTGAAGGCCATTACAGAAGCAGTAGATTCTTGAGTTTATCCATAAGCATAATTGACTAGATCTTGATCAGATACCTCCTACTTGGGTCGCCGGTGTAATGAGGAAAAGTGACCCCCGTAGTAGATCTATCGGGGGTCGATTTACTATATAGTACTATGATCCCAAGGTCATAATACTATGACCGAGTGAGTTTAAGAAACCCCTTACGTATAAGAAACCGACCTCACATACGAGATAACAACCCGACCCTAAAAAGTGTGCATAAAAGTGAAATAAATTCCTCGTTTTTAGTGACTCCCTTGCAAAATTACATCCACTACGGGGTCGATATATCACATAGTACTATGACCCAGGCCATTTTATTATAAAATATAGTGACTCCCTTGCCAAAATACATCCACCAGGGGTGGGGAGTCGATATATTATATAGTACTATGACCCCCATGCCATTTTACTTTAAATATAGTGACTCCGTTGCAAAAATACATACACTACGGGCTCGATAAATAATATAGTACTATGACTCCCAGGCCATTTTACTATAAAATATAGTGACTCCCTTGCCAAAATACATCCACCAGGGTGGAAGTCGATATATAAAATAGTACTTTAACCCCCATGTATATCGAAACCCCGTATTTTGGCAAGGGAGTCGCTATATTATATAGTAAATTGACATGGGGTCATAGTACTATATAATATATCGACCCCATCGTGGATGTATTTTGGCAATGCAATCACTAGTCATATTTTATAATAAAATGACGGGGGTGTCATAGTAATATATGATATATCGACCACATTGGTGGATAGATTTTTGCATGGGAGTCACTATATTTTATAATAAAATGGCATTGGGATCATAGTACTGTATAATATATCGACCCCAATCGTGGATGTATTTTGACAATACAATCACTATATTTTATAGTAAATTGAATAGGGGTCATAGTTCTATATAATATATCGACCCCCGGTGGATGTACCGGTATTTTGGTAACGGAGTGACTATATTTGTAGTAACAAGGCCTTGGGTCAGAGTACTATATTATTTATCGGTCCCGTAGTGGGTGTAATTTTGCAAGGGAGTCACTACATTTGAAAGAAAAATGGCATGGGGTCATGGTACTATATAATATATCGACCCCATCATGAATGTAGTTTTGCAAGGGAGTCACTATATTTTATAGTGAAATGACATGGGGTTAGGTTATAGTACTACATAATATATCGACCCCCTGGTGGATGTATGTTGGCAAGGGAGTCACCATATTTTATAGTAAAATGGCATGGGGTCATAGTACTTTATAATATATCGACCCCGGTGGATGTATTTTGGCAAGTGAGTCACTAATTTTTATAGTAAAATTACCGGGGGTCTTAGTATATGATATATCGAGCACCGTGATGGATGCATTTTTGCAATAGTATTTTATAGTAGTTTGGCATGGGGTCATAGTACTATATAATATATCGACCCCCTGGTGGATATATTTTGGCAAGGGAGTCACTATATTTTATTGTAAATTGACATGGGGGTCATGGTACTTTATAATATATCGACCCCCTGGTGGATATATTTTGGCAAAGGAGTGACTAAATTTGATAGTAATATGACATGGGGGGTCACAGTACTATATAAAATATCGATCCCCGCCTGGTCGATGTATTTTGACAAGAAGTCACTACCGTTTATAGTAAAATTGCCTGGGTCATAGAACTATATGATTTATCGATCCCGTAGTGGATGTAATTTTGCAAGGGAGTCACTATTTTAATAGTAAAATTGCATGGGGTATAGTGGGGGTCATAGTACTATATAATATATCGACCCCACTGGTAGATGTATTTTGGCAAGAGAGTCACTACATTTTATAGTAATATGACATCGGGGTCATAGTACTATATAATATATCGACCCCCTGATGGATATATTTTGGCAAGGGAGTCACTAAGTTTATTGTAAACGACCGGGTGCCATAGTACTATAAAATATATAGACCTCTCGGTCGACCTACTAAGATAAAAAGAGTGGGTCATACTACTATAAAAGGGAGTCATTATACTATGTCAAGGGAGTTACTATACTTTATAGTAAAATGGCCGGGGTCATAGTACTACATAATAAATCGACCCCGGTCGATATACTACGGGGGTCACGTTTCCTCATTACACCGGATCTGGGTCTACTTTGTTTACAGAGGCGTGAAATTGCGTCTCTGTCAGGTAAAGGGTAAGAATGATTCAAGTTTGGTAACAATAGTATATGTGTGGATAAATACTGTAGGTTATTGTACTGCATTGTAGGACCAAGACCAAGTCAGCTTTTATCGTGTTTGAAAAACCGGAAGTTCCTACTCTTGGGAGACTCAACCGTTCGGCAATGGTACCACCATTTTGAAAGAATGTGGAATTGTACTCCCTACACTGCACACGTGACATACAAACACAGGCGTATTGGCTGTGAAAATACGGAACACAATTTCACCATTCAGTGGATGCCGCATAGTCAACCATTCTTCGGGGCAGATGATCTCAAACGATACACCACAACATCGATATCGCGGTATTTGGATGAGACCGGAAATGACGAACGGATTATCGCCCTTGTACATATTCAAATGCATACCATCGCATATCACCACTCAATTTTTCGAGGAAAAATTCATAGAATTAGAGCAAGCATTGAGAGCCTTTTAAACAGAAACAAATTTGCCAAAGTTCTTATTAAAGGTCCTCATACATTCACGACTAGTATGACTTGGGGAAGGGAGATAAGCGATTTTTATGGGTTAGTGTATAGGCACATTTTGTATGAAGAGTTTGCTGGTCTGCATGACAGAGTTATTTTCCTGGACAACAGCGACATGACTAATGCCATGGCAGTAACAGAATGTCATCCGCCTTATAATGTGGTCAGTGCCATGGTAGAACAGATGCTTGCATATATCTGCTAGCACATTCATGACATACTGAGAGAGAGAGACAGAGAGAGACAGAGAGAGAGACAGAGAGAGAAAGAGAGAGAGAGACAGAGAGAGACAGAGAGAGATAGAGAGAGACAGAGAGAGACAGAGAGAGACAGAGAGAGACAGAGAGAGAGAGACCGAGAGACAGAGACAGAGACAGAGACAAAGAGACAGACTGAGAGACAGAGCGACAAGAGACAGACAGAGTAAGAGAGAGACATAAAGAGACCGAGAGACAGATAAATGAATTTATTTAGCATCTAATTTGGCATACAATTTACAAGATATTAGTACATAAAATGACATATTTAGAAATATGGTAAAATCAAAATTGTAATGATTTCCATATAAATATATACATGTTACACAGAAGCAATTTTAATGAGTTTTGTGGAATTAAGTTTCTTAATTTTACATGTATTTAAATACGAGCAACCAGCGTGCCTCATGTTAATCAGACCATGCAACCTCTGACCTCTGACCACTGACCGTCGTGGGATACTGGGAGTTCCTGGCAGTCTATTATGCTCAATGAGGGCCTTTTGTCGGTTATCTGCCCCTGTCCAAGTAGGACCTTTCTGATACATACATGTATATGTCTCTAGTCCTTTGTTAAACTTTTGTTATCCATTATTGACGGTTTTCACTTTGATTACACAAGTTTTTTAACCGAGAATAACGAAGGAAATATATTGTTTGCATTTTGAAGTTTTATTTTGGTTTTATTTTGCACGTTTCTTTTTAAAAAATGCGGATAAATGATACGTTTACCCTAAACATAAGACACCGACAGAAATACATGGCTACATTTCAGACTGCTAGTTAAATGTTAAAATGTCTTTATTATAATATGCCTTTTAATGCCTTTGTAAACAGAGTAGACCCCGATCAGACAGATCCTCTAGGAACTGTCTAATCAGGATCTGCTCGGTTTGCTTATGATAAATATAGATATGATTCCACAATTTCTGCTATGCCCCGAAATTGCTGTGTTAATACATCATTATAAAAATAGTTTACTTGATATTCACGATCACATTATTTCTTACATTTATATTCATAGAGTGAAGGGTTCTTAAAATCGAAAAGTTTTTTGGGAGGGGGGGGTCAGTATTGTTTGTGTAACAGTCTAGCAGTGGCATGGACCCCCAGTGTCATAGATAAGTTATCACCATATATCAAACCCTGCTGAGACCCTTTTGTGTCATAACCTCCAAATTTAATTAGGAAGGTCTTGTTTATTATGCAATCACGAGAATAAAGGGGCTAAACCGGAAATCCAATCAATCAGGAAACAGTGGTATCTACTTGACATATAGCACAATTAAACAAAATAACTTTAGCTTTATTAATATTTCGTTTTACTTATGCAATTAAAGTTTGATTGTCCGATTTAAGCAAACAAAAAAGACCATACAAAAAGAAGAAACAAACAATACATATTGGATACTGATCAGAAGATTTTATATAAATGAGTGTCACTAGTAAGAATACTAATCGTCTGTTCTGTTTTTAATAAAGAAACGTCTTATCTGGGTCCATACCGTTTTATTCAGTCACTGAAATTTGCAAGAGAAGTTCAATGTCTTGAAGGCTTAATTTTTAATTGAAGTTGTCAAATTTCTGACTGAAAGAGTTTAATTTTAACCTACAGTGGTGCAACCGAATGATGTTTGCAAAAATAAAATAAAACATTGCAGACGCTGATGAGAAAACCTCTAAAAATCAAACACTCGTCACGGTCATTACAATTAGCTGATGTCTTATAGACTGTTTTCCTACATTTTGTAAGGGTTACATATTTTAATTTTATTTGATATCTGAGGTGATTTCTGATATAAATAAAAACTATACTCGGAACACAACAAAAGCACAGTGTTCGGTCAAAAAGTGTGAATTCTAATCAGTTATTAAACTTATTTTTTACATTTTGATCTGGATCAAACTGCTTGAACGTGTTAACCATTTACTCCATGTCATGTAAGAAATGGTGGCATCGTGAATATTAATTAGATAAACAAAATGGCAGATTAACACATGAATGTTTTGCGAAAGTAGGAACTATAGAACTATGGAGCAGACCCTGATCAGAAAGCCCCTACACTGTACAGGAGCCATCTGATCCTGATCTGGGTCTACCTTGTATGCAAAGGCAAACTTTTACTTGCAATAATTAAAGTAAGAATGGACTCTCAAATGAAATAAAAGGAAGAAATATTAAAATTAAAACTATATTGAGCAAACAAGGGCATATACACAATATCATTGAAGTTAGAGTTTACATTATGACAGGGGAAGTGTAATGACCGGTCCTGAAAGTGTAATGCCCCCCCCCCTTTTCTCTGTTGGTGCAAAATGGTTGAAAGAACAATATTTATGTTCAAAATGTAAGGAATTTTCATTTCATCTACATGATTTTAATCATTTTTTTGATCAATCTTATCATGAATAAATTCAGTAAACACATACAATGGCGATCGATAAAATCAGAAGTTATCCGGATGAGGGACCTACTCGGTGCGAGCGCCACCTATAAATTGAATTTGGGGACCAACAAAAGACGCCCATAGAATGCGCAAGACGTTCTTTTTTTTACTTTTGCTTGTTGTTAGAATTTTACATGGCGTCGGAAAGTATTAATGAGAACGAGGAAACTGAGGGGTTTAACTTCGAGGAGTGGACAAGAAAGTTAAGATTGCCTAGAAGTGTAACGCATATTTTGCGTACAGTGGAACTTACAACCGTGGAGGCATTTAATTTGCTTGAACCCAGTGGCTTAAGTCAGATTGTGCTGCCTCTTAGTTCGGCGAGAATCATAATGGCGGACGTGAAAACGTTGGACAGGCCACACACACAAACAACTGACACCAACGCTACCCCGGATTGCGATGTTATGCGGACCACCCGCAGTAGATCGACCGGTGATCGATTTATTATATAGTTCTATGACCCTCGGTCATTTTAATATAACGTATAGTGACTTCCTTGTTATAGTATAATTACCCCCTTATAGTATTGTGACCCACTCTTTTTATCGTAGTAGGTCGACCGCGAGGTCTATAAATTTTAAAGTGCTATAAAACATAGTGACTCTCTTGCACAAATACCTCCACCAGGGTGTGTGTGTGTGTGGGGGGGAGGGGGTTGATATATTATATAGTACCATGACCCCCCTCCTGTCATTTCACTATAAAATATAGTTACTTCTTGCAAAAATACACCCATGATAGGGGTCGACATATTATACAGTACTATGACCCCCATGCCATTATACTATAAAATATAGTGATTCCTTTGCAAAAATACACCAACCAGGGGGTCGATATATTATATAGTATTATGACCCCATGCCATTTTACTATAAAATACAGGGTGTCCCAGAAAAAACGGAACCCGGGATTAATATATACAAGTTATCCCATTTCTGTCAATATTGCTAATTTAAATTAAATGTATATACATGTAGCTTAGAAGAGACAACATTTTGCTATATATTGTCTACATTTTGTCTAAACATATTCAATGGTTTGTAAGTTATCAGCATTTAAACGAAAGCATCAAAAACTCTATTTTTAACTTGATATAGGCATGGACTATGCAATGTACGCATATCATGTTAAAACTGATTTTAGGCGCATTCATTAAAATACTCATATCTTTAAAACCAATGCATATTTTTTGAGAGAAATTTGGCAGAAATATGCACAAATGACATATCGACCAAAGTAAATATTTACATTTTAAAATGTCCAATTACAATTACATAGTACTATGATCCCAATGCCATTTTACTAAAATATAGTGACTTCCTTGCAAAAATACATCCATCGGGGTCGATATATTATATAGTACTATGACCCCATGTCATTTTACTATAAAATATAGTGATTCCCTTGCCAAAATACATCCACCAGTGGGGTCGATATATTATATAGTAGCATGCCCCCTATGCCAGTTTACTATAAAATATACCGACTCTCTTGCCAAAATTCATCCACGATGGGAGTCGATATATTATATAGTACTATGACCCCGTGCCATTTTACTATACAATATAGTGACTCCCTTGACAAAATACATCCACGGGGGATCGATATATTCTATAGTACTATGACCCCAGGTCATTTAACTAGAAACTATAGTGACTCCTTTGCCTAAACACCTCCACCAGGGGGGTCGATATATTATATAGTACTCTGACGCCTGTCATTTCACTATAAAACACAGTGACTCCCTTGAAAAAATAAATCCACGATGGGGTCGATATATTATATAGTACTATGCCACTTTGCTATAAAATATAGTGTGTATAAAATATAGTGACACCCTTGCCAAAATACACGATGGGGGAGAGTCAATATACATGGGAGTCAAAGTACTATATAATATATCGCCCCCTGGTGGCTGTATTTTTGCAAAAGAGTCACTATATTTGATAATAAAATGTCCTTGGGGTCATCGTACTATATAATATAACGCCCCATCGTGGATGTATTTTTGTAAGGGAGTCACTGAATTTCATTGCGAAATAATACTATATAATATCCCCCCCTGGTGGAGGTATATGGGCAAGGAAGTCGGCCTTTTCTCTAATAAAATGACATGGGGGTCATAGTACTAAATAACATATCGACCCCCATCGTGGATGTATTTTGGCAAGGAAGTCCGTATATTTTCTAATAAAATGACATGGGGGTAATATATAATATGTCGACCCCCAGTGGATGTATTTTGGCAAGGGAGTCACTATACTTTATAGTAAAAAGCCCTAGGGATCAGAGTATCGACTCCCTCATCGTGGATGTATTTTGGCAAGGGAGTCACTATATTTTATAGTAAAATGGCATGGGGGTCTTGGTACTATTTAATATATCGACCCCCGGTGGATGTAATTTGGCAAGGGAGTCACTATATTCTATAATTAAATGACATGGAGGTCGTATTACTACATAATATATCGACCCCCCTGGTGGATGTATTTTGGCAAGGGAGTCACTATATTTTATAGTAAAATGGCCTGTGTATCATAGTACTATATAATATATCGACCCGGTGGATGTATTTTGGCAAGGGAGTCATTATACTTTATAGTTAAAAGGTCTAGGGGTAAGAGTACTATTTGGTTTATAGACCCTGTGGTGGATGTATTTTTGCAAGGGAATCACTATATTTTATAGTTAAATGGAATGGGGTCATAGTACTATATAATATATCGACCCCCTATTGCAAGGGCGTAACCATATTTTATAATAAAATGGCATGGGGTCATAGTACTATATAATGTATCGACTCCCTGGTGGATGTATTTTGGTAAGGGAGTCACTTTATTTTATGTAAAGAATTTAACCGTAACGAGTTATGGATGCCGCAAAATTTGTCATTAATTATCGCATATTCAAACTATTCAGGGACAGTAACTCCAGAGGAGAACTGAAAATATGGAGGTACACAACAACTATAATACTTGGCAACATTCCTGTGAAATTTCAAGATTCTAACCTTAACAGTTTTTGAGTTACGAGTGTCGCAACATCTGTGACAGACAGACAGACGAAAGAACAACTCCGGCAAAAAAACAATATGCCCCATATACATTTGGTTGAGACATTTATAATGATAAGTAGGAATTACTTCACTTTTACGTACACGTTTTATGGTCAGGTTTCTTATACGTAAGGGGAGTCATTTTGTTATATATGGGGTCAGACGTTTATATGTAAGGAGTGTCATAGTACCACGACTCCCCCGGTTATAGTACTATGACCGGGGGTTATAGTACTATATAGTAAATCGACCCCACGGTCTATCTACTACGGGGGTCACTTCGTTATATGAGGGGTCAGAATTTTATATGCATGGGGTCATAGTACTAAAACTCCCCCATTTATAGTACTATGACCGGGGAGTCATAGTACTATATAGTAAATCGACCCCCGGTCGATCTACTACGGGGTCACTTTTCCTCATTACACCGGAAACGAGGAAATACTACAAGCTGCAGGTAAAACCCTTGATTTACTTTTATCTGACGGAAAGTCAGACTCCGCAATTCCGTCTTACCCTACGAACCCCACATGGACCCGAGGGCTATTCTGACAATGAAAGCCACGTCGTGTAAAGCTACACAAACCACACAATTCCTAACGGGAAAATACAAGAGAAGGCGTCAAAACAGACGTAAAGGGTACGATTTACGTGCGGGCCAGTCTGCAGATACCCTGGTCCTGAAGACAGAAGAACACCTGTATTTATACTCAGGGAGCCAGTAGTGCCTACCGTGCACCCCCTAGACTTTTTTTCATGGGTACCAAAATATTCAGAAAAGTGTCCTGAATCAGAATCGCGAATGTACTCAAACTTAAATTCTTTTAGGCTATGTGTATTTTAACCGTTTCCATGGCAACCCCCCAGTTTTCGTAATGATGATCCATACCTATAAATTCGCTCATATCACAGCCAGTTTTTGTCCAAAAACTATAAAACTGGTACCTAAAGATAAGACATTGTGCTTTTATTTCTAACTTGTTTTTTTAAATTACCTTATTTGCATACTCATGAATATTAATGAGAACATTAAAAATAGTAAAAAAAGTATAGAAATAACGTAAACCTTTCATTTTTTATCCTACAAATATCAGAAAATAACTTCAAATGCAGTTTAACATGATGACGAAACCCCCAGGAAACAAAATATCCAATTTGAGGACCATAGTATTAATTTTAAGCACCATTTTCACCGTTTCCATGGCAACACCCTAGTTTTCGTAATGATGGTCCGTACCTGCAAAATCGTCCATATCACAGTCAGTTTTTGTCCAAAACCTATAGAACTGGTACCAAATTGGAGATAGGACATTGTGCTTTTATTTCCAGTTTTTTTTTTAATTACCTTATTTGCATACTCATGAATATTAATGAGAACATTAAAAATAGTAAAAACAATATAGAAATAACGTAAATAATGTAAACTATTCACTTTTTATCCTACAAATATCAGAAAACAATTTCAAATGCAGTTTAACCTGATGACAAAATCCTCAGAAAACAAAATATCAAATTTGAGGACCAAAAATTTAACTCTAAGTAACTTTTTAACTGTTTCCATAGTAACCATTCATTTCGCTCTGTTCACACAGTTTTGTTAGTCGACACCTACCTGCAAAAATCTTCCATATCACAGGAAGTATTTGTGCTAACTGTATAAAACTGGTACCAAATTAAAGCTAAGACATTTGGGCTTTGATTTAAAAGCTATAATTAGGAATTACCTTATTTGCATACACATGGATATTAATGAGAATAATTAAAAAATAGCAAAAAAATACAGAAATAACGCAAACCTCTCAATTTTTATCCTACCAATATCAGAAAACAACTTCAAATGTAGTTTAAAATGATGACAACATACTCAGAAAGCTAATCATCTTAATTGATACCCAAACAATGAACTGTAAGTAAGATTGTAATGGTTTCCATGGTAACCGATCCTTTCACAAATTTTGGAAATTTGACATCCAACTGTAATACTCCGCTAGATCTCAGTTATTTTTGATGAATCATGAAATCAATTGTACAAACATAGATATGAGGCATTGCTTTAATAGTAAATATTACTTTTCTGATATAAACTAATTTGCATATGTATGAATATTAATTTTATGAGAACAGTAATAGATGTTGAAATTTTCGACAGACACCAGTCTTTCTCTTATAAAGCAAACAAATATGGAAAATGGTTAGCTAAAGTTTACTATGATCACTGAATATCACCAAGATTATTAGATAAATAAATTTGGGACACATTATATAGCACTGATGGTGATATTGATGGTGATATATCTGTTTCCTAGGCAACCATTCTAACCTCATTGTTCGTATTACAGTGTGTTTATATACCTGCAACATACAAAGATATTGCTGCCTTCTTGGGCGATAATTATAAATGATATGAAAATAACATGTTTCGCAGTATGCCGAGCTCAACATTACACCATTCTCCAAATATAGCTTGCAATGATAAATGTACCTTTTGGTGATAAATAAATGAATTTTAATTCTAAAACTGTCTAAAAGATGTTAAAGCGCATGTATACATCTAGTAAAGGGTTAACCCCACTCTCTGCTTTAAAACACCTTTACAGAAAGCTTCTTTGAGTATGCCGACTCAACAAAAATAGATGAATGATATCTCACTTAACCCTTTACCAGCTGAATATTCATGTCAGAAATAATAATGACATCATGGGTATTTATCAGCTAATTTATAAATTGAAGGTCTGACTCTGAGAGCATACCTTAATTAGAGGCTAAAATGGAACAGTTTATATTGGATCTTCTTAGGTAATACTCTGATAAGAGCTAGGTCAAGATGATAACATTGCTGTTGAATGTCTGTGGAGCATGACCCTTATTATAGGCCATAATGTAATCATATCTGTTGATTGACTGTCAGAGTTACATGTTTACAACCATTCTTCTCTAAAACAAGGGGAATGTCTGGGTCGGGAAAGAGATCTCTTCCAAAGTATCAACTGGTAAATAACTCTTCAGATGTGCTGTATTAAGCAGGCCCTACAAGGGGGTAATCTTCCCATATCAGCATTGCGAAGTGCATCTGTTGGCTTATCTTCACACTTCTCCTTAATCTTAAACAATATCAATTCATTCACAGTGTGAAATCTTAGGTTGCCATACATTGCACACATTGCATTCATCCAAGTCTTGCACAAGATCTCCAGACACATCCCAAGAGTTGCCCAAACCTGCTAATGGTTTTTATAAACACTGACTTCTTTTCAATGGTCTTAGTGGGTGTCAAATGTTCTCAGCCATTGAATGCACTTGTAGAATCACAGCCACAGTACAAATGGAGACCCAGAAGTGCTGATCGGTAATATTCTGTGTATGCTTGGCAACTTCTGACATGTTTATTATTTTTTGATGATTGCCTGAGCCAGTATCAAACAAGACAGTAACACCTTCAAACCAGTTAAGGTAATACAAAAGAATGAAGAATATATCACTGTCTGGAGTTCGAAGATGAACAATTTTGTATAGCCTTGTTCTTTTGCATGCTTGGTGTAAATAACGATCCTTGTTTCAGTTTCTTCCTGTGTTGAATTCAGGGCATCAAGACTGTTTCTCACTGTTGATATACCATAATCTGGCGGTTAGGCTCACCGTCATAGATGTGAAAAAACATTTCTGCCTTGCAGCTTCTAATCGTAAAGAATCAATTGTAGCAATTATTAGTGGTTCACAAAGACCCAATATGCAGATTGATATAGGTGAGCTGATGCAGAATCTGCTGACACCAGTTCCCTTCGGTATTGGTACGGCTGATGATGGCTTAGCAAGACAGACAAATCAAAGGGTCTTAAAACACATCACAGGATTACCAGTTCTCTACAGATGATGGTATATCAAAAGTCGAAACAGTCTTGAAACCCTGAATTCAACCCAGGCTTTATGGGCTTTAAAATCACTGACACTTTAAATACAATAACAGAAGATTGTTTGGGGTATCATAAGTACTTGGCTTTCAACAGTTACCATGGAAGCAGTGCATGGTCATTTTGGTAACAGTTTTAGACATAAAATTTATTTATTCATCATCAAAAGGTACATTTATTATTGCAAGCTATACTTGGAGCATGGTGTAATGTTGTGCTCGGCATACTACGAAACATGTTATTTTCAATATTGTTTCTCTTTGTTTTCTTATCACTAATTAATATTCATGAGGATGCAAATAAGGTAATTTGCATAAAGTGAACCTAACATTAAGATTCATACATCAACTACCGGGTATATGTTTATATCATTTATAATTATCGCCAAAGTAGGCCGCAATATATTTGTATGTTGCAGGTATGTAAACACTCTGTAATATGAACAATGAGGTTAGAATGGTTGCCTAGGAAACAGATATATCACCATCAGTGCTATATAATTTGTCCCAAATTTATTTATCTAACAATCTTGGTGATATTCAGTGATCATAGTAAACTTTAGCTAACCATTTTCCATATTTGTTTGCTTTATAAGAGAAAGACTGGTGTCTGTCGAAAATTTCAACATCTATTACTGTTCTCATAAATATTCATACATATGCAAATTAGTTTATATCAGAAAAGTAATATTTACTATTAAAGCAATGCCTCATATCTATGTTTGTAACAATTGATTTCATGATTCATCAAAAATAACTGAGATCTAGCGGAGTATTACAGTTGTATGTCAAATTTCCAAAAATTGTGAAAGGATCGGTTACCATGGAAACCATTACAATCTTACTTACAGTTCATTGTTTGGGTATCAATTTAGATACTTAGCTTTCTGAGTAGTTTGTCATCAATTTAAATTACATTTGAAGTTGTTTTCTGATATTGGTAGGATAAAAATTGAGAGGTTTACGTTATTTCTGTATATTTTTGCTATTTTTTAATTATTCTCATTAATATTCATGTGTATGCAAATAAGGTAATTCCTAATTATAGCCTTTAAACCAAAGCCCAATGTCTTAGCTTTAATTCGGTACCAGTTTTATACAGCTAGCACAAATACTTCCATTGATATAGATGATTTTTGCAGGTAGGTGTCGACTAACAAAACTGCGTGAACAGAGTGAAATAAATGGTTACTATGGAAACAGTTAGAAAGTTACTTAGAGTTAAATTTTTGGTCCTCAAATTTGATATTTTGTTTTCTGAGGATTTTTTCATCAGGTTAAACTGCATTTGAAATTGTTTTCTGATATTTGTAGGATAGAAAGTGAATAGTTTACACTATTTACGTTATTTCTATATTGTTTTTACTATTTTTAATGTTCTCTTTAATATTCATGAGTATGCAAATAAGGTAATTTAAAAAAACAAGTTAGAAATAAAAGCACAATGTCTCCAATTTGGTACCAGTTTTATAGGTTTTGGACAAAAACTGACTGTGATATGGACGATTTTGCAGGTACGGACCATCATAACGAAAACTAGGGTGTTGCCATGGAAACGGTGAAAATGGTGCTTAAAATTAATGCTATGGTCCTCAAATTGGATATTTTGTTTCCTGGGGGTTTCGTCATCATGTAAAAGTGCATTTGAAGTTATTTTCTGATATTTATAGGATAAAAAAAATGAAAGGTTTACGTTATTTCTATACTTTTTTACTATTTTTAATGTTCTCATTAATATTCATGAGTATGCAAATAAGGTAATTAAAAAAACAAGTTAGAAATAAAAGCACAATGTCTTATCTTCCATTTGGTACCAGTTTTATAGTTTTAGGACAAAAACTGGCTGTGATATGGGCGAATTTGTAGGTATGGGTCATCATTACGAAAACTGGGGGGTTGCCATGGAAACGGTTAAAATACACATAGCCTAAAAGAATTTAAGTTTGAGTACATTCGCGATTCTGATTCAGGACACTTTTCTGAACATTTTGGTACCCATGGAAAAAAGTCTAGGGGGGGGGGGTGCACGGTAGGCACTACTGGCTCCCTGACTATTAGGGATTTACATCGAAGAGTGGTGTGCCGCAAATATGAGACTACAATGTAATGGACTTTTTTTTATCCAAAATGGCTATTTAAAACGGGAAAATATTGAATACTACATGTACCTTGAATACACGATACGCATCTTCGAATTCTCAGAAACGTACGAATTGCAAGCAGAGCATGAGTTCACCTTTTCTGCCGATATGGAACTGCAAATCCTCATCCCAAAACGTGCCAAACAGAGGACAAAGTCACCGCAACGGACCGAACGAATGACAGGGGACTATCGCATTTTCAAAGCAAAGGGATATTGCCCTTTCGGCGCCAAATATCGTTTAAGATAAGCAAAACAACAGCAAAATGAACACGGCGTCCACATCAGAATCCCCGAGAGGCCAATCCGACGCCTTACAAGTCTGCCACCACCGGTGAAATGCCCGCGCGTACTGAACCCCAGATAAAAGCGGAACTGAGCAATGGGCACTATAACATTGTACAAGAAAAAACAATTATAGTGTCTGCATTAGGGACCATTCCCAAAAAGGATTAACAAAAGTTGTGACTAATTCACGATTGTTCCAGACCAACAGGTTCTTCTGTTAATGACTTCACGCGCACCAACTATTTTCACAATACCAATCTATTCAGGACGCTATTGATTTCGCAACCCCTAATTGTTATTTTGCTAAATTCTACCTTGCGTATGCATATAGATCAGTAAAGATTCATCCTTCAAATTTTATAGCGACGGGTTTGAAATGGAAATTTACTGGTGACAATCACTATACTTTTATGGGCGATCAAAACTTGCCTTTCGGTGGGTCAAACTGCTCAGAAATGTTCAAAAAAATTACACAGGCAGTTCGTTTTGAATTCCAACGACATGACAATTAGTGTACCACAGGAAAAGGTCGCAGATATAGAATCACATTTGGAATATTTAATGTCGACAAAAAAGTGACAAAACGACAAATACAAAGTTTAGCCGGAAAGTTAAATTTTATTACGCAATGTGTCTACGGTGGCAAATTCCACATGAATAGACTGTTTGATAGTGCTAATAAACTGAGATGTGCTTCGCATCGTACATTAGTCATACTGATAATGAAAATGGATATAATTTGGTGGTTACGTTTCCTTGATGTTTTTAATGGAACTATGCCCATGATAGATGGCCGCACATCCGTGACTATTGATGCCTGTAAGATAGCCGCGGGGGCATTTTATGAAGGGTCACTAGTGCATACCCCGTGGACAAATTGGACATCTAACCTCCCGATAAACTATTTAGAAGTACTAGCACTTGAACCCGCTATTATGCAATGGGCTCACATATTCGCCAATAAAAACAATTTGTTTGTTTATTCTGACAATATGGTCGTTTGTTCCATAATTAACAAAGGCTCTTGCAGAGACCCGTGGTAATGGCATCATTACGTAGGGTTTTTTGGTTGTCAGCAATTTTCAATGTCCGCTTAAAAGCCGTATAATATAAAGGCACTTCTAACGTTTTAGCAGATAGTGTATCACGTCTCCATGAAAGAAACGGGGTCCATAGACATATATTTCATATGAATCAAGCAGGGTATTGTATTGTGTAATTTCAGGTTCATTTGAAATGGAACTTGACAGTGCAGTAAAGCCGTACCTAAGCTGAGCCTTTTCCGACAGCACAAAGAAAGCCTACCCAACCCATAGGAATTCATATATTAACCCTTCGCTTGCTATTCACGTCAATATACCTGCCTGTAAATAGTGAAGACCCAGATGAGACAGCTCTTGCAGGAGCTGTCTCATCAGGGTCTTCACTATTTACAAGTTGATTGTGCAACCAGTGCACTCCACAGCAGTGCTTGTACAGCGAAATACTTGTACACAGAGAAGATATATGTAATTATACAACAGGGCATGGGTAAAGAAGGAGAAATGTATTTTAAAATTCAGCAAGCGAAGGGTTAACTTTTGTGCAAGAATAGGTTACTCAGCAGTACCAGCTTCTTCTACTACGCTATGTCGCTATGCTGCTTACTTAGCACAAAAAAGTTAAAGTTTGCCTCTATTAAACACTATTTAAATATTGTTCGACTTCTCCATGCCGAATGGGGTTGCATAACCCCATATTAAATGACTTTGCCTTGAATTGCACCTAAACGGGTTAGATAGATATATTTATTTCAACATAAAATGTACAATCACATGGCAATCTGTTATTAAAACATACATTATAAACAAGCAACAATATGTATGAATTTTTAAAAAAGCCACGTCAATCAACATTATATGCCAAGGATGACACAAATTTATAAGAGTAATAGATACTCTATTTTCTATCGTGGTCCTTATAAGATACAGCATTGTATGACATAGGAAGGTATCACAATCAAAATCACAGACTGTTCCTGAAGTTAAGACTAGATAAATGCTACAATTTAAATTATATTAAGATATATAAAAAAGAGAATTTATTACCAGTACTACCGGTATCATATAATTATTGTATATCATATGCTGGATGCAAATACAAGTGTACAGAAACATAGCTTGAATTATGAATTGTTACCCCAGAATAGTTGGACCAAATAAGGTACACATACTACTCATATATGAAAATGGGGATTTAACAGTTTTGGCATAACAGCTATATTAAAATTTAAATTGCCAAGTTAAAACATTATATTTAATAAGTTATCAAAGTAAAATTTAAATTGAAGATAAAATATGTTCTTTTAATTTAAATTTGAAAGCAGAGATAGAAGTGGCATCCCTTACATTTTGTGGCAGAATGTTCCATAGGCAGCATCCATGGTATGTTAATGACTTCATCCCAAAACCTTTGACCTTTGGTACAGCATATCGTTTACTATCTGACATGGGATATGTGTATTGTATCACATAAGTGGGTGGTCACACTAATTTTGCTTTGGATATTTCCGGAAATCTGTGGACTATTCGGACTATTAGTGACAAAAATTATATGAATGGATTCAGCCATGAATATTAATGAGATTAAGTTGTTATAATTATACCTCATTGACACAGGAAATGTTGGCCATGGCAGAAATTGTAAAATCATATATACGCATATTATATCATAAGCAAACAGAGCATACCCTGATCAGACGGCATCTGTTAGCAAAGGTTATAGAGGCATATTTATCGTGTAAAGGCTTAAATACGAAGTCAGAGAGTCAAATAGACTGGATCCTGATGAGATAATGGGTCGCTTGGTCTAACTGCTTACAACGAGTATCATGAATTCATTGCTAACGAGAAAGGAGCAAAAGTAAAATAGTGGGGTTGTCGCAGGCAATAAACTCTACCGTGCAAAATTAACATCAGTAGAGTTTTCTAATCGGCAACTTCCAGATTATAGAGGTACATTAAAACGTCTACAACGATCGCCCAAAATCAGTTTTATTTTGTTTTTAAGATAGATGGTAGCCTAATGCAGGTCAACAATATGCAGAAAACGCCATATAACCCTCTATCTACATTTGGCCAACTCTTGCTCTAATAGACGTCCATGTTTGTTCACGTTTATATCTGACCGCTTGTGGCGTAATGAACAACTTAGTCTCTATACGTTTCTACATTTTTATTTCTTCGTACCGTGATTCTTTCTAACATACATGACTATGTCTCCAAGTCTCTTCCCTCATTCTTCTCCCTCCTCTACAGTTATATACCCAATGCCTTGTAATGTCTAGCCATATATGACAGCTGTACTATCTCATGTGTATTCTTGACATATTGATAAATATATACATGTACTCTACATGTATCATACAGTCCATAACCATTTAACCTTTAGCCCGTAACATAAGTGTTCGTTTTGCTAGAGCTTGTTCATCTATTGACGATTTTAACAGTCGAAATCTCATTTTAACTGAAAAACTGCTTAAACAAGGATATAGATACCATAAACTAAGAAAAACTTTCTCTAAATTTTACTATCGAAATCTCTCGCTTATTGGCAAGTACAAATGTAATCTCAAGGTACTTTTGCGACACGGTATTTCACATCCTGAATTTTATGGTGATGTGATTTACAAACTTCGTAGAATTATTGGACATACCCATTTTCTCACTTTGTTCATCAAATATATAAAACAATTTATTAAAAAGGGATATGATCCTGTATTATTACAACATACTGCATGTTTGGTTGTGAACCCTTTTACAGTTGGCAATCACGCTGGCCTCTTTGCATGTACGCCGACAAGAAAGGTTTAGTACTCTATGAAGGCGACCTCTTAAATCCAGAAATGGAAGGAGAACGTCGGATATCTGTACTATTTCATTTTTGTCGTACCCTTTATTACTTTTCTACAGTTACTCTGTTTGCAGCTCAATCATTGAGTACACTCGCGATAGGTGGATACAGTATGTTCAATTAAATGTTTTTTTGTTATACATGCACTTTACCACTGTATTTGCTGTCGCGGTTGTTGTAGATTAGTCGGAGAGGGGATACGTTTATTTACACTGTTTGTCTTTTAGGATGGGGATGGAATAAGGGTGAGGTTGGGCGCCCATAAACCGGTTTAAACCCCCGGTGACTTTTGTCACTGACCGTTCCAAGGCGGTACTTCCATCTTCCTCCTATTGAATGTTTGTTTTGTCTTTGTGCGTCTCTTGTTGTTTTTTCTACCCATGTACATTTGCTGTTTCCTTGTGTTGCTGTTCGGGCGAGTGTTTGTTCTGTATGTGGTATTTCCTGCATGACTCATTTTTGTACTTTTATTATCACAACAGTGTTGCTTGTGCCGTGTGGTGGCCGTAAAAAGTCTCCCCGTACACGTAATCGATGTTGTTATCATTCTCTTGCAGGATATGCAAGTAACATACACAACTCTCATTCGCCTCTTACATCATCATAAGTATGTCATGCACCTCGTGGTAGGTGTTGTGTTCACCAACAATTTGATGCACTTGGTAGCTACACTTATGTAATTGACGTGTTGTTGAACACAATACAGGTGCCCCTCTATCACTTTCCAATATGAATAAAGTTAAAATACCTCGAATAGAACTAAAAGCTTTAAATATGCAATCTGTGTCGTCTGTACAAGTACCCAGAAATATTTCTAATTTCTCTTCCCTTCAACCTTTTGTTCGTTTAAAACAACTTAATCTTCAGTCGGCTTCATCTTTTCACATACCATCTCTTTCTATTAATAAATGTTTTTTCAATGGACCAAGAGTTGTACTTTCACCTTTAAAATCTGTTATCCAAAATGTTTCTTCTATTCGTAAACGGTCCTTATGCAGACGACACAGAGTGTATCCAATTATCCAAAAGTGCTTTGCTAAGAGGTGCATATGTTGTAGTAACATTTCTTGTAATTCCACTATAAAATCTACAGTTAATGGTAGAACATTTAATGTCAAGATAAACTCAGACGTTGATTGTACTACTACTAACGTTATTTATGTTTTAACTTGAAACGCGCCTAGTTGCGGTATACAGTACGTAGGACAAACAGGACGTGCTTTGAAAACTCGATTTCGTGAGCATGCATATCAGTGTCGAAATCGTAAACTAAACAATTTTTTATACCAACACTTTCGGAAATCTGGCCATTCTTTTAAAGATGTTTTAGTACAAATTGTTGAGCATATAACATACGATAAGGAGGCGACTAGTAGCTTTAAATCGAAAGCTAGATTTATATCTGAATTAAATTGGATCAAAAAATTGCAAACACCTTTTCCTTTAGGACTGAATGATAATATTTACCAGACTGGAAATATTTCAAAAGAACCAGATATAGATATTTTTTCAATTTTTTCTATTAGAAAACGCAAATCTCGATCGCATGGCATTCGCAAGAATGGTAATATTAAACGAAAATCTCGTTTGAAATTGACTCTTCTTGATCTACATACTTTACGCCTAATTTCGGGTAAACATGCCATGCTTTCTAGACTTTCCTCCTTATCTATATGTTCATTAAAAGAAATTGACGAGCAAGCCGATAAAATTATTTTTCGATCAGATCCTCTCATAGGAACTGCTAGTTTGATACAAAGCTTTACTCTACATGTTCTCAGACCGCACATCGACAAATTATCTGAACACCAAAGATTCTTCTTGAAAATTCCTTTTATTAATAAAGGTATTGATTTTATTGACCTACAAAGTATTTTTAGAGACAAAAATGTAATTGACACTATTCCTAAATACTTTAAAAATACAGAACCACCTATCATCTGCTACAAATATAACAAACCCATCAGAAATACAATTTTCAACTACAATAAAATTGTGGCCGACCTTAATATTAATGATAATATTCCTGATAATTGAGATTGCGCCACCTCAAAATTTTGCTATTCTCCGGCTGGTCATGTGATTACTGGTAATTTTGAGATAATTAAAGATAAACGTCTACGATCTCTTTTGAATAAAGGTCCCAAATATAGAATACCATCCTTGATAGATTTTAACTCTTGTCGAGTTCAGATTGCGGAGGCTTTACAAAATTTTAGTATTAAATGGTGTCGAAGAGAACATGTTGAGTCTACTGCCCTTTCTTGTTGGAAAAAACTAATTTTTGATATAATTGATAAACGCATTTCCTTTTACAGCTCTAATAAACACCTTCTTCCACCTAAACCTAGAACTTCATTTAGACATCTTAAAAAGGGTTTACAGGATTTCCATTCAAAATACGTTTTTGTTCCTGCTGATAAGGCATCAAATAATGTGATTATTATTTGACGATTACATTATATCGATGTCTTGAAGCAGGAAATTACTAATACCAAGTCATACATTTCAGTTACCACTGACGAAAAGACCATCATTTCAGACCATGTCAAAAAGTGTGAACAATTTGGAACCGATATTAAAATTACACAACATAAACTTCCTACTATGTATTGGTTACCAAAACTACATAAAAAACCATATAAAGCGCGTTTCATTGCAAATTCTAGTTCATGTACAACTACTAAATTGTCTATACTTTTGACTTCTTGCTTAACGAAGGTAAAGGAACATTTAAGATTTTACTGTGATAAGACTTATGAAAATTCTGGAATAAATCTCTTCTGGTCTATTAAGAACTCTTCAGAAGTCTTAAACAAACTTAAGAACAAAAGGTATCTTGCATCCACTGTAAGCACGTACGATTTTTCTACTCTGTACACAACTCTTCCTCATGTTTTAATTAAGGATAAGCTTACTAACTTGATCCAGAAAGTATTTGCCCGAGAAAAAACATCATTCTTGGCATGTAATGCTGAAAAAGCTTTCTTTACTGACGAGCAAATGAAGTATTACACCAATTGGACTTGCTCAGAAGTTTGCGAAGCACTAACCTTTCTTTTGGACAACATATTTGTACGTTATGGGAATGCTATATACCGTCAGGTAATTGGTATTCCCATGGGTACGAATTGTGCACCACTTGTCGCAGATTTGTTTTTGTACTGCTATGAGAGAGATTTCATGTTGAGTTTGAATCCTCAATCACAAGAAGATGTTATAAAAGCCTTCAATGATACTTGTCGATATTTGGATGATATTTTTAACTTAGATAACCCTTTCTTTAATGCTCTGATTCCTACAATTTATCCTAAAGAACTCAAATTGAATAAAGCTAACCCGTCCGACAATTATGCAGCGTTTCTTGACCTAGACCTTAAAATTAATAATGGAATGATTTCTTCTAAAATATATGACAAAAGAGATGATTTTGATTTTAATATTGTAAATTTTCCTCATCTTGACGGGGATGTTCCCCGTGCTCCATCTTACGGGGTTTATATATCTCAACTTATTCGTTTTGCTAGAGCTTGTTCATCTATTGACGATTTTAACAGTCGAAATCTCATTTTAACTGAAAAACTGCTTAAACAAGGATATAGATACCATAAACTAAGAAAAACTTTCTCTAAATTTTACTATCGAAATCTCTCGCTTATTGGCAAGTACAAATGTAATCTCAAGGTACTTTTGCGACACGGTATTTCACATCCTGAATTTTATGGTGATGTGATTTACAAACTTCGTAGAATTATTGGACATACCCATTTTCTCACTTTGTTCATCAAATATATAAAACAATTTATTAAAAAGGGATATGATCCTGTATTATTACAACATACTGCATGTTTGGTTGTGAACCCTTTTACAGTTGGCAATCACGCTGGCCTCTTTGCATGTACGCCGACAAGAAAGGTTTAGTACTCTATGAAGGCGACCTCTTAAATCCAGAAATGGAAGGAGAACGTCGGATATCTGTACTATTTCATTTTTGTCGTACCCTTTATTACTTTTCTACAGTTACTCTGTTTGCAGCTCAATCATTGAGTACACTCGCGATAGGTGGATACAGTATGTTCAATTAAATGTTTTTTTGTTATACATGCACTTTACCACTGTATTTGCTGTCGCGGTTGTTGTAGATTAGTCGGAGAGGGGATACGTTTATTTACACTGTTTGTCTTTTAGGATGGGGATGGAATAAGGGTGAGGTTGGGCGCCCATAAACCGGTTTAAACCCCCGGTGACTTTTGTCACTGACCGTTCCAAGGCGGTACTTCCATCTTCCTCCTATTGAATGTTTGTTTTGTCTTTGTGCGTCTCTTGTTGTTTTTTCTACCCATGTACATTTGCTGTTTCCTTGTGTTGCTGTTCGGGCGAGTGTTTGTTCTGTATGTGGTATTTCCTGCATGACTCATTTTTGTACTTTTATGTTACACACCTCTCTTCCTACAAACAGTACTTTTAATAGAAAAGTACTTGTACGTAACACCATATTGAAATAATCATATAACACATAAATATTCTTGTTATTATTCTAACTTTAGTTTTTCTACACATAGTCTCTGCTATCACTTAATGTTCTTCTGAATGTACTTTTGAAAACAGTTCTCATGACCTTACGTAGTAATTTATTTTAAGGTCAACACAATTAATCATTAAATTCTGTTTAGTCTTTCTTCTTGCACTTGCATGTCGTTATTATTAGTTGTATATTTGCGGCTGTGTATGTTCCTTAACACGTGTGATTTTCTGCACTTTGTCTTCTGAATAATGTCCAGGTATAATTGTTGTGTAAACTCGGTTACGTAATCGCTCATGTGTGTCCTTGACATCTATTACTCTGGTCAACTTCGAACTACGTAATTTATGTCTCCTGGTCATTGACATGGATATCAAAGTACTCAATTTTTCAGGTAACTCAGTTATTCCCACAGTTTATATATGTGTAATGTTTTTCTCCATTGATATGGCCTCCAGGTCTATTCGTCTGTCACCGTTTTTGGTGTTGCTAGTGGTGACCAAAAGTTTGTCTATGCCTTTATTTGTCGTGCTTTTCTACAGTCGATGTTTTTCTATATCTTGACTACGGTTGGTCTATGTTGATTTTTCGGCTTTGTCATTTCACCGGTAAACTCGTCGAGATTTCGATCCGCTGTATGACATAAAACTAGATCAACACAGACTTTGTAATTAAGTTCTATATCAAATATGTTTTAATACTAAAATTGAAATTATATTTCGTAATCTATATAACAAAGTGTATTTCTCAACATTGAAATTTGGCAACCATTGTAATAATTATGTCATTTTAATTATTTTATAATTGCTTTTAATATTTTATTTTTCTGAGGTGAAACTATACAGTTCGCAACTTGAACTCCTTAAGCATACATCTTATTTATATATATTTTCTTAGTTTGTAACTATACATCTTATTTATATATATTTTCTTCACTAAACTATTTATTATTAAAGGGTTTGTTTGTAATACATTTTTTTTATATAGTTTTTTTTAAAATGTATTACAATTACCCCCCTATGTTAACATTATCTTACTTCTTAAGATAATTCTTGTCATCTTAAAGTGAACTGTCGGCGTCCACTACAAATTTTTCATATAACCCTTTACCATACAATGTTTGTAATAGCAAAAACATCAAATATAGTTCTTCATTAAAATCTATTTACAACACTTTACTCAAATAGCGCTTTATCTTATTTACACGGTCATGAGCAATTTCTCACTCATCACTGACTAAACCGCGACACGTCTGTCGGGTCTATCTTACGTTTATTACGTAACATTGTAAAGAGTACCTTTTTAAAGGTATACGCCTAGTTTATACTCATTTACAAACAACAAAAATACTCTACTCTGTTTTTACAAACAATAAAGTACTATTCTCTGTACACGTTTCAATCATAAGACATTTTTCGATACCCTCTTGTCTTATTTGAAAGTATTTGAGATCTAATTAAGGATCAATACGTTACTGCAATTAAGTCTACCTGACTTAAACTCTTCCTACTGAACTGAAGTCTACCCTGTTTCCGTTCCTGCTTTTAATTTTCCATATCACTATAATTATTGGACAACAAGCTGCCGGATGCATTATTTGTATCGGACAAGTTTGCACTTACTGTCTGACTAGAGCTATTTTCGTAAGCTACAGACATATCTGTCTTTTGAATAGGATCTAACATATTCGAGTTTTCCTCGGGCCCTGAGAAGCTCGTCTGTGTTAGAGATCCACTTGAAAGGTAATTATTTCCAGCTTTTCTTAAACGTATGGCAAGATCTTTTAACGGAATATTATCTTCAGAAGACGAATGAATTTGATCCTACATTTACTCTACTAATCGCAGTATAATACCGTAACAACAAACCAACACAAAAACCTACAAATCCTGATACCCTTTGATAATATTAAATCTATACAATCCCCAATACCATAGTTTCTTTGTGTTTTCCTTTCTATTTTTCTCCTTTTTTTTTAATTTTACGTATTTATTACAGTCCCCTGTATGCCCTATGACTTTAAACAGTCGGAATGTTTCCTTTTGTTTTGGTTTGAGAATTGTAGTTTTATTTAGTCTAATTATTTATGCTATACACCTGTCATCTTCCAGCGGACTATATTCATCCCTAATGCTAATGCAGTTAATATCAAACTAAATTCGACAGCTATTTGTGGCTAAAAAATCCCTTCCTAGAATACAATTTCTCTTTAGGTTATTGACAATTACAAACGTGTGGTCTAAAAATAGCTTGCTTACTTTAATTTTCAAATTATTATTATTTTTTAACTCACTTTTCAACTATTGCCAACTTAAATCTTGATTACTCTGTAAACGTTTTTTTATGAATTCTGACACAATCCCTGTACTGGATCTTAAAGCAATTAAGATTTTCTTTGTTTCTGAAATATTGTTAACCAACACAAATTTGTCTATATTTCTTATCCATGCTTCGAATTCTTTAGTTTTCCCATCAAAAGTGATGTTTACATTTTGTGCTGATACATTTTCTAATTGATTTGCTAAATTTTCCAAAGTCTGAGTCAATCGAATTTCCGCCATTATTACAGATCAAAACAACACCACAAGCCACAAAGTGAAATGACTTACCCGTACTCCGACATTTTTCCGCGACTGATCCAGAATCCTTGGTCACGTGGCACCATAAACGCCCGTGTGGCGTAATGAACAACTTAGTCTCTATACGTTTCTACATTTTTATTTCTTCGTACCGTGATTCTTTCTAACATACATGACTATGTCTCCAAGTCTCTTCCCTCATTCTTCTCCCTCCTCTACAGTTATATACCCAATGCCTTGTAATGTCTAGCCATATATGACAGCTGTACTATCTCATGTGTATTCTTGACATATTGATAAATATATACATGTACTCTACATGTATCATACAGTCCATAACCATTTAACCTTTAGCCCGTAACATAAGTGTTATGTTACACCGCTATATACATGTTCTATTGTAAATGCCAGATGGAAGCGTAATACAGAACAAAAGTCTTGCAACTAGCCAAGTGGGATATTATTTGCTTAATATTCGTCCTGCACTAAGTTACCGTCTGCCATAAAGACAAACTATTCGTGTAACAATTATAACATCATGAATATTTATTAGCTGAATACATGTTTTATAGCCCCGTCTTCAGACGGGACGTATCATGTGAAACCCTGCGACGGGCAGGCGGGTGGTCGGGCGGGCGGGCGGCCGTCTTGATTCGTGTCCGGATGATAACTTTAGTTCTGTATATCAGATCTTCATGAAACGTTATATGTAAATTGATTTCAATAAGGGCAGAAACCCTATTGAATATGGGCTTTACTAGACCAAGGTCAATGTCATTTTTTTAATATAAATTATTGTTTTTCAGTAGAATTTTCCATTTCCGGACGATAACTTTAGTTGTATATGCCAGATCTTCATGAAACTCCACATGTGCATTAATATCAGTGAGGACAGGACACTTATTGAATATGTGCTATACTCGACTAAGGTTAAGGCAATGTTTTTCTAAAAATAGATTATTCTACAGAATTTTCCCGTTTTCAGACGATATCTTTAGTTCTGTATATCCAATCATCACCAAACTTTACATTTGTATTGATATTGATGAGGACAGGAACCCTATTGAATATGGGCTTTTCTCAAACAAGGTCAATGCCACTTTTCCTAAAAATAGATCTTTTTCCATAACATTCGTTTCGTTTATGGACTTAGATTAATTCCCATGAACTATTGCTACCTGATATGGAGTAATGGTCTTTCAACTAAAGACATTTGACGGGCGTATTTTGTGACATGTTGGCGCTCTTGAGTATACTGTTGAAGGACTACACGAATTTGGGCCATGGCAGAAACTGTCGAATCTTGAATATTTCCATAAGCATAATATAACGGACTAGATCTTGATCAGATGCCTCCTGCTTGGGTCGTCTGATCTGGGTCTACTTTGTTTACAAATCGTGAAAAGGCATCGCTATCAGGCAAAGGGTTATGATGTTTCCGTGTTGGTAGCAATGTTGTAGGTATGGATAAATACTGTAGATTACTGTACTGCATTATAGGACCAAAACCAAGTCAGCTTTTATCGTGTTTAAAAAACCCGGAAGTTCCTACTCTTGGGAGACTCAACCGTTCGGCAATGGACCCATCATTTAAAAGGAATGGGGAATTGTACTCGCATCACTAAAGACATGACACACAAACACAGGCGTATTGGCAGTGAAAATATGGAACACAATTTCACCCTTCAGCGGCTGACGCATAGTCAACCGTTCTTCGGGGCAGAGGATCTCAAACGATACACGACAACATCGATATCGCCACATTTGGATGAGACCGGAAACGACGAACGGATTATCGCCCTTGTACATATTCAAATGCATACTATCGCATATCGCCACTCAGTTTTTCGAGGAAACATTCATAGAATTACAATTGAGATCCTTTTAAACAGAAACAAATTTGCCCAAGTTCTTATTAAAGGCCCTCATACGTTCACGACTAGTATGACATGGGGAAGGGAGATTAGCGGTTTTTATGGGTTAGTTTATAGTCAGATATTGTATGAAGAGTTTGCTGGTTTGCATGACAGAGTTATTTTCCTGGAAAACATCGATATGACTAATTCCCTGGCAGTAACAGAATGCCATCCGCCTCGTAATGTGGTCAGTGCCATGGTAGATGAAATGCTTGCATATATATGCTAGCACATTCAGAACTAGGATTGATTATATCAGCCCAACGAGAGAGAGAGAGAGAGAGAGAGAGAGAGAGAGAGAGAGAGAGAGAGAGAGAGAGAGAGAGAGAGAGCGAGAGACAGAGAGACAGAGAGAGACAGACAGACAGAGACAGACAGACAGACAGACAGAGAGAGAGAGAGACAGAGAGAGAGAGAGACAGACAGACAGACAGACACAGACACAGAGGCACAAAGGAAGAGAGAGAGAGACACACACACAGATGGATAGAGACAGAGAGATACACACACAGAGACATAGAGAGAGTGGTAGAGAGAGAGAGACAGAAAGATAGAGACAGAGAGAGAGGGGAAGGTGAGACAGAGAGACAGAGAAAGGCACAGAGAGAGACAGAGAGAGACAGAGTGAGAGAGATAGAGAGGCAGACAGACATACAGATATACAGACAGACAGACATACAGACAGAGAGACATATAGACAGAGAGAGGGAGAGACGGAGAGGGAGAGGATGAGACACAGGTAGAGACAGAGAGAGGCAGAGAAAACAGAGAGAGACAGTGTGAGAGAGACAGAAACATGGAGAGAGACAGAGAAAGACATAGAGGGACAGAAAGGGAGAAACAGAGAGACAAAGCGTTAGAGAGGGTGAGACAGAGACAGAGATATAGAGAGAGAGTTAGATAGAGAGACAGACAGACAGGCAGACAGAGAGACTGGATAAGAGAGAGTGAGAGAGTGAAAGAAGCAGAGAGAGATAGAGAGAGACAGCGACAGACAGAAAAATACAGACAGAGAGAGAGAGAAAAGGAATGAAATACAGACCGAGAGATAAAACTAATGAAAGACAGGCAGAGACGGAGAGAAACGTCTCATCAGCATACAAACTATAAATTGCTTTGGTTATGATTTTTGAATAAAAAATCAAGAACACTAAAAACATGAATATTGAAGTAGAGGACAAATTTTGCAGTCGATAATGTTTGGCTAGGAAACAAATGATTTTGGTAAACCTTTCTCCCGCAAACAACTAGAATCCAGATGAGGCAATGGGTGCTTGTTCACAATTCTCTCAAATGTCTGATCGAATCGGAGGTAGTCCAAATTGCACCACATCCAGATTTGAGCTGGCATTGTCTTAGCGGGGTTAATCTTAAAAAACCCATTACAGTTTATTCGGTTGTTGATTTTGTAATAATCTTTATTTGCCATCTTTTAGCTAGGCATATAGCTTTTGTACTCAATAGAATATCTATCTATCTATGTGACTACGCTGTATTGTCAAGTGTGATGTGTTTGCCGATAAAAAAAATATATGCTAACCAAACCTGAAACTTTAACCCTTTACTCCATAAATACGCCATTCTATGCCTTTGTAAACAGAGTAGACCCAGATCAGACGGTTCCGCATGAGCCGTCTGATCAGGATCTGCTCTGTTTGTTTATGATATAATATAGATATGATTATAAACTTTGTTCTATGGACACAACTTCCTTTGACCATATGCAATTATGAAACCCTAGTTAATAATTATTATCTCTTACATAAATGTTCATGGAGTAAAAGGTTAAAACATTTGAAAAGAATTCGGCCCCGTAATGTATTAATATAGGTTGCAATAATGGTGTCAAATGAACATCTATAGACTGAAGATATTTTTTCCTCTGCCTTTGTCTGCTAATATCCACCAATAAGGAGTGCTACTGTGTATATAAACATTTTAATCAGATATTTGGATAAATTGATTTATTTTGTTTAATCGAGGAATTAATGGCGACTAAAGTTCTACTGAGGCAAGTGAACATTTTAATAATTATGTCTTCCCCATATTTATATGAGGGAGACATATTGTTTTTGTGAGAGATGTCTGTTTGTCCGTCTGTCTGTCTGTCCGTCATAGTTTCTTGTCCGGACGATAACTCCTATATGACTGATGCCAGTTGGTTGAAACTTCATATTTGGAAAGAGCATAATAAGAGGAAGTGTCATACACAATGTCAATAACTCTGACTTCAATTATTTTGGAGTTACTGTCTCTTGTATATTTTATTCACACTTTCTTGTCCGGGCGATAACTCCTATATGGCTCATGTCATTGAATTGAAACCTCATACATGGAAATAGCATCATGAGAGGAAGTGTCATGTACAAGAGCCATAACTGGCTTCAATACTTTAGGAGTTATTGCCCTTTGATACATATTTTATCCGATCAATAACTCCTGTTCTGCTGGTGCTATTGGAATGACATTTCGTTTATGGAAAGAATGTGATGAGAGAAACGTCATGTACTAGGTCCATAACGCTGGATTCAATAATTTTGGAGTTATTGTCCCTTGTACATTTTTAACACTTTATTGTCCGAACGATAATTCCTATATATATGGCTCATGCTATTTGATTGAAACGTCATACATGGAAAGAGCATCATAAGAGAAAGCGTCATGCATAAGGGTCATAACTCTGGCTTCAATACTTTTGGAGTTATTGCCCTTTGTTACACTGTTTTGCTGATCAATATCTCCCGTTCTACTAATGCTATTGGAATGACATTTCATTTATTGAAAGAGCATGATGAAAGGAAGTGTCAAGCACGAGGGCCATAACTCCGGTGTCAATATTTCTTAGTTATTCCCTGTTACCATTTTTATGTCGCCTACGAAGCATGGCAGACACATAGGGGTCACTTTGTCCGTCGTCGACGTCGTCGTTGTCGTCGTCGTTGTAGTCGTCGTCGCCGCCGTCGTCGTCATCCTTCTTGTCTGACCTGTATCTCCTATTCTACTGATACCATTGAATTCAAACTTCACACATAACAGACATGATGAGAGAAAGTGTCATGCACAAGGTCCATAACCCTAGCTTCAATATGTTTTGGAGTTATTCCCCCTTTTTATGTTTTGTCCGGCAAATAAGTCCTATTTTACTAATGCTATTGACTATAAACTTCAAACATGGAACATGCTTGATGAGTAGACTGGCATGCACAATTTACACAACTCTAGCTTCAGTATTTTTGGAGTTATTCCCCTTTTTTCATGTTTGTGTCCGGTCAATAAGTCCTGTTCTACTGATATCATTGAATTCAAACTTCACAAATGGAACAGACATGATGAGAGGAAGTGGCATGCACAAGGTCTATAACTCTAGCTTCAGTATTGTTTAGTTATTCCCCTTTTTACATTTTTGTCCGGCTAATAAGTCCTATTCTACTGATGCCATTGAATTCAAACTTCACATATTACACTTTGGTCATTATTCGCATTATTATTTTGTCTTAGTTTCAAACTTCTTGCATATAGGTCATGTTCCAAGTTACGTAGCATCGTAGCTGGGGAGACATCTGTTTTTGTGACAAAAACTTCTAATTAACCTTATTTGAGTATAACTATATATTTTTGTTTGTTTACCGAATGAATATAGCATCTGATAACAACTATATTTAAGCGCTGATACAGCAAGAAAAATAAAATAACTTAGATTGCTGAAGAAAAACTCACAACGAAACACAAGTGTTGCATAATTGGTCATATTTATCAATAACAGTAGTGAGAAACTTTCCCCACTATTCGGGGTTTGGCTCGCACTTAGGTCCAGATGAAAGGTTGAGTTAACCGGTGTCTCACCCGAGACATTCGGTCAGCAGTTACACAAAAGCTTGCCGAGTCGCAGGTTTTCACAAATGGATCAGTTACAACTTTGAGCAGGCATTGTTTTCACTGTTGGATAGGGGTTCATACATGTATCAATTAAACCTTCCTTACAGACACAGGTTATCTGTTATATCCCTGAAACAGTTCTATGTAATATTGACGCATCCGTTTTGTACATTTATTTGCAGCATTTACAGTTGCTCTCCAATGTTATTAAATCATTTGTTTATCTGCCGAGTAATATGCTGATTTATTTCCTATTCGTGACAGACATATTTATGAGATATGAAATCTGGAGTAGCCTATTGATTAAACAATTGTATCAATATAGTCATTGGCGTTGCGCTTCGCATTAAAAAGGGTAGAGGGAGGTTAACAAAATCACTACAACACTATTTTAACGTCGTTTACGTACATTAACCCCTTCCCTCCAAGACTATTTTCAGACCAAACCTCTTTGAATTAATTTACCGAAAAGGAGCATTAACTGTAGAAAAGGTGACTTTTAGAATTGCATAGTTTCGAAACCGTTGTGATAAAAAGAGCATTTGCTCCTATGGAGCAAATGCTCTATTTATGACATTGGTTTCAAAGAATGAGTTTTACAGAGGCGTTAAAAGCCGTCAGTAGGAAGGCATGGGTTGAAGAGTAAAAAATGAAAATAAGGAGAAGGTTAAGAGAAATATACTTATGACCGTTATGAAACATCTAGAAAGTAGGAGATCCTTTGAAAGTAAAAGTAGCAATGCGACAAAAGAATATGGTAGATTCGGTTTTAATGAGTCTCTTCATGAACAGTTATTAAGTGCAACACTACTCACGTCCCTAACACCTGCTTAAGCGGTGTTCAATTTGCATAACTAATAACATCGCAACTAATGATCCCGAAGAACCAGAAATTATAACGACACTGAGAATATAGTACGGACGACTTTTTACGGTCACCACACTAGCACTTAACACCTGCTGTTGTGACGTATATACATTCTGAAACTAGTAGGTCCTTCGAATTCAAAAGTAGCAATGCGACAAGAGAAAATTGCAGACTCGGGTTTTATTGAGCCTGTTCCTGAGCAGTTATTAAAAGTGCAACACTACTCGCCCCTAGCACCGGCTTAACCCTTTCGCTGCCAAACCCTGTTGTCTGCTAACTTTGCCGTCTGCTACAAATTTTCATTCTTTTGATTTTCTTCATTTTTGTTTCAAAAACATAGTAACAGTAACAAACAGTTTGGATCCTGATGAGACGCCGAGTTACTCGGCGTCTCATCTGGATCCAAACTGTTTGTATAGGTAATCACAGATCCGGCATTGGCAGCGAAAGGGTTAAGCGGTATTAATTTTTCATAACTAATAATTTCGGAACTAATGATACCGAGGTCAAACCATCACATAAAAACAAACAAACAACAACAATGAAAAACAACCAACCAACCACCATCAACAATAACAACAAGAACAACCTACAACAACCAAACTTCAAACAAAACATAAACTGAACATTACTTAAAATTATTACTGATGTAACATCGAAAGACATAGGAAAAGTACAAAAATGAGTCGTGCAGGAAACACCACATACAGAACAAACACTCGCCCGAACAGCAACACAAGGAAACAGCAAATGTACATAAGTAGAAAAAACAACAAGAGACGCACAAAGACAAAACAAACATACAATAGGAGGAAGATGGAAGTACCGCCTTGGAACGGTCAGTGACAAAAGTCACTGGGGGGTTAAACCGGTTTATGGACGCCCAACCTCACACTTATTCCATCCCCATCCTAAAAGACAAACAGTGTAAATAAACGTATCCCCTCTCCGACTAATCTACAACAACCGCGACAGCAAATACAGTGGTAAAGTGCATGTATAACGAAAAAAACATTTAAGTGAACATACTGTATCCACCTATCGCTAGTGTACTCAATGATTGAGCTGCAAACAGAGTAACTGTAGAAAAGTAATAAAGGGTACGACAAAAATGAAATAGTACAGATATCCGACGTTCTCCTTCCATTTCTGGATTTAAGAGGTCGCCTTCATAGAGTACTAAACCTTTCTAACTTTATTTAAATAATAAAATATTCTGAACTAATATGTTTACGATGAGTTTATTGCCCACGAATGGAATAGCGTGTACGGTTAAAATGACGACCTATTCATACATGTAATAGATACAGTACGAGTCTTACTACCAAAGTGTCTTCTTACAACCGTTATCAGGACAGTTTGTTCGCATGACCGAAGACGTGTCCGAGGCGTAGCCGAGGACACTTGTCTGAGGTCATGCGAACAAACTGTCCTGATAACGGTTGTAAGAAGACACTTTGGTAGTAAGACGAGTACATGTATCTTACTTGTACGACAGTACGTTGTAGACTTTTAATTTTGATTAAAAATGAATAAAAATGAATATTTCACAATGTTTTCCCCTTGGTTCACCCAATTCAAATCCTAGGTAGATAAGTTTTAACCACAAGAATCACGTGCGTACAAAAGTGTCCACTTACAACCGTTATCAGGACACTTTTTCAATAGCTTTGCTGGGGGTCTGTCGTACAAACACTGTTATCGGCAGTTACCATTGTGTGTATTATCCTCCCAATTTGACCCGAGACTCGATTAAATTTCGGCGTGTTTATCGGGATTGTTCGTCATACTCTGTGACAAAAAATAGCAAACCAAAGGCCGGTAATAATCATGTTCCTCGAGGATTGTACAGTAAAACTCCTTTAATGCGACCACTTAATAAATAAACATGGCTGTCTGTATAAGCAGGTGGTTGCTTAATGCAGGACAAAAGTTATGCAGAAAGTTCCTACATAACTTTCGTCCTGCATTAACCTACCATCTGCCTTTGCCACTGTGTATTATGCCCCTTTTTGCTGGTCGCATTAGAGGGGTTTTACTGTATTCTTATAGCACATTCTTATACCTTCGGAAATCTATTCGAAGATTACCGACGATAATACACGGAATATGCATGAGTCTCAGGTCAAATTGGTGGGATAATACTGTGTAAAGTGTTTATCAATCGTGTTATGCAGAACGATACAATGTTTTCAAGATCCCGTCTACAATGACCAATTTAAGATTTCCCTGTACTTGCTGAAATCACCTTTCACACACCTGTCAAATGTGGGTACAGATCTGGCGAGAAGTAACATGCGAAATCAAAAGGGCGCCTTAGGAATTTCCACTAAAGGATATTATACTAAATGTATTTGAAAAATAAAGTAATAACCTCTTCACTGCCATACTCAATTGTATCGATATTTGCAAACAGTTTTATCCTGGGTAACCCGGTGTCTGATCAGGATCCAGACTGTTTAACACTCATATCGTTTGTCTTCTTGGTCAAAAATGCTTAAATCTAGTTTGACACATACACCAGACAACATTTTTAAAGCAGACGACATTTTTTTTTGGAAATGATAGTGTTAATTATGTCCCCCAAACGAAGTGTGTGTGGGGTGTGTTTTTTGCGCTGTTTCTTCTTCTTCATCATCTCTCTTCCTATTCCCGATTCTTCTTCTTCCGCCGTGAACTTGTCTGGCACATTTGTCGGTAAGTAACGGTCCGATCCTAATGGAATTTCGCACGAACTTTGCTGGTTACATGCAGACATGCATCCCACTGTTGATTAAAAAACCCAAAAACATAGGTCGAAATTTAGATTTTGTTTTGCGAAGTTTCATATCATCCAATTTTGCTGAAAAACTGGTATCATAGGATATTTTAGTACTCCAAATGGATTTGGATGTGTTTCGAAAGTATTGGTTGCCATGGTAACGGAGTAGTAACTGATTGGTCGAAATTTAGATATTTTTTGACGAATTTAGATATCGTTCGACTTAGCTTAAAATTGGTATGTTAGAATATTTCGGCATACCAAATTGATTGGTAGATCTTTCGAAAGAAATGGTTGCCATGGTAACTGAATGGTGAGCTCTGATTCGTCGAAATATATATATATATTGTTCGATCTTGCTGAAAGTTGGCATTTAGGGGTATTTAGGTACCCCAAACTCAATCAAGTTTTTTTTAAAAGGCCTGGTTGCAATGGTAATGGTGTGGTTTCCTCTGATTGGTCACACTTTACATATTAGATTTGTTTCGGAAATTGGTGAGTAGGAGTATACGGGTACTCCAAAATTAATGACAAGTGTTTGAAAGGGGTTGGTTGCCATGGTAACTCAGTGATGGCCTGTGATTGGTTGAAAGTTAGATACTTTGCTCATCGATACCAGTTGTCAGTTTGATTAGGGTACATTCTGTAACTGATTCTGTTACAATTAACTTTTGTTATACGTGTATTTTCAATTACATAAAGTTCTGATGTACTTATATGTCTTTTATTTGACCTGACCGATTACATGTTCAACTGTGACCCTGTATCTTCTGTGATACCTATTATACCGAACACACCTTCTCATATCATGGCCATATCTCCAAAGCAGTTGAACCACGGCGTATGGTGTTATAATTGGGTGTCCATTCGGATAAATTGTCAGCTAGGAAACACACAGTTTGCTGGAAATGGCAAATTTGCTGAGCCAATCTATTGCATGAGTCTGTAGGTTTGCGCACCATTCTGGTGACCAAGAAACCCCGACTCTACGTGCCGTAATTGTCAACAACAATTTGAGTATGGAGGCAATGATAATTTCTGTGACCTGAATAAAACTGTTGTTGAAAATTACTGGGTCTGTATATTTTATGGCTTGTGCCATCTATGGCCTTAACGGCGACATTTATTTTAGGCCAATTCCCTTGCATCTCCTGCCATTCCCGAAGGCTCGGCCACTTTATAAATACTAAAAGTGCGTCATCGAATTTAAGAATGGAACGGCGAATTTCGGACGTAATATATGCCCCACTCATTCCAAACATGCTAGACACCATTCAGTATGTTGGGTACGTTCTTAACAATATACAGTAAAAACCCTCTAAACCGGACGTTAAATTTGGTATAAATATCGGTCTTGGAGACAGGTGGCAACTTCATGCAGAGTGAAAGTCATGCAGAAAGCTCCTAGAGGAGCTTTCTGCATGACTTTCAACCTGCATGAAACAGCCACCTGCATAAAAGTATCTGAATTCTTCTCTACTAGAATTCCGGTTTAGATGGGTTTTGCTGTAACAACAAAAAAAACCCATGTTCCTTCCAGATAAAACATTTTGCACATTTTCTGTCAAATCAACTAAACGGCCCCTATATCAGCCGTCTGACTGGTGTCTGCTCCGTTTGCTTATGATATAATATAGATATGATTCTACAGTTTCTGATTCAGCAAAACGTTCATTTGTTTAAAATCTAATTAATATGCACGATGTCATCATTTCTTTCATGAATATTCATGGAGTAACGGGTTAAACACACGAATGGGACCATACTAAATAATGACTTTCCTAACGCGAGAGCAACTGTAGAGAAACCAATTAATGGTAGGACAGATGGAGCTACGAAACCAAGTACAGTATAACCTCTCTTAACCGGAATTCTAGTAGATAATAATTTAGATACTTTTAGGCAGGTGGCTGCTGAATGCAGGGCGAAAGTCATGTAGAAAGCTCCTCTAGGAGCTTTCTGCATGACTTTCACCCTGCATTAAGCTGCCACCTGTCTCCAAGACCGATATTCATACTAAATTTAACTACCGGTTAAGAGAGGTTTTACTGTAGTCGCCCTACTTCCATCCCCGGATTTGGGAGGTACTACGTCCTTCATATCAATGCAGGGAAGTTTTACTGATTGATGTGATAATATTATATTTCTTGCAGGATAAAACATCCCTCTCGCAGGATTAAATATGGATTTGTAGCGCTGACTGTGGTTTTGCTGATCATTACGTATTTAAGATATTCCACGTTGCAACATGACGCTGTTGTGATACGTCGAAACATCAGGTAAAGTCGTTGGCTTTTTACTAATACGCACAGCTGACCCTTTCTAAACAGACTATTTAGTGAAAAGGTTGAAAGATTTAAATGCAATTGCGTGCTTAAAGACATCTGTTCCGGAATGATGATCCTTTGGACGGATGTTTATCAGGAAAACCCTGGATATCTTGGCATATGTGACAAATATATAAATCCTGGACATAATTTATAGACATGTTATAAAATAAAAACATTACTATGATTTGGTTAGTTGACGAATGCTTGCTATCATTTGCGATTTTTATCAGGTCAGGAACATTCTGCACGACTTATTTCTGTTTTAAAAAGGCACTTTTCGACGTTGGCATAAACTATAAAATCAACTTATTTATTATAATCAAGCAAACCGATCAGACTCTGATCTGACGAATAAAGAGGCGCCTAGATTTGGTTCTAGTCTATTTGAAAGGCGCCTAAAATACATCTCTCTCAGGTAAAGGGTTAAACAGCCGAACGTGTACAAGTAGTATTTGCTTTAACCCATTACCTCATAGGTTATTTTTAGATACAACCCATTTGAATAAATCTACCGAAAAGGAGCATTAACCAGAGAAAAGAATTTTTTAGTTTAAACCATTATGATAAATAGAGCGTTTGCTCCTATAGGAGCAAATGCTCTATTTATTACAATGGTTTCACAAATTGACTTTTACAGAGTCGTCAAAGGTCGTCAATACGAGGGAAAGGGTCAATGTCATCTCCTGTTTCATTTTCTTATAGTTGTTTCCTTGACACAGTATTTGCCTTTTTATGAAAAGAAAGATTAAGAAAAACATTGAAGACTCCGATAAAGACGTTTACTGTTTTCCGTCATCGGTTTATCTTAGTTCGACACAAACGTACCAAAACACAATCGATATGAAACAAAGATCTGCTCAAGGTTTATCATGCATAGTGGTCCAAAACAGGCACATAAATCCGGGTAAGATCATTAAACTTAAGTTTAGATTTATTTTACAGACTACAGTCGGTCATGCAATTTATAGAAAACGAGGTTTACATGAGTTAAATTAGATTTGTAAACTCAATGAAGATATTATCACGGATTTTAAAAATAAAAACTGACAACGTCCACCGTAATTTCCAGTACTTTTCTATGCAATGAAACAAATTTCATCGAATCTAATGGCAGTTATTAATTTTTCAGTTTCGGACAAACATCTAACATATCTTACGTTAGTGACGGGCCTCAGTCTATGACGTCACAACATGTGCTGGGTATGTCAGACTACGCACTGGATTACATGCAAGAAGAAGAAGCACTCAAGCTTCCAGCATGCTCTAACCATAAACTCGCTGCAGATTTGAAGCAGTCGAAAATTTCAATACAAGGTAAGAGAGTCAATTTAGCATACTTGCAATTGGCAATTTGGAATATACATGTGTATGTAATATAATGCCTTTGGTCATTTATAATAGAAAATAATGAAATATCATCAAGACACACTGATTATCAATAGTAGATCTAAAACACTTTCTTATGTACAACTAACATACATTCACTTTAGTATATATATGCAACACAATATTATAAAGTGTTATTTAGGATGCATAATTTCTGAACATTTTGAAAAACATAAAAAATGCAGACTCCAAGTTATTAATTACCCAGACGCACTGAATATCTGAACATTGATTTCTTGTGTATATGGATCTGTGTTTTACTGTTTTGTATTTTGTATGAAATGCTTGTTTTGAGGGCCTCAAGGTAGATTAGTCATTATGACTAATTGAGCTACCCTCGTTAAATAAAGTCTTTCATTCATTCATTCAAGCAGACATGCCTGGCTTAACGCCGATAGCTTTTTCTATGATGTACCTATTTTCAATCCATATCTTATCTATAGTATATTAACAGTGTTAACTCTTCTCGTCAATATACCGCTATTCACGTCAATATACCTACCTGTAAATAGTGAAGACCCAGATGAGACAGCTCCTGCAGGAGCTGTCTCATCAGGGTCTGCACTATTTACAAGTTGGTTATGCAACCGGTGCACTCCACAGCAGTGATTGCACAGTGAAATACATGTACACAGTGAATATATATGTAAAACAGGGCATGGGTAAAGAAGGAGAACTGTATTTTAAAATTCAGCATGAGAAGGGTTAACCTTTTCGCTCCAAATGCCGGATCTGCGATTACCTATGCAAACTGTTTCGATCCAGATGAGACGCCGAGTAACTCGATGTCTCATCAGGATCCAAACTGCTTGTTACTGTTACTATGTTTTTGAAACAAAAATGAAGAAAATAAAAAGAATGAAAATTTGTAGCAGACGACAAAGTTAGCAGACGACAGAGTTTGGCAGCAAAAGGGTTAAAATTCAGCAAGAGTAGCGTGAAATGTTCAGCACGTGCCATCGGAAAATCATATTAAAATCATATTAAGTACTACCAAAAGTCGCTTCTTCTGAACCAGAATACTTAATTATAGTAATTGAGTTTATTATTTTTCAAAATTAACGACAAACCTATGAACCCGACATTAAAACCCATTTAAGCGATTACAGTGTCGTCTTTAAGACTAACGTTTTTGCAATTTGCCAGGCCAATACATAACACATTAGCATGTCTAGGAAACCATGTCACAGAAATTTCATAAACCCCTCCGTTAAGGAGTTATGCAATAGTCTTATTTTTGGACCCCGGGAATTCTGCCTACGTATACGTTTCGTTTGATGTAAGACATCGAAGCAACATTTAAAAACAATTGACAGTGATCCCTCACCGAGCCAATGTTTTTTCTATATGCCGAAACCCTGTCGAATTCGGACATAAATTGTATAAGTTGTGTATGTTTAAAAAACACTTTAAATTTGCATCTGTGGACATGCATTATGTTGGTCGCTGATTCTATCCTGATGATGTACTGTGCACGAATCAATGCAGTTTGTGCCATGCACAGAACATCTTGGGTCTTACTGAAATACTGTTGAAGCGACGTAAACCCCGATAAACTTCAATTCAATTCAATTCAATTTTTATTGCATTAAACATACATAGTATGCTTATAGCAATCATGATAAAGAATACAATGCAGTGATATATGAATATGTTAATATACAAAACGAATGCTTTCGGTCACTTTTATGAATGGCATTTTCAACTAAGCCCCCACCCTATTATTTCCAGCCGATCAATAACAAAGCTGATTTTATTTCCAATTTCCCGTAAATCACCCATAAGAAACCTAATTAAGTCATGTGACTTGCGTAGTTTGAGGCTACTGAGAGGGAATATTGTCGAATGATCGCCTATTGATTTATCATGCGCATGCTCTGATTATCATTTCCCCCACTAGGTGCCAGCAATATGCCTTTCCTTATAAGTGACTGACTGGTTAAGTCAGAGAAATTCTATGTGGTTTTAAAGAAAAGGGGGATAACTAGGCTTCTGTGGTATCTCTAGTAGTATTTGTTGATGAAATGGATACAAGAGGTTATTGGCATGTGTGCCATTATTACATTAATAATCCTAACACACTTGATACAGCCTGCTTCACATTTAAGATAACTTTCTGGGAAGTGGAAAGTTTCCAGCGAAACCACGGTGGAAAAAGGTCAGGTCAGCTGTTGATAGGTTCGAGTCGGTTTCGCGAAATGCATATATGATGAAGAAGGGTTGTCACGCCTCATACTTGCTGAATTGTTGCAATGTTATGTCACCATCTCCTGTCTGGTTACTTGCTCTACAGAATCCTCGTATGCTGCCTGAGTGTCAGAGCACAGCTATATTGCTAAGTAAACTGCATTCAAGAGAATATTTGCAAATTTGTGCGAAATGTGGTATGTGTTTCATAATATGTCAGTTCACTTGATATTAGACTGTACAAGAAATGAAAATTTGAGACAAAGACTGTGGAAAAATATATGTGAGCTATTTGGTCAAAAGGTATTTAGATCCTTAATAGCATTCGACGCAACTGCTCAGATAATCCATTTGACGAATAGACTATGCCAGCTTAATCAATGTGATATTGATCGTGAAAAATGCCTGAAAAATGCCGTGAGGTCGTTTCATCGTATGTTAATGTTAAATGTGTAAATGTAATGTCAGTAACATTTGTTTTGGTCAATGTGATGTCATCTTGACAGACTACATTAAGACATGTATATTGTGAAGATTGTGTGACGGTGCATTTGCGTGTGCTTAGTACATTGTATGCAAGTTGTTCGCTGCTATGACTATTGCAGTTAGAAGAACTGTTTTAAATATAGCATCCAGTGGCTTTTTGTGTATATTTTGTTGGTGGATTTCGCATCAACGTATACATTGTTCCTCAATAGCACATCTTATTTCGTTTCGCAGAGGGCTATGCGGGAATAATGAATACCAAGTATAAAGACAGCGATTATGTTTATTGTGTTACTTAAGTGTTAATGCGCATGTGCATACTATATGCTACTTAGTACTTTCATATATTACTTTGTAATTTACTCTTTTATTTTCACTCCTAGTTCCTGTTGAAGTGTATGTCTACTCTCCGCTACTTGAGGCTAATAAATAAATAAATAAATATTCAATAATAGAAATAAGTTTTTCTGAAAGGTGATAAAGAACACAAAGCTATACTAATACAATACATAAAATTATCATTACAAAATCTAAGCAGATGATATGATAGGGTCCAATGCTTACTCTCTCCAGGTTCCACTAATCAAGTGTATTGGCTTGGAGACACTATTTCTGTTTCAATACGACTTTACAATGCTTACGGTGAGCCTTTGACCAAAGGAGGTGCTATTCTTAGAGCCCGAATGTTCAATATGTTCAAAAAGGCATTTGCAACATCACGCATCACAGATCATGGAGACGGCAGTTACACGGCCGATTTCGAAGCTTCATGGACGGGCAGGTCGATCATCAAGGTGCAAATAAACTATACTCCAGAAACAATTCGGGCGAAATATTACATAAGGCGAAAGGTTCGTAGTGACCTTGTTAGTGATTTATTTATCAGGTAAACTATTTATAGATATAATATTTATTGTATCAGGAGAAAGTTTTGTAAAGACATTGTCAGTGAAATATTACATTAGGTTATTTTTAAGATTTTTAAAGATAGTTTTAATTTGTAAAAACAGTGTTGTCGATATATTGTATCAGATTTAAGTTTTGTAAAGACATTTTAGTGCAATGTTAGAGCTACATCATTTCAACTCGTTGCACACTAGCGACGAAACTGTGATTACCCATGCAAACAGTTTGGATCCAGATGAGACGCCGCATTATTCAGGATCCAAACTGTTTGTCATATTGACCATATTTGTGCAAAGAAATGAGAGAAAGTTAAGAATTGAAGCAGACGACAAATGTTGCAGACGAACAATTACTTAGCGTGCAAAGAGTTAAATGTTAGTGCATGCTTGTTGGTCAACCCCATTACAGTTTTGACGCGACGACAGCTAGACAGTAAGTAAGTAAGCGAGACAGGAAAGACCTGATAGATCTACTCTTAACCATTTACTCCAGAAATATGCCTTTCTACACCTTTGCAAACAGAGTAGACCCAGATCAGACGACTCCTATTGGAGCTTCCTGATCAGGGTCTGCTCTGTTTGCTTATGATACAATATAGATATGATGCTACAGTTTTGCCATGGCTAAAATTCCTTTGTCCATGTGCTATTATACAAATTAATCTAATATTCTTGAAATCATTATTTCTTACATGAATTGTAAGAAACCCACGTACGAAGGGAGGAAGCTGGATGTTTGTATTTGCCATTTCTGTCGTATCCTATATGACTTCTCCACATTTTATCTGGCCTTAGACCGGCCATCAGGTATATGTTATCGATGTCTTTTGTTTTTACAATATAAACAGTTATAACTTCAGAATCTCTTTTTTCTATTTATTTCTGTTCCTTTACAATGTGGGTGTAGTTAGCGTTGGTGCATAAACTGTCACTTAACTTTAATGACGTCACAGCTTCACCGTTTTGTGGTTTATTTGAATCTTATTTTATCTTGGCGTCTTATACTCATGTTGTGGAATTGTCTAGAGTGGGCTTTACTTTAGACTTTGACTTGGGTGAAGGCGGGACAGGCGTGAGGTTTTGAACCCTCAAAGCTGGTTTATGCCCTTAGTAACCTTTCTGGCTACTGACCGTTCCAAGGCAGTACTCCTGCTGTTCATAAATATGGTAAATAATTTATATCGTTTTGTTCGTTTGTCTGGTAGCTGTGCTGTTTCTAGTTTGATGATGTTTAGCTGATCTTCCCTTTTGTGTGTGTCGCTCGAGTTGGGAATGATTTTCTCTTTTGGAAAGCAATATTGATATATTGTATCAGGTTAAATGGTTAGTGGCATATTTCCTCATGTAAAAGGTTTGTAAAGACATTGTTACTGAAATAGTTCGTCAGACTAAATGTTTGGAAAGGCATTGTTACTGAAATAGTTCGTCAGACTAAATGTTTGGAAAGCCATTGTTGCTGAAATAGTTCGTCAGACTAAATGTTTCGAAAGGCATTGTTACTGAAATAGTTCGTCAGACTAAATGTTTGGAAAGCCATTGTTACTGAAATAGTTCGTCAGACTAAATGTTTGGAAAGGCATTGTTAGTGACATGTTTTAAATGTTTCTTAAGATATCGATGGTAATTTAATGTGTCAAGTGAAAGATTTGTAGAGACAAAGCTAGTACTATCATATAGGACGAACTATTCACAGGTGCGGATCCAGGATTCCAGATTGAAGGGGGGGGGGGGGGGGGGGGGTTAGAATTTTTTTGTTTGGGGTGGGGGCGTAGATTTATGTTTGATGACATAAATAAATAGTGTGTTTGTAATACATGTTGAAAAAGTGCTTAATTGGGTGAGGGAAATAAAACACTCCTACTGAATCATTGTTTTATTGGTTTTAGTAGATACAGTAAAACCTCTCTATAACGACCACTCAATTACTCTATCTACAGTTACTCTGTCTGCAGCTCAATCATTGAGTACACTAGCGATAGGTGGATCCAGTTTGTAGATTAGTCGGAGAGAGGATACACTTATTTACATTGTCTTTTAGGGTAGGGATGGAATAACTATGCGGTCAGGCGTCAAATAACCATTTTAAACCTCCTGCATACTATGAAAAGTTTATAGAGAAAGCAAGGACGATATATAACATAATATGAAACGTTCGTAGAGAAAGCAGTGGCGATATATAACATAATATGAAAAGTTCGTAGCGATAGTATGGGTGACATATTGCATAACGTGAAAGGCGACATATTGAATAATGTGAAACGGTCGTAGGGGCAACTGGGGAGGGTTATATTATATAACAACATTTTTGTAGGGACGACAAGGGCAAAATATTACATATGAAATGTTCTTAGAGACAGCAAGGGTGATATATTATATAAACGGTTCCTAGAGACATCAGGGCGATATGTTACATAGAGACAAAAGAGGCTATAATGTAATATTAAAAGACTCGTAGAGACAACATTGGCAATGTATTGCATAATATTGAATTTGCATAGAGACAGCAAGGGCGATGTATTACATAATATGAAGGTTTGTAGAGACAACATGAACAATATATAGTATAATATTTACATTCGCCCTGCAACGTCCTTATATAACCTTATTCTAAAAAGAAAGTTGCATAACCTCATGAACACCGGAAGCACATCATTCATTTCTTAAATATAAGAAATACAATGGAATATAAATATAAGAAATAAATGACGTGCTCCCGGTGTTCATGGGTTATGCAACGCATAGCTTTACGAGCAAAGATTCACGTGAAGCCCTTCGGGCTTCACTAACTTTGCTCGTAAGCTATGCGTGCATACCATCATGAACACCGGAAGCACGTCATTCATTTCTTAAATAAGAAAAGTTCGTAGAGCCAATAGGAACGATGTATCACATACTATGAAAGGTTCTTAGATACAACGCGGGTGGTATATAACATAATATGAAATATTCGTAGACACAACGATATATTACATGATATGGAAGGTTCTTAGAGACAATATGGACGATATATTACATAAAATGAAAATGAAATTTTGCAGAGACAACATGGACAATATATTACATAGCATGAAAAGTTCGTAGGGGTAACAGGGGCAGTGTATTACCTAACACGAAATGTTCGTAATGACAATAGGAGGCGGTGTATAACATTATATATTTACATTCGCCCTGCAACGTCCTTATATAACCTTATTCTAAAAAGAAAGTTGCATAACCTCATGAACACCGGAAGCCCGACATTCATTTCTTAAATATAAGAAATACAATGGAATATAAATATAAGAAATAAATGACGTGCTCCCGGTGTTCATAGGTTATGCAACGCATAGCTTTACGAGCAAAGATTTACGTGAAGCCCTTCGGGCTTCACTAACTTTGCTCTTAAAGCTATGCGTTGCATAACCTCATGAACACCGGAAGCACGTCATTCATTTCTTAAATAAAAGGTCCGTTAATATAAAAGTATCGAGTTTGGGGATGAACAGGGTTGAAAAGTACTGAAGAATCTGGTTAATGCTGTCAAGAAATCTATCAATAGTTTTAAACCTTTAATCAGCAGGTACTTACTGCAAGGCAAACGTAATTTTAATAGGAGATCTCTGGTCAGTCTACTTATTTGTTCTACTACTACTACTACTACTACTACTACTACTACTACTACTACTACTAATACTACTAATACTGTACTGTACTACTACTACTACTACTACTACTACTACTACACTACTAATACACTACTGCTGCTGTCATCACTGCGACAACGACAATGTTACACTAGTTTTAGCTAGTTATGCTGTTTTTGTAAAGGTTTTAAATAATTTCTTTCTCCTTTTTTATTTTAATATCAGCTAGGCAGCACATGGGACATTGAAGGAATCTTTTCCGTTGGCCAATACAATGAAACAACACGTTGCCATCCGACACGGGAGGCCTTAACGGGTTTAAACAATTTGAAGATTTGCAATCTCACGGGAGACAACTCAGGAATGTCTTGGTACTGTGTAATGCCTAATAACCCATATCTGCTGTGTGAAGACTGGATGGCAATCACATCCAGGACGCCACCGCTTAGTATACCAGTTACGAACTGCGAGGCTGTATTGTTGAAAAGGTACATTCCATTTAGACTACCAGTACCTGATTATTACGGATACACACATCAATGAGTATTGATACCTATGATTGTTAACCCTTTCGCTGCCAAATTTTGTCGTCTGCTGCAAATTTTCATTTTTTTGATTTTCTTCATTTTTGTTTCAAAAAAATAATAACAGCAACAAACAGTTTGGATCCTGGTGAGACGCCGAGTTACTCGGCGCCTCATCTGGATCCAAACTGTTTGCATAGGTAATCACAGATCCGGCATTGGCAGCGAAAGGGTTAATTAACTGAATTTTATAATGCTGTGTAATCAATACAATACCTACATTAGTTCATTAACAAATGGAGCAGACGCAGACCAGATGGCTCATATCAGCCGTTTGATATTGGTCTACTGTGTTTTCAAAGGTTTTAAATGTGTCTATATGAAGTAAAGGCTTAATAGTTATCTTGTTGTAAAACAACATGTCTGGTCATACTTTTCAAAACTTTCACTAACTACTGGTTATTGGGAAACGTTTGACTGAGGAATGGATCTAATCCGTTTGCCAATACAGAAAGACCTATTGAAAGCGACGACTGAACAATCCAATTTTGGGTGGATGGTAGCCATATATCGGAAAAAGTGAAGCAGAAAACTCATATAGATGTACTTTCGTAATGCATTATACTGACACCATTTGACGCCTCTGTAAAAGTCACTTTCTGAAACCATTGTGATAAATAGAGCATTTGCTTCTGTGGAGCAAAAATGCTCTATTTATCACAATGGTTTCAAAACTACACAATTCTAAAAGTTTCCTTTGCTCTAGTAAATGCTCCTTTTCGATAGAATTATTCAAAGAGTTTGTCACTATAGTACTATTTGCATATTCCAGTCTTCGATCAACATCACATTGGCCAGGTCAAAATACTATTATACCGGTATTAACATTTTCACCGTCTATCAACAAGACCGGAAATAGATACCAGGCGAAGCGAAGAAAGTACATATTGTGTGGGAATATATTAGAATATTCATATGTAGGTGTGTGCATGGCGAATAGTTATGGTATACGGCGAAAAGCGTTTCTGATGATTTTTAGTGTACGGTGAATAGCTTCTACAGTTTTCGAAAAATAATGCCTTTAAAAGGGGTAGTATTTTAATAGACAGTGTAGGAACAAATACCTGTAAGTTAGATTATATTTATATGCTACTTAAATATTTAAGAACATTGCTTTAGAGTTGATCAATGTGCTCATTCAAATCGAAATTCTATTTTTGAGTCTATTACTTATTATTTTTTATGAATACGCGTCCAGTTTGTCGTAAGCAAATAGAGCAGACAAATGCATCTGTTTCTGACAAAGAATATAGTAGAACCTGTCTTAATCGACAATCAAAAAAGGTTCAATTACAGGTCAGCAAGGCAGGTTGTAACTTAATACAGGCAACAATTAATTAATGCAGCTTTCTGGAGGTTTCTGCATTACGTTTGCCTTGTACATGTATTAAGTAACCATCTGCTTTTAAGACTCCTATGTTCAATAAAGAAATAGCCGCTTAAGACAGTTTCTACTGTATGTAGATTCAGTTACTTTTCATAGTACTGCCCCCTTTCTACTAGAATTTTAAAAATGGTTATTTAACCCTTAACCTGTTCAATATTTAGGCAAGAATAATGATATCATGAATACTAGCCAAAGTTTTGTAATGTAAACTTTTCAAGTGAGGTTCTTTGTTTTGACAAAAAACCCTAAAATTTAGTCTATAAATCTATACATGCAATGTCATAAGCAAATAGCAGATCCTGATCAGACGGCTCCTAAATGCCATATGATTTGGGTCTACTCAGTTTGCAAAATGCGTGAAAAGGTTATGAAAGAAAGCGTTAATGATTTAATCACGATTTCTGGAAGTTTGCTTGTAGTCTTCGCGGCTGACGTTGAAATGTTTGATCCACTGCAAGCGCACTTCTTCATTGCGAGGAATAGTGCAGTTTGTAAGGCTCCCAACACGTACAGTCTTTATGCAGAATTTTGTATCCTTACAGTTTCACCATTGATAAAGTTTTTTTTATTGTTATTGCTCTAAAAAGCAATAGGCCTACATTACTTCCCTGAACTACCTTCGGATGGCATTATAACTTATCATTATATACAAATTCCTATAATGTCGGTCAGAAAACAATTCCATACAACCCATTTTTTTTTTTATTTAATCAGCAAAACTTATCAGTACCGTAAATGACATGGGGTATTCAGTGGAAATTAAATCTGTAATCATTGTTTTGTGCAGATCCGTCAAACCCGAAAGTAGCGCAATAGTAAGATCTGGATACTTTGCCAATTGTTCATTCTACAGGTCTCCTTAGTTGCTGTTGCACAACCTACATTTTATTTCTAGATCAATGACAGACATGTTCATGATAGACACGAGGTGTCAGTTTATTTTCATCGCGCTGACCTTAGGGAACGACTAAAAATACATTTTAGCCGTAAAACGCGGCACATCACACAAGCTATTTGCCCAACAGTCTTCATACATGTAACAGTAAATATATTACTACACGTCGTACACATCGGAAGGTATTCGCCGTACAGTCTTCATAACACATTTACTTATTCGCCGTACACACACACCCTGTTTTTCTTTTATCAAATTCAAAGCCAATTTCGTATTTTGCAATCATCGCTGTAATAAGAGTGTATCCATTGTGTGATGACAAGGAATGTGTAAAATCGTGTGTCGGAGGATTAGAAAAGTGATTGCAAATACGTTTTTACTTCTCCGCTGCTATTTCGACTGTACCAATCCGAGAATAAATGCACCAAAATTGATTTACATACGTGAATTTGAATTGCTCAGAAACCAAGTAATCATTGGTTGGTCGCTACTAGCAATTCAAAACATTGCAATGCTAGATATGCCATATTTACCATAACTATATCGCTTAACCCTTTCATTCATATAAACGTGTTTTCACGCATTTGCAGACAGGGTAGACCCAGATCACACGGCTCCTAGAGGAGCCGTCTGATCAGGGTCTACTCTGTTTGCTAGTTGAATTTGAAAGATGTTTCTTTTCTTTCTAAAATGGCTACAATGTTCCACCTTTCACGTTTCATTATAACTATTTTGCCCATGAATATTCAGTAGGTATTGAAATTTGGACTAAATATAGGACAGGGAAATGATTAATAACCTGCCAGTGTGTCCGTCACCTGTTAGCGTTCGCTTCGTCTGGTAGCTATTTCCTGTGTCCGTCATCAGTTAGCGTTCGCTTCGTCTGGTTCGTCTATTTCCGGTGATGTTGATAGACGGTGATTGTCATCGTACAAGAAATGTGCAATGTGAATATTTCAGTCTTCGATCAACACCACATTGGCCGCAGTATAGTATATTCATGTCGTCATCATACAACTGTATAATGTGAATATCTCAGTCCCCAGTCAACACCTCATTGATCGCAGTATAGTATATTCATGTCGTCATCATACAACTGGTCGTCATCATACAACTGTATAATGTGATTATCTCAGTCCCCAGTCAACATCACATTGACCGCAGTATAGTATATTCATGTCGTCATCATACAACTGTATAATGTGATTATCTCAGTCCCCAGTCAACATCACATTGGCCGTAGTATAGTATATTCATGTCGTCATCATACAACTGTATAATGTGAATATCTCAGTCCCCAGTCAACATCACATTGACCGCAGTATAGTATATTTATGGTGTTATATTACAACTATAATGTGAATATCCCAGTCTTTCGTCAACATCACATTAAATTGATCTGCACATTAGTATACCTGTATTCATTTCGTTACCATACACCACCATACTATGAATATGTCGATTTACAGGACTGGTAAAGATATTGAAAAACACTTAGAGGTTGATGTCGTTGGAAAAAGAACAGCTGATGATGTGATGATATCCCTACCGAGCACCCCATGCAGGGATTTCAATACGACTTCACTATGGACACGACAACAGCCAACAGGCTTCGTATATGAGAACGATTGGTACCTGAGGCACTGTAGAGGTACGTCAGCTTTACACTGTATGCAATACATAATTGTCCAATCACTTTTTTATTGGTCTCGTTTTAATCTTAAAACTCACCCCTCTGTGCAAACATGTTTCCCCAAAATGTGAATCTAGTGCAATATTGACGTTTTAGAATAAACTGTTGCCTGATTGTCAAGCAACTGGAATCCTCAGTTACTCAGCGTCTTAACCGCGATCAAATACAGTAAATCCTCTCTATAACGGCCACTAAATTGTGCTAATTAGTTGATATTTAGGCCAAGTGACTGCTTAAAGCAAGGTGAAAGCAAAACATAACGCTCCTATAGGAGCGTTCTGTTTTACTTTCATCTTGCCTTAAGCTGCCTTTAACACAAAATACTTCATGTTATTTAGTGGCCGTTATAGAGAGGTTTTACTGTACGTCTCATGTCGCGGACATCGGGAAAAGAATTAGGTGAACGTAAGCGTGAACCTTTAATTATTGTTGTTGTTGTTATTTGCTGTTACAAACCATTGCCATCGATGGGTTCAGCAACATAATACTGCATATCCTGATCAGAGGGCTCCTTGAGGATAAAAGGATTAAGTACAATCACAGCGTGATTAACCGTATATCATTTCTACGACGAACACACTTCACTGTCAGAGTCGCCGGAAGGGATTACAGCAATTGACAAATCTGTGATAACCTTTGCAAACAGTTTGGCCCCAGATGAGACACCGATAGATTCGGCATTTCACCAGTACCAAAACTGAATAAAATTCCACTTATGTTTAAGAAGGCATTGAAGGAAAGTCCAGACTGGCAATTACAATAAAAACCTTTGTTGACAAATTCTTTAGTGACAATAAAGTTCAACACGATTATATATAGTATATAAGATAAATATACACTAAAAAAGTAAAGAATTAATGGAATCGTAAGAAAACACGTTTATATGAAAAGTCAAGGGAAAATGTAAACGACATGCATCGTGCACCGAGTTGTAGGTTCGTCCCCGCTTACTTCGCTCTAGAACTTCTTCGACATTACATTAGGTTTTACCAATACTGAAACATATGTCACATCAACTCTGTATCTGTTTAGTAACAGGCGTCTGTAAATACTTTCTTATGTTGTATGTATAAAGTCACCATTTTCCTAATCTCTCTTAACCGTTTCGGCGCCAAATTTCTAATTGTCGTCTGCAACTCAGTTTTGTTAAAATATTTTGATAAATTGAAGAAATGATATAAATAAATTTAAATGTCAAAGGAATAAACCACATACATGTATATAGAACTAGAGACTGTGACAAAAAGTGAAATCCCTGATCAGACGCCGCCTTGAAAAGGCGGTGTCTGATCTGGGACTGCACTATTTGTCATGGTGCATTTATGCGACATTGGCGGTGAAAGGGTTAAACCTTTATTCCACGAATATTTATGTAAGAAATGACGACACCTTGAATATTGATTGGATTACTTATTATAATAGCTCATGGACATAGGAAGGTTTGGTCATGGCAGGAACGGTAAAATCATCAGTATATTATATCATAAGAAGACAGAGCAGACCCTGATTAGACGGTTCTACTTGAGCCATCTGATATGGGTCTACTCTGTTTACAAAGGCTGTAAACATGAAGTCAGAGAGTCAAATTGATCGGATCCTTATGAGATACCTGGTTGCCCGGTCTAACTGCTTACAGTAGTATCATGTACTCACTCTTATCGAGAAAGGAGCTAAATCACAATGGTGAGTTCTTTCCATCCCAGGGAATATATATACTATACTGGGAGAAAGTTGACACAGATCTCTTTCTTTAATCGGCTTCTTTAAGATTATAGAGGTATACTCGTATTAATAACGTCTACAGCGATCACCCAAAATAAGTTTTATTTTGTTGTTTTTAAATTAAACGGTAGCTTAATGCAGGACAAAAATATGCATAAAAATATGTTGAAGGACTACATGAAGTTTGGCCATGGCAGAAACAGTAGAATTTCGAGTACGTGACTAGATCTGGATCAGATGCCTCCTACTTGGGTCGTCTGATCTGGGTCTACTTTTTTTTACAAATCGTGAAAAGGCATCGCCATCAGGTAACGAACAATCATGCATGTATTTCCATGTTGGTAGCAACAGTGTATGTATAGATAAATACCGTAGAGTATTGTACTGTATTGTAGGACCAAAGCCAACTCAGCTTTTATCGTGTTTGAAAAACCGAAAGTTCCTACTCTTGGGAGACTCAACCGTTCGGCAATGGTACCACCATTTTGAAAGAATTGGGAATTGTACGCACATCACTAAACACGTGACACACAAACACAGACGTATTGGCTGTGAAAATAGGGAACACAATTTCACCATTCAGTGGCTGCCGCATAGTCAACCGTTCTTCGGGGCAGAGGATCTCAGACGATACACGACAACATCAATATCGCGACATTTGGATGAGACCGGAAATGACGAACGGATTATCGCCCTTGTACATATTCAAATGCATACTATCGCATATCACCACTCAGTTTTTCGAGGAAAAATTCGTAGAATTAGAGCAAGCATTGAGAGACTTTTAAACAGAAACAAATTTGCCCAAGTTCTTATTAAAGGCCCTCATACGTTCACGACTAGTATGATTTGGGGGAAGGAAGTAAGCGATTTTTATGGATTAGTTTATAGGCACATTTTGTATGAAGAGTTTGCTGGTTTGCATGACAGAGTTATTTTCCTGGACAACAGCGATATGACTAATGCCATGGCAGTAGCACGGTGCCATCCACCCGGAAATGTGGTCAGTGCCATGGTAGAACAAATGCTTGCATATATCTGCTAGAACACTCATGGCAAGGAATGATAACATCAGTCTGATGAGAAAGGGAGAAAGAATGTCACAGAGAGAGAGAGAGAGAGAGAGGGAGAGAGACACAGAGAGAGAGACAGAGAGACAGACACAGAGACAGACAGAGACAGACAGAGACAGAGACACAGAGACAGAGACACAGAGGGAGACACAGAGAGAGACACAGAGAGAGACAGAGAGAGAGAGAGAGAGAGAGAGAGAGACACACACACAGAGAGAGACACAGAGAGAGAGAGAGAGAGAGAGAGAGAATTTCGACACTAAACAGACTGCATGACTACCTGACACAAATGCGTTGACCATTTTGATTTAATCAATATGTTGTAGCCATGTTAAACTCATGTTATACCCCCATTCCACTGAGCGGCGATTCTTCTGCGCTTCGAAAATTGGTAAAAACGCCACGAATCGTATCAGGAACGGCAACAGCACAGTAGAAACGCTCTGATCGTAGTAGAAGCGTAACAGAAGCTTCTTGATCGCCACTTCACAGCGATTGTTTTGACCTTGCTCAAAATTTGCGTAGCGGCATCGCCGTGGACTCGAAGCGCCGCAAAAGCGTAGTAAGACATTCATGAACGCAGCAATATCGTAGCCGCAGCGTGAGTAATATAACGCAAGCGCGATCGCATCGCATCGCAACAAAAGCGTCGAGATATTTGTCCGCGATCTTGCTACGTTTCTCTTACGCTATTGGTGCCCACACTATGCTCTGTACGCTCTAGCGACGATTAAAGCGTCTCCATGGCGATTCGACCATTTATGAATCACCAACCACGGATTCCTCTGCTCTTCTACTACGCTCTTGGCGACTGAGCCACGATCCTGACGATTTACGTCACATGCTTGCCGATCAGGATATAAATATGCAACACTTCCACCGTTATCTTCATTATTTGCTTGCATTTTCATCCTATGTTCTGTCATAAGTAGGTTATAATGGCCAAATTGGAGCTTTCTCTTTGCAGACAATCATGACCGGACCCAGAACCGTTTGATCCTCCTTCTTCGTCTGACTTGTCTTTTAACACCCAGCCTTATCAATATATTGTTCAAAATAGCTGGAGCACCGCTACTGGAATGGTTTGATCCATTTTCTTCGAAGGCTGATGGTCAACTGCTTCAATCTTATATTAGAAATGTTCCAAAGGAACACAGCTAGCTCCTGCACTTAGGTCAAAGCAAGGTCGCAGCAGCAACGTAGTGAGCGTAGACTAAGCGTAGCCTGAATTCTCATGCCGTAGTGGAAGCGTAGTAGAAGCGTCTTGGAGAGACCTCAAGCGCCGTAGAAGCGCAGCAACAACTCAACAGGAGCGTAAACAGTGCAGCCAGATCGTGATTGAAGCGTACCATAAGCGTACTGGAAACGCCAAATTCCCAAAATTATGCACATGTCGGCGCTTCTACGGCGATTTGGAAGATTCTGGAGAAGTGCCATGATCGCCATGAGCGCAGTGGAACCGCCAGCCAGTGGAATAGGGGTATTAGGTTCATTGTAGATACCGGTCGTTTGTGAGGTTTTTTGCGCAAATAGTTTATATCATATGCTTACAAACTGTTCGCTGAAAAAAAGAGGCCGTACACTGGATTAGAAAATAACCCCAAGTGGTGGTTTTGCCACTGAGAGTTCGGAGGCGGTATTCTCATTGACAACCTTGCTTTTGTGTTTGATGGGTGTGTTTGTGTTTTTGTGCTTGTGCGTTTGTTAGTAATTGATGTTTTCGTCGTGTGTGCGCGTGCGTGCGTGCGTGTGCGCGTGCGTGTGCGTGTGCGCGCGTGCGTGCGTGTGTGGTGTGCGTGTGTGTATGTGTTGCTTGTTTTCTGTCGGTGTTTTGGTGGTTGTTGCGTTTTTCCTGCTTGACTTTACTACGTTTTCATTTATACAAAAAAAAAGTTTGCTATTGCATAGAATATTATATTGCTCCTGTTAGGCCTCCGAACTAAATAGTTGTAAGACTTGGATCGGTCGTCTGCTAATATGGATCATTATTCATATACATTGGCGTCACGGTCGGGTGCTTCAAGAACACCCCCTGCAGTTTTATCTCATTCAAGAGGTATACACGAAGAAGGGGCTATTGACTACTAATACCTGACTACATTGACATATCGGATTCTGTATTATCAAGCAGCAGGTTTCAACCACACACAAGTCACATTATCTTGTATTCTGGCTACAGAAAAACCTCTCTATAACAGCCACCAAGGTATTAATTAGTTTGTATGTAGGGCAGATGGCTGCTTAAAGCAAGATGAAAATAAAACAGAACGCTCCTATGGGCATGTGGCTGCTTAAAGCAAGGTGAAAGTAAAACAGAACGCTCCTATGGAAGCGTTGTTTCACTTTCACCTTGCTTTAAGTAGTCACATGCCTTTAACATAAAATACTTGATGTAATTTAGTAGGCGTTATAGAGAGGTTTTACTGTATATTGAAAGATAAAACAACAAAAAAACAAAGTTATGTTGCCTGATAATTAAATTTCATTTCGTGATTACTGTTATCGTTTAATTTCGACGGAGAATCTTTGATATGTACTTTAGGTAAGTAGACATCTTTGTATACACATTCAGCCCAGCGGCGCATTTCGAACTCTGGTGATGCCCGTATGATAGTGTACCGGTGAGTCTATATAACCCGTTGCTGCTGTCAAAGCAGAAGAGAGGGCCGCCTCCGTCACCCTGTAAATACAAGTCATTTCAGCAAGTGTAATTACTATAGGATAAATGCGTGTTCATTACAAATTGTTTTTATGAAACGAGTTTACTATAACAATACGACATGGGATTGAGCTGGTGTAATATTCATTATTGTAAAGGATTTTCATGAAAAAAATTGTATTAGAAGTGTCATAGATTTGAAACAGACTATATCTGTCGGTTGTTATGGCAAGTTTTTATAGCATAGTACAACCGCTCATTTGCATAAAAGATGCACTAGTGCATTTCCGCGATTAACGATACTGTTTCGGCACTCCCACACGGCAGGTCATGTGATAAACTAATTTATCACATGCCCTGATATGTGCGAGTACCGAAAACTTAGTAAAATCAGCAGTTTGAATCCGGTCGATAATGAATCTTAAAGAGAAGACGCGGAACCAATGCATGGCGTATTTAATCATTAGCAAATCATAGCGCTGCCTGGCCGATTCATTCCATGGGCGTCGTATGTTGTATGCTTACGCTGTTTGTAAGCTATAACCGAAACAGCCGTCAACCATCAGCTATAGCCTGATTTACTTTCCATGGACTTTTCAAGGATTTTGTCGTAAAAGGTATCTTACATTCGTATTCATCACAAATTGTTCTCATGAATCTCGATTACTATAATGAATATGACACCCGCTAAAGCTCGTGTCATATTATTATTATAGTTACCTGGTTTCATAAAATAACATATAATGAACACTCATGTAAGATCCTGTAAAGAACATGCAAGCAAATTGTATAAACACATATGATACACCAATAATTATGATAAATAAGAATAGCATATATGATATACCAGGAACATTGTGACATAGAAAAAGTAAAGCACACTAGCTAGTGCAATTATTAGTACATACCAGTAAGGGCAATGAACCATCAGTGCACTTCAGCAAGTGTATTATGCAGGGAATGCCAGTAAGTGTAATAAACAAAACAAAACAGGACATGTCAGTATGTATTATAAACAAAAAGAACATTCAGTAAGTGTAATCAATAAATACGACATGTCAATAATTTTAATAACAATCATGCCATGTCAGTAAGTGTAGTAAACAACAAATGTTGTTCAACACACAAACACATGTGCGCTTCAATTTTATCTAAAGTCAAATGTACACGAAGTGTTAACCCATTCGCTGCCAATGCCGGATCTGTGATTACCTATGCAAACTGTTTGATAAAGTTACTATTTTATGGAAACAAAAATGTAGAAAATAAAAAAATATATATTTGTAGCAGACGACATAATTTGGCAGCGAAAGGGTTAATAATTTGATATACACTTACAGCGCACGGTCCGGATCCCGTATTGAGTGTACACATCGTTTCCTTGGAGACGAAATTCTGCATGAACCTCTTCTTCACCTTTTTCTTACATGACGTTTTGGAGAGTACTGTTGTTTGCAGTTCTTGCAACACGGTGGGCCTCACATCCGGGTCTAAACAAACAGACAAATGTATAGCACAATGTATATAACATATAACTTACGTCGATATCATTACCATTTTCCTCATATAACAGAATTTTCACGCATTTGCAAACAGAGTAGATTTAGATCAGGCGGCTTCTGTAGGAGTCGTCTTATCAAGGTCTGCTCTGTTTGCTGATGGAATTCGATATAAAATGGCCAATATATATGCTCCAACTTACATATTTCATCACAACTGTTTTGTTAATGAATATTCAGTAGGTATTGAAATCTAAAATAAACATAGAACTTAGAAAGTGTTCACCCTTGCAATTTTAAGAATCCGTCATGTGTCCACGCAGAATGAAAGGGTAACAATTCTGACAGGATTTTAATGACAAACAGTGCAGACCCTGATATGGGCGCTCCACTAGGAGCTCTCTAGTTTGGGTCTACTGTATGCATTACGATGATTCCTTAGGTAATTCACTATGAAATTATTATTCAAGTTCTAAGTAAAAGGTCATATGTCACATCGGTACAGTATAATGTTTCTCAGGACGTATCGACTCTCATATTGCGTTTTACACTATACATGCTTAATTATATAAGACTGAGGCTTTCACAATATCATATTTACAGTAGAATCTGTCTTACGCGGCCATTCATTCATTTAACGCAGGAGTCGTAAAAAGCAGGTAGATGCTTAATGCAGGGAAAAGTAATGCAAAAATTTCTGCATTACTGTTGACCTGCATTAAGCTATCGCATGCCTAACAAATCCATTAGTTAGACCTCTTTTTAATTGCCGCTTAAGACAAGTTCTGCTGTAGTATGTCCCTCCACTTAATTGGCTGCGGCGATAGCCACAGCCACTCTTAGATCAGAGTTGAAAGATCTCATGATTAACTGCGAGATTAGTTTTTATTTAATTGTGTGATAGAAAATTCCAACTACAATAGTATATGATTTTATTTCATTTGTTTACTACATTTTAATATATTTTCCCCAATGGTCGCACATATGTTTGATGGAAATTCAAAATGACCATGCTTCTATTTATTGCAGACAACACTCCAGATTTACACTCAAGAAAAATGCAGCTGCAATATTTTTTACTGTGCTCATTTAGCCTCACTAATGCCCCAAAACTGTTTGATGATTGTGTTGTTAACATTATGCAGGTCGTTTTCAGGTCATTTGCTGTCCAGCACTATGTGTTCCAACTACCTTCTACACTATTAGCAATTAACTCTTTCAATGCCAGAATTGCCGTCTGCTAGACATGTTTTCGTCTGCTTCAATTTAGAATGGACGTTTGTTCAATGTATTTATTAAAAGATAAACAAGGTGTCAAACAGTTTGGATCCTGATGAGAGGTCGAGTACTCGCCGTCTCATCTGTATCAAAACTGTTTTGCATATGATATTACAGAAGTCAGTTTATTTTCTTTGGTTAGAACTTTGTATGTCCTTGCATAATCAAAATTTCTAAATACATTTGTAATAATGTTTTATCTCCTACCCTGCTTTAAAATGCTTTACGCTTGCGTAAAACCTCGCTTGTTAATATTTATACAAGAATTTATGATTTCGTGAGTAACCCTTTCAATTGATGTTGATGTTCTGTAGGAATTAACCCATTCCCTCATATGCTATTTTTTCTTCTTTGAATAAATCTACTGAAAAAGGAGTATTTACTAAAAAAAACCCTTTTAGAATTGTGTAGTTTTAAATCATTGTGATAAATACCTCCTATGGAGCAAATGTTCTATTTATCAGAATGGTTTCAAAAAGTGACTTTTACAGAGGCGTCATAAGGTGTCAATACACTTAGGAATGGGTTAAAACAGTGTGTTGTTGTATACACAAGTTGGTTAGTATTCAAAGTGTAAAAGAAGGCATAAGAATTTAAAACACTTTTTATGTAAGATCAAATTATCTCCATTTCCCATCTTTTTCCTCCTCACCCCTCCACAATTGCCTACAGAAATATATAGATTTGATATATACATATTCGATTCTACAGTTGCTACCACGGCTAAATGTTCCTCTATCCATGTGTCATTAGAAAAAAAATCACCTTCGTAATATTCATACAGCCATCATTTCTCACATGAATATTCACGAGGTAAAGAGTTCATCACATTGAGCTTACTTTGTCCAACGAGTCCGAATCCAGCGAGGAAGCAGTCCGCGGCAGGCACATTTCTATCAAAAATGGCATCTGAAATGGACATAATTCTTTTGGCGCTAATTTTCTAATTGTCGTCTGAAGTCCAATTTTGTTAAATCAGTTGGTACAATAAGGAAATGAGATAAATAAATGCAAATTTAAATGGAATAAAGCACAGGTATAGATATAGAGATTGAGACAAAAAGTGAAGTTCCTGACCAGACGCCGCCTTGAAAAGGCGGCGTCTGATCTGGGACTGCACTATTTGTTGTGGTGCATAAAGCGACATTGGCGGTGAAAGGGTTAATACCACGAACAGTAAAACCCTGATAGTCTGAAAACGTATTACTATCAGTCTTAAAGACAGATGGCAGCTTAATGCAGGGTGTAAGTCATACAGAAAGCTCCTCTAGGAGCTTTCTGAATGTCCTTCATCTTGAATTTTGCAGCCACCTTCCTTAAATGGCATCCATTCTTCATTACTAAAATTTCAAAGTATCGAGTTTTTACTATATTAACATAAACGTGCTTTAACTCTAATGGACCATTTTAGATTTGACATTGGATTGTCTCATTCTGTTTCCAGTGGGATAAATGTTTCAAAAATTGTAATATACGACAAGCGGTATCTGGGTCCACCCTGTTTGCAGATGATATTCATCTTGGTACCAGCATTGTAAGTATTGACTGGTTGACCGCTGAAGTCGCCGGAACGTGACACATCACATTTTACAAAGAGTTTGGATCGAAATGACACGCCGAATAACCCGCGTCGCAGAATCAAACAGTTTAACATATCATTTACATTAATCCAATAGCTCCCACGATCCCATATATCGGACTTAGGCAAACAGTGTAGACTCTGATCAGACGTCGCATAATGCGGCTTTTGATCAGAATCGTCACTGTTTGCTGGTAGGAATTTCAATATCAAACAAAACGAAATTGAAAAGTTTGACCAGGCACCCCTTAGATAAAAAATGAACTAATCCAATATAATTATAAGCATGGAAGAATCCACTGGGAGCAAATGGGTTAAACCTTTCCCTGCTCATTATCCTGATACAGTAAAACCTCTCTATAACGGCTACTAAATTACATCAATTATTTTGTATTAAAGGCATATGGCTGCTAAAAACAAGGTGAAAGCAAAACAGAACGCTCCTATAGGAGCGTTCTGTTTTACTTTCACCTTACTTTAAGCAGCCACCTGCCCTAAATACCAACTTATTAACTCACTTTAGTGGCCGTTATAGAAAGGTTTTACTGTAAATTATGACATCATGAATATTTATTAGCTGCATTTTTATAGCGTAAAAATCGTGTATATGAAGGCAAGGGAAATCCTCTCTTAAACTTAAAGTAGACGACAACGAAAAACATTTCAACCCGACACATTTAACCTGCTTACATCGAGTGTCTTGCGAAATAGTCATCCAGGCAAAACGTGTAGAGCCAGACCAAAGGGCTTCTGAAGGAATCCTCTGATTGCGGTTGGTTTTGGAAACCAGTCAAATCAGTTATGCTGGTAATAAATACCATAATCTCCATATTGGCAAGGAAAGCATATTTGCTCGTGGCTCCACATTAAGCAGTTGTATCAATGGGTCTAAACTTGCTAGAGGATTTGGAACGACAAACTGCTGATCATGATCAGATGACTCCTCTGAGATCTTGGTCTACACTGTTTGTAAGTGCCAATTCATGCGTGTTCTGCATTCAAATAATAAACGCTTTACTCCATCAACACCCCTTTCTACACTTTTGCAAACAGAGTAGACGTAGATGAGAGGGCAACTTTAGTTTTTGCAAAAGCCAAAAATGTCTGTGTCCATATGCTATTACAAAACAAATCTAACTGACATTCATGATGTCGTAATTTGGTACATGGATATTTATGGAGTAAAACGTTAAGCTTCCAACTTCCAATTCAGGTCTAAACTTCTGTTTAATGGTCGCTTAAGGAAGGTTCTTTTATATTTTGTAAAACAAAACACCCATAACAACAACATCAACAACAATAACAACAACAACATAACGTTACCTGAAAGGCTGACTGGCTGTATAAACTCGGTGTACGAAAATCGTTCTGTGCGAAAAATGACGAGATTGTTCCTATATCTGAGATTATCATAACCAGGGTGCTGAAAGGTGTAAACATGACATATAGTAGAACCTGTCCTAAGCGGCCATTCATTTATTGAACATATGAGTCTTAAAAAGGTAAGTGGTTGCTTAATACAGGACCAGAGTAATGCAGTAAGCTCATATAGAAGCTTTCTGTATTTATTTTGATCTGTATTAAGCTATCACATGCTTTACAATCTTACAGACCCATAATTAGAGGAGCTTTCTGTGTGACTCTCACCCTGCATTAAGCTGCCACCTGTTTCCATGACCGATATTTATGCTAGATTTAACGTCCGGTTTAGAGGGGTTTCACTGTATATAGATGAGTATATAAAAGGAGTACCAAATTTCCTATTTCTCACGCAAAACTTTGATTGCTGGTACTCATCAGAATAGGATTGGAGTTGTGGTTCTAATGAGTACCAGTCAGATAGGGTTGATGGATTGATGCCATGATGCTACATAGATAAGATACACTGATACCACAGAGACACATTGCCTTCATTGGTAATCTCGTGGAGAGAAGGGGGACTATAGCGACCCAGAGGGGAGGATGAGGTAAAGAAATATACTAATGTTTGAACAAGAAGATAAAACAAGTAGGCAATAGTTTTATAACCAGAGTCCAGGCTGGTTATATTTTGTTTAACTCATTCCCTGTTCTATGTTTATTACAAATTTCAGAGACTACTGAATATTCATGGACAAAATCGTTATAAAGAAATATGGAAGGTGGAACATTTTAGAAAGTAAAGAAACAGATCTTATCAAAATTTATTAGCAAACAGAGCAGACCCTGATTAGACGGCTCCTATAGGATCCGTTTGATCTGGGTTTACTTTGTTTGCAAATGCGTGAAAACATGTTTATATGAGGGAAAGGGTTAATTCTTTATCTTATGAGTATTAATCCATTCCATCATATTGACACCTTTTGACGCCGTTGTAAAAGTCACTTCTTTGGAACCATTGTGATAAACAGAGCATGTGTTCCATAAGAACAAATGCCCTTTTTATCACAATTCTTTCAAAACTACATGTACGCAGTTCTAAAATGTAATAAATGGTCTTTTTCGGTAGATATATTCAAACAGTCTAAAATAACCTACAGGGGAATGAGTTAATTTAAAAAACAATTACTAACTGCACTTAATTTGTACATACGGCAAAACCTCGATACGTATCATTATTTAATCTTTAAGACAGGTAACAGCTTAACTCATTCGCTCCTAGAATATTTTTAGACCAATCATCTTTGAATAAATGTACTGAAAAGGAGCATTTTTACAATTGTGTAGTTTTGAAACAAATGTGATAAATAGAGCATTTGCGCATATGGAGCTAATGCTCTATTTATCACAATGGTTTCAAAAATGAATTTTACAGAGACATCAAAAGGCGTTAATAGGAGATAATGGGTTAATGCACTGTAAAGGTCATGCACAAAGCTCCTCTAGGAGCTTTGTGTATGACTTCCACCATGCATTAAGCAACCACCTGCCTAAAGGTGTGTAAGTTATATATACTAATATTTCGAAATGTGGAATGTTTTTACTTTATTACCAACCAAACAAACGTAATTAAATGAGAAATACGGCGTACGCTTAATTAACTATTTCCCTTATATAAACGTGTTTTCACGCATCAGCAAACAGAGTAGACCCAGATCAGACGGCTCTTACAGGAGTCGTCTGATCAGGATCTGCTCTTTTTGCTAATAAAATTTGATAGATAATTATGTTTCTATACTTTCTAAAATAGCAACAATGTCCCACCTTCCATATTTGATTATAACTATTTTGACCATGAATATTCAGTATTGAAATTTGTAATAAACATGGAACAGGAAAGGATTAAGGATAACGCTGACACAACGGTCGTAACATTGGCAACGGCGCCAAACGATTTTCATCTGAACGGTCCTTTGCAACTATTGGCAACAGTTCGCTGCCGTCTTTAGCTAAACGGTCCATTTCAGACAAAGAACGTGACGAGCTGCTGCCAACTAATGCGATCGTTATCCCTAAAACGTTTCCTGCTGAACAAATAATGCTCCTCCGAATATCTGATTTGCTGAAATTACCGTTGACATCCAAACTTTTGAGAAACTATTGAGCGAGTGCCAACTGTCTCGGGCGTTATCCTTAAACACTTCCCTGATGAATATTCATGTGAGAAATATTGACGTCATGAATGTTTATTAGCTAAATTATTATGATAGTTTATACACATCAGGCCAGGAAGTTATAAAACTTTTTGATTGAGTCCGAGATACTTGAGAATGATCTCAGACTCAGACTGAGAAGATTTATAACACTGGATCGTGATATTTTTAGCATTGGTAGAATTTGTAGAGTTAGATTTTTAATATTGTCATAAGCAAACAGAGCAGACCCTGATAAGACGGCTCCAAAAGGAACTGTCTGATCCGTGTTTACTCTGTTTGTAAATGCGTAAAAATGCGTTTATAAACTTTATATGAAGTAAAGGAAAGCATGGTTTATTTTTCCTAAACACTTACGGCAAACGTTCGTAGCACTCTCGCAGACTGTTGCCTTGACGACATCACGCTTGATCTGTATATACCAACTATCACAGACGAGGCAGTGTCATTCCTGTAGGTTGAATCAACATTTAAATGATATACATGTAGTTTGACAGGGAAATGGTTTACCGTTGTTCAAGATTCGCTAATACGTATAAACGCTTTTCCAAGTACATGTATTTGCAATCAGAGTAGAACAAGTCCAGTCGGCTTCTGTAGGAGCCGTCTCATCTGATTCTGCTCTGTTTGCTTATGGAATTATAATAGATATGACTTTACATTTTCTGTCATGGCCAAAATGCATGTGTTTATATGCCATTATAAAAATAATACATTACTTGTATAATGAATATTCATGATACATTCTTTATTACAGGACTATTCACCCAGTAAGGGATTAACGGTAAAAAGAAACCATTAGGTGCTAAGGAAATAATTAATTCAAGCTTGAATCTGAGTCGTTTACATTCAAAGAAATCAATAGAACTAAACATATTAGGACTGAAACAATTACACGTTAATCCTTTTGGCGCCAAATTTCTAATTGTCGCCTGCAATCCAATTTTGTTAAATCATTCGGTACAATAAGAAAATACGATAAATAAATGCAAATTTCAAAGGAATAAAACACATATATAGAAACATAGGTTGAGACAGAAAGTGAAGCCCCTGATGAGACGACGACTTGAAAAGGCGGCATCTGATCTGGGACTACACTATTTGTCACGGTGCATTTATGCGACATTGGCAGTGAACGAGTCAAACGATTTTGTCGTCTCCTCATATTTATTGATATTCATTTAACCTTTTTTGCATATTAGGTACGTTTTGGTTTTCAAGCAGCTTGGATCTTGTTTTCATTATTTTTTTTATAACAAATTGTTTTTCTGAGATTGAATAAATATTGTATTTATGGAATGAATATTTTTATAAACTTTATATGAACACATATTTAAAATTATTGAATGGATATTTTCTATTGAACAAATATATTTCTTTATACAAGATTACAACACACCACACGCCGTAGTCCCATATCTACGCGTGTTTATGAGTTAAAACAATAATAGCTATATTTACTCAACCAACCCGAGACAGAGGGCGGACGATATAACGTGGCTGTCGTCTAATATAGCGGCACCACACGTTCTGTTTCCTTCAGCAACCAACACCACGGCCAACCATGGGTATTTGTCCCGACGTGGCTGGGAACCACCAATCAGTGAACTTGCACCTGTCAAACGTGAACCAATTTAAACCTATTAAAACCTAATCCAGACATTCCAGCTACTCGTCCAGATTGTGTTTAACCATTAACTTCATATAAACATGTTTTCACGCATTTGCAAACAGAGAAGACACAGATCAGACGGCTCCTATAGGAGCCGTCTGATCTGGACCTGCTCTGCTTGTGAAGAGAATTTGAAAGATATGCTTCTTTACTTTCTAAAATGGCTACAATGTTCCACCTTCTATATTTCGTTGTAACTATTGTTTCCATAAATATTCTTTAGGTATTGAAATTTGGAATAGGCACAGAACAGGGAAAGAATTAAAAAAGAAAAAAAAACATGTACATGTATACCAATCAGTGTAAGGAAATCTTGCAATATGAATGATAGTTCAGCGTTGTGTTTGTTAAAGTTTTAGCTCATAGAGATACAATTTAACGCCTTTGAAAACAAAGTACATGTAGACCTAAATCAGACGAGGGTCATCTGATTAGGGTCTGCTCTGCAACGAAAACTGGAAAAGAGTTCAGAAAAAATGATATAAATGTATCTAACACATGTAGAAATCTCCAATTAATCGGTAAAGAAATGTAGATGTTGTAGCATTTGTCCACGCACTTTTGGCTATCCCCTCGTATAAAGGTCTGATTCTAGAGTTTATGTTAACTGTCTAAGATGCGATGGTGTAGCCCTGATCAGACGTTAGGTGAAAAAGTATCTTCAGGAATGTTATAACCTGATCAGACGTAAGGTAGATCATGATCTGTCTGTTGGTAGATGACGTCACTATTAGCCATCTAAAGTTTGGTGTTATAGCCCTGGTCAGACGCCAGATGTACCGGTTTAAACTGTCGGCAAATTATGCCACTATTAGGAATCTAAAATACGATAGTTTTGATCAAACATCAGATGCACCGATTCTGACAGTAAGCAAATGACGTCACTATTAGCAATGTAAAGTACGGTATGATAGCCTGATCAGACGCCATGCGTATGGGGGCTCTGACAGTTGCCAAATGAATCTATATTGCGATGTTATAACCTTGTTCAGATATTAAATGTACCGGGCTCTGACTGTTTGTATCAGATATCAGGTGTGCCGGGCAGTAACGGTTTGTATCAGACGTCAGATTACCAGGCTCTGACTGTTTGTATCAGACGTCAGATTACCAGGCTCTGACTGTTTGTATCAGACGTCAGATTACCAGGCTCTGACTGTTTGTATCAGGTCTCAGATTACCAGGCTCTGACTGTTTGTATCAGGTCTCAGATTACCAGGCTCTGACTGTTTGTATCAGACGTCAGATTACCAGGCTCTGACTGTTTGTATCAGACGTCAGATTACCAGGCTCTGACTGTTTGTATCATGTCTCAGATTACCAGGCTCTGACTGTTTGTATCAAGTCTCAGATTACCAGGCTCTGACTGTTTGTATCAGACGTCAGATTACCAGGCTCTGACTGTTTGTATCAGACGTCAGATTACCAGGCTCTGACTGTTTGTATCAGGTCTCAGATTACCAGGCTCTGACTGTTTGTATCAGGTCTCAGATTACCAGGCTCTGACTGTTTGTATCAGACGTCAGATTACCAGGCTCTGACTGTTTGTATTAGACGTCAGATTACCAGGCTCTGACTGTTTGTATCAGGTCTCAGATTACCAGGCTCTGACTGTTTGTATCAGACGTCAGATTACCAGGCTCTGACTGTTTGTATTAGACGTCAGATTACCAGGCTCTGACTGTTTGTATTAGACGTCAGATTACCAGGCTCTGACTGTTTGTATTAGATGTCAGAAAACCAAGCTCTTAACTTTTGGATATGTCATCATTAGGTTACAGCCTTAAGCAGACGCCAGATGTACCAGACATTACTGTTGTCAAAACGACGACGTCACGATTAGTAACATAATTATTTTCCCTGCTTATTGTTGCCCACCTTCAATTCGTTCAAACTTTTGAGAAACTATTGGCCGAGTACTAACAGCTTGGATACCGATAAAACACCGACCTGCTCACTTGACATCTCGTTTGAATTAAACCCGTTATCCCCATATTTAAAAAATAAAGAAAACTCGTCCAGAATTTACTTTGAAACCCATCCAATTGTCTCTTAGAGGTGCACAATAAACAAATCATTGGCTGGAATAGGCCATAGACAGTGAAGCTTTCAGCAAACAGTACACACCTGATCAGATGGCTCATTCAGGCTCCGATCTAGGTCTACATTGTTTGCCTATATTTAGTTTTAAGAGACACTGGGTACTAAATGGTTCAAATTGTCTGTAGATGTTAATCGGGACACGCTTAGCGGGATAAGAGATTAAAAACTCAGTATCTAAATTACTTACCTTGAATTAAGGCACAAGCGATAATAAATGAAGCTAACAATTTCGTCAGACTCAACATTTTTAAATCGCTGTTCACCGTCGGTGAAACACTTTTCCCAATGATTTGTTTTGCTATCTAGTGAACTTTTATCTAGAGTTTCGTAACGAGGGGCGTTCAAAATTACGTTACAAACGCAGTGTACAGTAGAATCAGTCTTCAGCGGCCACCAAAAAGGTGTTTAATTATTGGCATGTAAAGCAGGTGGTAGCTTAAAGCAGGTCAAAAGAAATGCAGACAGCTCCTATATGAGCTTTCTGCATTACTTTTGACCTGCAGTATGTAACCAACTGCTATTTAAGACTCCTATGATCAATAAATGAATGGCCGCTTAGGGCAGGTTCTATGGTAATGTCAAAATATTAGGAACACAGCAAAACCCCTGTACAGTTGTCAATACATATCTTCATATTGCCACTGGAGACAGGGGACGGTTTCGTGCAGGACGAGCTTAATAAGAGAACTCTCGTTGGAGCTGCATTAAGATGCCATCCGTTGTTTGAAAACAAACATATTTTATTTACGAATCGAAATGTTTACGACCAGAACAGGGTAGCTTTCATTAACCTTCTACTCCATAAATGAACCTTTCTATGACTTGGCAAACAGAGTAGACTTAGTTCAGACGGCTCTTATAGGATCAGGGTCTGCTCTGTTTGCTTATGAAATAATATAGATACGATTCTGCAGTTTTTACTGTGAGCAGAAATTTCAATGTCCGCGTGCAGCTATAAAAACAATCCAGTTACTACAGTAAAACCTCTCTATAACGACCACTAAATTACATCAAGTATTTTGTGTTAAAGGCATGTGGATGCTTAAAGCAAGTTGAAAGTAAAACAGAACGCTCCTATAGGAGCGTTCTGTTTTACTTTCACCTTGCTTTAAGCAACCACCTGCCCAAAATACCTACTAATTAACACAATTTAGTGGTCGTTATAGAGAGGTTTTATTGTATTCATGATTTCTTGCATGAATATTCAAGGAGTAAGATTTTTAGGTGTAAAACATAACACATTCAAACCTATCTATATCGACCATTGGACTTCGGTCTAATTCTAGTTTTAGGCAGGTTGTAGCTTGATTGCAGGACGATTCTGAACGCTTTCTGCATTACTTTCATATTGCATTAAGCAAACACCTGTCCTTTATATCCACATGTTTAACCCAGTCCCACATATTGACGCTTCTGTAAAAGTCACTTCATGAAACTATTGTGATAAATAGAGCATTTGCTCCACAGGAGCAAATGCTCTTTTTATCACAATGGTTTCAAAACTACACAATTCATAAAATTTCCTTTTCTCTAGTTAATGCTCCTTTTTGGTAGATTTAATCAAAGAGGTTAGGTCTAAAAAATATCCTAAGTGGGAATGGGTTAATCAACAAATACCAAGTTTTATGATTTTATTGAAAATATGCGTTCAGTGTAGGGATGTCCTCTTTAACAGATAAAGATAGCTTGGTAAATGATCTTTTAACATGTGCTCTTATTGTATTATTTCCATATGTCATTATATCATAGACAAATACTAGACAGGCCATCGAGGTTTGTACACATAAATCTTCAAACAAAACCACAGGTGCTAGGCGTGTGGCCATTTCACAAATACTGCTTATAAATACCTTCAAATACGTTTAGACATCATAACTTGACAACCTATAAAAATGAAATATATATATAGTAATATACTATACGAAAAAAAATGTTTTTTTTTTTTTATACTGTCAAAACCACCCCATGTTTCACCATGATTGTTAACCACGGTTTACAGAGTTCAATATTCTTTAACTCTTTCCCTGTTCTATGTTTATTCGAAATTTCAATGTCTACTGAATATTCATAGATACAATAGATATAATGATATATGGAAGGTGGAACATTGTAGCCATTTTTGAAACTAAAGAAACATGGTATAGAAAGTATGCCATGGTTTTTCACTATGCATCATTTTACGAATTACTATTTATCATGATGTGATACATGTTTGTGAACCATATTATGTATTATGTTTGCCGAAATAAATCTATCTATCTATATATCTATCTGTTTGCAAACGCGTGAAATTGCGTTTATATGAAGGAAATGGTTAACTGACCTAGTGTACATAACACTTTTCTAAATCAACCACACAACAGACGGGTAAGGCAGTTGGTAGCAGAATGCGAGACGAAAGGAATACAGAAAACTCCTGCAGGAGCTGTAAGTATTTCTTTCATCTCGTATTAGCCATTAACTCCATAAATACGCCTTTCTACGCCTTTGCAGACAGTAGACACCGATCTTATAGGAGCCGTCTGATCAGGGTCTACTCTGTTTGCTTATGAAATTAAATAGATCTGATTTAATAGTTTCTACTTATTTCAATCTTCTCTATGTTCATGCGCCATTACTCAAAATCAAGTAATTAATTGCACGATGTCATTGTTTCTTCAATGAATACTCATGGAATAAAGGATTGAGCAAACACTTGTTTTACAGACATATGGTTATTCATAAATTGGTTCGCTTTAAAGGGTTTTTATCGTATTACCCTTTATCTGACAAACATATATTTAATAATATATTTCACCAATAAAACATCATATTTGATATGCAAAGACGTCAATATAAAGAAAGTATACATTGGTGACCTTGGAAAATATTCTAGCTCCACAGGGGTCTGCTGCACACTCATTTCTCTTTAGCATAATTCAAAGTGTGTAGCAGGTTCCTGTGATTAGTACTAGTTCCTATGGCCAGTGATAAAGTACATTCACTTATATAAGTTACTTTCAATTCTCAACAAATTAGTTTAATGGATAACATTGCTTGAAGCACTCGCACACTAGATGGTTTAGAGTATGACAGGGTAAATCGGAGACATATACGGTTGAACTTCGATATTTCGACTCGGATAACTGGAACCTCAGGTTAACTCGAACTCAAAATTCGGTCCTTCTAAAACTTACACTACAGAATTGCTTAAAATATATCACCATGGATATCTAGAAACACACGTGACAGCTTAATGCAGGTCTAAAGTAATAATGAAAGTTCCTACACGAAAACTCCTACAGGAGCTTTGAGCATTACTTTAGACCTGTATTAATTAACCATTCGCTTGCTATTCACGTCAATATACCTACCTGTAAATATTGCAGACTCAGATGAGACAGCTCCTGCAGGAGCTGTCTCATCAGGGTCTGCACTATTTACAAGTTGATTGTGCAACCAGTGCAATTGCACTGCGAAATACTTGTACACAGTGAAGATATATGCAATTATACAACAGGGCATGGGTAAAGAAGAAGAAATGTATTTTAAAATTCAGCAAGAGAAGGGTTAAGCTGTGAACTCAATAAATTGTCCCGATTAGAAATAGGATAACTCGAACTTCTGTTATCTAGAACTAATTCGTATAGTCCCTTGCAGTTCGAGATATCGAAGTTCAACTGTACGTACATGCCATATATATTTACAATGTATGTTTCTGGTTAAATTATGCTTCAGGGAGAAGTTAGTTGGTTCGGTCAATTACAACTGCGTTAATTAATTCAAGGACTCTGAGCAAGTGTCGTCCTACAAGTAGATCTATTATCGTCTGCTGCAAATATAAAAAATACATCTTTCTTCAATTTCTTTCCAAAACTCAGTGCTAGGTTGTTTTATTCTGCATTAAGCAGCCACCTGCCCCCAAAATATCTAAATTATTCTTTACTAAATTCCGATTTATAGAGGTTTTACTGTATCATGTACATGTACTGGTATTCAAAATTACATTTAAATGTCAGTTAATCCATTACCTGCTGACTAGCGTTTACAAACAGCTTGGATACAGATGAGAGCCCACGCTGTTTGGCACTCAGGGTTAAAGTCATGCAGAAAGCCCATAGAGGAGCTTATTGTGTGACTTTCACCCTGCATTTAGCTGTCACCTGTCTTTAAGACCGAGAATAATGTTTGTTTTAATGTTCGAACTAATAGGGGTTTTACTGTAATTATATAAGATTGCGTCACGTGACAAGCTTGTAACACGTGACCTTAGATAAAAAAGAAGAGTTATTCCGGAGGGGAATATTTAACTACCATTAGCATAGCATACAGTAACACTCCTCTAAACCGTATGTTTAATTTAGTATAAATATCGGTCTTGGAGATAGGTAGGAGCTTAATGGAGGGTGAAAATCGCGCAAAAAGCTCCTCTAGAAGCTTTCTGCATTACTTTCACCCTGCATGAAGCAGACACCTGCCTAAAATTATCTAAACTCTTCTCTATTAGAAATCCGGTTTAGATGATTTTACTGTATAGCACAGCACAGTCTAATTTATGAATCAAAGTAATGAAATTGCTGTTAGAAGGTAATTGTACCTCAACCCCCACGCGTTAGATGTATTTTGCAAGATTACCTACTCAGAGGTACAGATAAGATGCGTCAATTAGATTTTTTCAAGAATAACTTCTTAACTTCTCCACCAAACGCTTTATAGAGACCATTCTTTAGAATCGTCTAGAGACGATTATAAAGAGTGGTCATAATATAGGGTTTGGTGGAGAAAGGACGATTTTAGTATTTTGTTGCTCTGACTATTTATATAACCCCTTCCCCAATGAGCATTTGTACGTCAATAAGTCATTTCATGAATCTCTATTAACGTATTTTTATGATGTACATGTTTATACTTTTCGAGGGAATACTTTGCTTTGACAAAAGTTATAATTATATCAATTAGAATTGAATATAATTTCTATAAGCAAACAGCCGATCCTGATTAGAAGGCCCCTCAAGAGTCGTGTGATCTAGGTCTGCTCTGTTTTCAAAGGTGTGATAAAGCGTGCATATGAAGGAAAGGGGTAGTATCTATTATTTGTTTTCAGATTCAACAATTCCTTTTTGACCATAAAGATACTGAACTTCTACAGCTATAGTAAATGCTCAAATTTTGATCTAGTGCAATTTTGACAACTTTCGATTCGCTTTCGTCACCCAGCTTGGATCCTGATGAGATGCCGAGATACTCGAGGTCTCTCACCTGGGTTTAGGATGTTTGCAAAATTTAATGAGAGTCAGATTTCGAACAGCGCGGTATTGGGTTAAATCCGATTTAACAAGAACTAAATGAATTTGAATTGATGTTTTCAAGACGTTTAAAAAAGCCTATTGTCTTGGCTAACCAGATTAGGAATTGATCAAGGTCCTGTGTTATTCGATCACATTTAGCCTGTTAACCATTTACTTCACAAATACGCATTTCTACGCATGCATTTGCAAACAGAGTAGACTCAGATCAGACGCAGTGTCTTTTCTGTTTGCTTATGATATGATATAGACATGATTCTAGAGTTTCTGGCTTGACCAAAACTCCCTGCGTCCATGTGCTATTATAACAACTAATCTAAAATATATTCCATAAATACTTAAACTGCTCTGATCTAATATTTCGACCACTAAGGGCCTTTGTCAAAGATTATCATGTCAAAATACACGTCACATTTTTGTTACATGCATTCAGCCATAAAATCATTACCACCTTCCATATTCCATTTTAACTTGATGTGTTTTCATTATAATGTATGTATTCATATATGTAATGAGATGCTTAATGTATAAGTTATCAAAAAAAATATATATCTATCTGTAACTATTTTGTTCATGAATATTCAGTAGGTATTGAAATTTGGAATAAACATATATAACAGGGAAAGGGTTAACCCTTCGCTTGCTGAATTCTAAAATACATTTCTCCTTCTTTACCCATGCCTTGTTGTATAATTACATACATCTTCACTGTGTAAAAGTATTTCACTGTGCAATGACTGCTGCGGAGTGCACTGGTTGCACAATCAACTTGTAAATAGTTCAGACCCTGATGAGACAGCTCCTGCAGAAGCTGTCTCATCTGGGTTTTCACTATTTACAGGTAGGTATATTGACGTGAATAGCAAGCGAAGTGTTAAACATTATGAAACAAGCAACATTGAACTAGTTTATATGAAACTTTTACCACCGTATGTGTCATCCGAAAACAGCATACTCACAGATCAGCAGACTCAATGCTCCATTGACCTGAGTCCATACAGTTCTGAATAGCTTAAGAAAGAGAGACAACTCATTAAAACAACCTTACGTATGTTCGCTGGGCACTATGGTCGGTGGATTACTTCCCTTTGCCATATCTTTCTGCCAACGAAACAGTGCAAACCCAGTGCAAACAGTCCCTATAGGAGTTGTCTCAACCAGATCTACAGTGTTTACGGGATAATGCATACCAATCCACTATTCAGTTATAGTTTACGTGTTTAATGCCAAATTCATAACTCAAAATGTTTCTACAAACTTAGTTGTCCTGATCTATGCTTAATTTGATAAATATCACCGAACGACAACTTCATTTATTAAAGTTGCCCTATTACTTTCCGGACAAACCTCGTATATATGAACTGTTCTATAAAATCAAGGAGGAGGATGTTTATATTATTACAAACACAAGTACACGTTGAACACTGGATCAAACACATTTGTTAACCCTTTCCCTCATATAAACGTGTTTTCACGCATTTGCAAACAGAGTAGACCCAGATCAGACGGCTCCTAGAGGAGCCGTCTGATCATGGTCTGCTCTGTAAAAAGCCTCTGTTTGCTAATAGAATTTGATAGTTTTGTTTCTTTGCTTTCTAAAATGTTTACACTGTTCCACCTTCTATATTTCGTTATAACTAATTTGTCCATGAATATTCAGTAGGTATTGAAATTTGTAATAAACATAGAACAGGGAAAGGGTTAATTTGTCGTTTGCACTATCTGAAAAAAAATTCAGTACGAAGCCGTCTGACCGGGGTCTACTCTGTTTGCAAGGGCGTTTAATGGGGCATCCATGTAGTAAATGGTTGACAAAGTTTTCTTGCCCATTTCAGAGTTGTCTTAATTTACTCTGCTATTGGTTCAGCATATTGTTTAAAAAAGTTGCACGATGATATCTCGGAGATGTGGTCCTGTCAAATATCCCAATTACCCCAAAACTTCGAATACTATCCTCCAATCAGTTTGTGAAGATAAATAATTCAGCGTGGCACTGTGCAGAACCATCTTTAACCCTTTCACTCATATAAACACATTTTCACATATTTGCAAACAGAGTATACCCAGATCAGACGGCTCTTTTAGGAGCTGTCTTATCAGAAACTGCTCTGATTGCTTCTCAACCCTTCCCCTCATATAAACGTGTTTTCAAGCATCTGCAAACAGAGTAGACCCATGTCAGACGGCTCCTATAGGAGCCGTCTGATCAGGGTCTGCTCTGTTTTAGCATAGAATTTAAAATTTGTTTCTTTTCTTTCTAAAAATGGCTACAGTGTTCCACCTTCTATATTTCATTACAACTATTTTGTCCATGAATATTCAGTAGGTATTGAAATTTGGAACACATATAGAACAAGGAAAGGGTTAAATCATAATAGATCAGACTCTATCCCTTTCTACCAATACCAAAGTATCCTCAGTACATATTCCATAGTAACAAAAAATTCTGGTAATACTTAATCATGATGTCATTATTTCTTAGCATGAGTATTCAACAGAGAAATGGTTCAATTAGACCGACGTAGTATCATCTAGTTGTCAGATAGATTGCAATTAGGATCACTGAAAGCACGATCAAGTATCCTAATTACCCTATGTATTCGGACACCCAGTATGTCCCCTCCTTCAGTTTGTAAAACTTACTAATTCAGTTAAGCATCATTTTGATCACTTTAATACATTCCCTCATATTGGCGCCTATTGGCGCCTCTGTAGAAGTCACTTTTTGAACACATTGTGATAAATACAGCATTTTCTCAATAGGAGCAAATGCTCTATTTATCAAAATGATTTAAAAACTTATACAATCTAAAATTTCCATTTCCCATCTAAATGCTCCTTTTCGGTAGATTTTTTTCAGAGTCGCTGGGTCTAAACATATTCTATGGAGTTGAATAAGTTGACGAAGTAGCCAATGGAGAAAACCATGATCAATTTGATACCAGTTTTATAGGTTTAGGACAAAAAACTGGCTGTGATATGGGCGAATTAGCAGGTATAGGTCATCATTACGAAAACTGGAGGGTTGCCATGGAAACGGTTAAAGTACATACAGCCTAAAAGAATTTAAACTTGAGTACATTCGCGATTCTGATTCAACAGACTTTTTTGAACATTTTGGTACCCATGAAAAATGTCTAGGAAGGGGGGGGGGGGGGTGCACGGTAGACCCCATTGGCTCCCTGAGTATTGCCCTGTTCTATGTTTATTAAAAAATCAGTACCTACTGAATATTTATGGACAAAATAGTTATAATGAAAAAATATGGAAGGTGGAATATTGTAGCCATTTTAGCACGTAAAGCAACGGATATTTCAAATTCCATTAACAAACAGAGCAGATCCAGAGTAGACGGCTCCAATAGTATTTATTTGTGGGTGTGTATGCCAGAGAGTGTATCTGTTTTGGGGTTGTCTGTCCGAGGGTGTGTTTGTATGTGAGTGTCTGTCAGAGAGTGTATGTTTGTGGATGTGTCTGTCAGAGAGTGTATCTGTCTGTAGGTGTGTCTGGCTCTGAATATGTCTGTTGGAGCATTCCTCTGAGTATATATGTCTGTGGGTGTGTCCGTTTCAAGGTATATTTGTCTGTTGGCGTGTCTGTCTGTAGACGTGTCTGTCTCTGAGTATATCTGTCTGTGAGCGTGTCAGTCTCTGTGAATTTTTCTGTCTATGAATGTGTCTTTTGCGTCTGTATCTGTCTGTGTGTGTATTTGTGAGTGTGTCTGTCTGCGGGTGTGTCTGTCTGTGGTTGTGTCTGTCTTAGAGTGTTTTTTATCTCTGAGTATATATTCTTGTGGGTGTGTCTGTTTGTTAGGGTGCTTGTCTGTGGAAGTGTCTATCTATAGGCGTGTCTGTCTTTGGTTATATCTGTATGCAAGTGTGTCTCTGTGTGTATTTGTTTGTGAGTGTGTCTGTTTTTTAGTATATATGGCCGTTGACGTGTCTGTCTGTGGGTGTGTACATGTGCGGTTGTATCTGTCTGTGGGTGTGTACATGTGCGGTTGTATCTGTCTGTGGGTGTGTACATGTACTGTTGTATCTGTCTGTGGGTGTGTACATGTGCGGTTGTATCTGTCTGTGGGCGTGTACATGTGCGGTTGTATCTGTCTGTGGGTGTGTACATGTGCGGTTGTATCTGTCTGTGGGCGTGTGCATGTGCGGTTGTATCTGTCTGTGTGCGTGTACATGTGCGGTTGTATCTGTCTGTGAGCGTGTCTGTCTGGGAGATTTTATGTCTGTGAGTGTGTCTATTTATGGATGTGTCTGTCAGTGAATTGTTCTGGCTTTGGTTGTGTCTGTTTTGGATGAATACGTTAGAATAACTTGTAACCATCAATGAATTATCCTAGTTGGCCTGGGTTGGCTTGACAAGCCGAAGGCCATAGTAGTCATGCCAAAATTTCAATCCCTATCAACGTATTTCGGAAGAAAACCGAGGAAAAGTGCGATTTACCGCTTGCACAATATGCCAATAAGCTAAAGCAAATAGATCGGTGAAATTCCAATTTGTTTGGGCTTCAACATTTAAAGTTTGTTAACATATACCAATAAAACTTGGTAATAATTTGATATTAAGAGTGAAAAAAATGAGTGGGAGTTTGGCATATAAATGAATTATTTCATACCTACAGATTTCTACGCACAGCATTGTGCACAATATAATGCGGAATTGTACGGAAATATCCGATTAGTTACGGAAAAGCATGGTTGTGCACTTGTGGAGAACAATAGATAACAGTAAATTCTATTCATTCCATGATGGCATCTGCATTGTTGAGTACTTTTGTGCCCTTGTTAGGTACTTTTAACTCATTCCCTCCTAGACTTTTTTTAGAGCCAATCTCTTAGAATTAATCTACCGAAAAGGAACAGTAATTATAGAAAAGCAGACTTTAAGAAATGTGTAGTTTTGAAACCATTGTGATAAATAGAGCATTTGCTCCTATTTATCACAATGGTTTCAATAAAAGAGTTTTACATAGGCGCAAAAAGGCGTCAGTAGTCCTGAGAGAATTAGTTAATTAATTAATAGGAAATACCCAACAAGTGTCCATATTTTGGAACGTCCGTCTGTCCGCCCGTCTGTCTGATTTTACTTTGTCCATGCAGTTTCTCCAAAAGCTTGGGTGGGCAAACAGTGTAGACTCTGATCAGACGCCGCATAATGCGGCGTCTGATCAGAGTCTACACTGTTTGCTGATCAATAGGAAATTCAATATAAAACAAAATAAAAATGAAATTTTAGACCAGACATCCCTTAGATAAAAGACAAACTAGTCCAATATATAAGCATGCAGTAATCCACTGGGAGCAAATGAGTTAAAACAGTTTGGATCCTGGTGAGATGCCGAGTTACTCGGCGTATCATCTGGATCCAATCTGTTTGGTTGGCATGAAAATTGTTAATGAAGCGAGTTCTTTTATCACGCGATAGAATCGAGTATTGTCAATGGTTCAACACTTTTCCGTATATAGACACCTTTTGCAAACAGGGTAGACCCAGATCAGACAGCTATTGTAAGAACTGTCTGACAAGGGTCTCCTGTTTGCTTATGAAACTGTTCTGATATGATTCTGCAATTTCTGCCAACACCTCATCACCCTGTGTTCATATGTGAGTATAATTTCAGCTATTAGATATTCATGGTATCATTATTTCTTAAATGAATTTAAATGCATGAGATAAAGGGTAATGACGTTTTACAAAACAACAACATCAATATCAACAA